>CM070555.1:56369627-56754634 GCA_036346405.1 Phyllostachys edulis
ATCAATTAGTTTAGATTTGCTTGTAGCCACTGCACCCTTTCCTTTGCTAGATATAGCATTAAATATAGATGCTGTTGAACTAGCACATATCTCTTCAAGATCTATCCAACTAGGCCACACTTTTTCGCGATATTCTTGAATTGAGCTATCTCTCTGCAATTAGTAAATGTATTGGTTAAAAATGTGCATTATTTCCAAATCTTATGCAACTACAAGAATATATTATTAGTAAGATTCGGATATACCATAATAAGACCCTCCCAATGTTCGTTAGAAGCTTTGATCATTTTGTCATTGTCATCCTAACCAAACCCTATGTGTGCCAGAAGTTTGCTCATGGTAGCGTAGCAACTCCGGAAGTACTTATGACGATTTTTCTATTGCTGCAATTCAAGCTTGTCAACTCTGGAATCATTGAACTTAACTAATATTTCACTCCATGCTTCTTTTGTGTAGCCTGTTCCTTCCTTCCCACCATTTAAGGTTTGATCCTTTAGTATATTGAGGAGGAGCTTGTCCTCAGAAGATTTCCAGATGTGCCACTTTATGGATGTTTTTTCTGCATTCTCCTTCTTAACTTTTTTTGGCACCTGGTCATCCATATTTCTCTAAAATAAACAGATATATCAAATTCCTTCATGTAGCATGAGAATGTGGACACAACATGGGTGGACTAACATGTAATGTAAGATCTAGAACTGCAGTTATTGGCATGGAGTGAAAACATAAAGCTGTAATACTGTCATCCAAGTACATAACTTCAGAATCAACTTGTTGGTTGCCTCGATTACTATATATCAATTTCGCTATCAACAATGACATCTTTTCTTGCCATAATGACCTTCTTTGTTCGATCAGTTCAATGACCTTCTTTCCGGACGCTGAGATTCCAACCATGTTCAATCAGTTCACATGCATTGAATCAACAAAGCTACTGCATGCCAAACTAATCTGCAGATTACGCCAAAGCTACCTCAAATCTCTTTGGAGGATTGCATGGTGATGAAGTCGCAATTACCCAAGTCAAAGCACGTCTTGAGGTAATGACTCGACTCATGACACTTCAATTGCAAAAATTTTTTAGCATAAATACTTTTGTACCATTCTACTGATTGAGGGGTAACAACTAACTAGTCAAGGACTCTTTATGACATTATGCTCATGCAAACATATGTTACTGACTATAATCTATGCTTGCTCAACTATTCGTACAAGAAGTTATTTTAGCTATTCTGTTAATTTATCGGTGATCTACTGATCTAGATTCTAGACAGATGTATGCATGTTGTCATCCAAGTAATAAATCTGGTTTGGTAGCATTTTGATTGCTGAAAAACCTCACCTCTGTCTACATTATCTAAATGCCTTGCAGGTGACCAAGTCTAATCAAGATGTGGCCATTGGTGCATGCATGTCTGAGGTTCAATGCACGTAAATACTTTGGCATTGAATTGGATGTACAAGAAGATATCTTACCTGTAGGCAGATTGAAGTGCACGACAGACACGTCTAGGATCACGGCTGGGTCTAGGATCACAGCTGGCGGCACGGCTAGGCGGCGGTGGCCTTCTCCCCGATGTGATTTATCTTTGATCTGAATGTATCAGTTCGGCTAATAGCGTTGGCCTTTTGTTCCTTATAAACGTGTTAATGTGTAAACTAATAGTGGGAGGAATACGCGCGCAGGGAGGCCAAAATTTTCTTTCCGCGCAGAGTCTGTTGGAGTTGCAAAACGTGTGTATCTAAAATTGGTTCTCTGGAAAATGATGGGCCTTTGTTTTCTGGAAAACGCAATATACTGGATTTAGAACAAACCAGTTTTACTTATCTCAAGAGTTAGTTACCCAATCCAAACAAAGTTTTCCTAAAATGATGCTAACAATGGTTTTGGGAAAAATCAGTTTTCACAAAACGTATGATCCAAACAAGGCCTTAGAGTTGGTGGTGAATGGCGATGTTACACCGTCCCCTCCCATCTTCTTTTTCACCTTCTAGAAAATCTCTATAAAAAAAAACAACCACATCCCCAACAAATAAATACCACGTCCCTAAAAAATCTCTAACAAAAAATAGAAAAAACCATATCAAAGCCGAGGGCACGTTGCATGGTGAGCACGTTAGCGGAGGCGTGACATCAGCTTGGTCAGAGCTCAACCGAGCGTAGAGGTGGAGTTGAGGGCGCAAATGGTGACGCCGACGCGGGAAAAGGTGTTAACTAAGTTGGCTATGGCGGCGAACATGCTTGTTCTCGAAATCGACTCTGGTAGGAGCAACGGAGATGTAGTTTATTTGGTGGTGGGGGGTGGGGGGAGAAGGCGCCCAGGCCGCTGAACACGCTGAAGGTGGACCCAGTGCCGAGAACCCTAAAACCAAGAAGCGCCTCAACCCCATCTTGTCCTCATGCGCCACCCGTTCGACGAAATGTCGCCACTTATGCGGTGCCGATATGCATACACCACGACAAAAAATATAGGGATGCTCATGGGAGAAAACTAACATGTCAAAATTGTACCAGAAATACATTTGAATGTCTAATGCAATCCAAATTCATACATAAATAGACAAAAGTCAAAGCGAGAATGTTAAATACACCGAAGGTAGTACTTTGCTAATGAACAGAACGGTCCGAATGCCCATAAACACGCGTGAGTAGCAATCTGTAGAATAAAAATAGCTAAATTAGTGAGACAATCAGGAAATTGTGACTAATTACAAACATTGAAATGAAATGGAACATATTGTAAAACTGAAAGATATGACTAGGAGAAGGAGGCAAGTCCATTTTACGAGATTTCATTTGTTGAGAACGATCTATGATTAACACAATAAGAACAAAGCCATAGGAATCATCTAAGTTTGGGCACTCCTGATTTGGCAGCTTTCTTAGCCTTCTCGGGGGATTTCATATGCTCGTCACACTTGGGGCACAACCACTCACCATCTGGGGCCACTTCAAGGTGGGGGTTCCAACAATCGATATGGATCCCAACCCCACAACCACCCCGATTTCCCTCGTTGCCACATATCAACATGAGCCCTTCCCGGTTGTTCGATCCACACATAGAACAATTTGGTTCAACTTCAACATTGCCTCCCTCAGATGCCTCTCCAGTGTGATCACTTGAGTGCCTGCTGCTGTTGGCTCTGCTCACAGCGCACATGTGTGACTGCCCTCACCCCCTCCATCGCCGCCAGCCACCGCTCGCTCCTCTATCGCCGCCGGCCACCACTCGCTCCTCCCTTGCCACCTCTGTCACCGCTGGTCATCGCTCGCTCCACCGTCGCCGACGTCGTCGCTGGGGCTCGCTGGCTGTCCCTCTACCGCTCTGTGCACGCATGTTCCACGCCACTCGCCTGCCAGACGGCCACCAGAAGGAGCACGGCCACCGAGTCACTAAGTCGAGAACAGCAGCGATGTTGCGAATTTGGAATTGGATTGGAGAATTAAGGATTTGGGGAGGAATGGGGATCGAGTTGGGCTCAAGTCAGAGTCAAGTCATGGTTTGTTTGTTTGACGCAACTGAGTGTAAGAATATGCCTTATGACATGGAAATATTATGGCCTAGACAACGTAATTCTCACCTCAACTCTTCTTCAACCTCAGAGGCGCTTGATGCTTCTTCAACCACTAGCCTTCCCTTTTTCTTGCGCCGTCGAAGGACGGTGCTACACCATGAAGGGCACCAAAAACAGGCCACGACACCAGAGGATACCATGAGCATGACGGCTAGAGCCGGTGCGCTAGCCCCCTCGTGCCCCTTGGTGCGTTGTCACTGCGTGGTGCTCGTCGTCTTCGTGCTAGCCTAGCCGTCTAAGAACTTACCGTTGGGTTGTGTTGGTGGAGGGATTAGGCGTCCTTAGGGGTTTTGAGCGGCGGGTTTTAGTTCTTTCTTGACGTTGGATTGGCCAAATAAGAAAAAAGAAAAAAAATGGAATGTCGTTTAGGTCCACAAAAAACACAGTCAAAAGAGAGAGAGAGAGAGATCTGAAATGGGATTAAAGGCGGCCAAGCAGGTAGTGCTGTTGGGCGAGACGAGTCACGACATCTCTTCGACCGGGACGATGCGACGACACTATTCACGCACGGTAAATGTGGCAGACAACCTAGATAGCAGGCATGATTGTTTTAATATACATATATAATTTTATTTTTATTTATTAATATTTATATGATATTCTTTCCATTTTAATACTTATATGGTTTTATTTTGTAGTTTTTAAATTTTATATAGTTCATTTTATAAGTATATATAAATTTATTTTGGTTTTAAAATATATATTTTCTAAGATTGTTTTAAATTTTGCATGTCTTATGAGCTAAATGGCAAATGTTTTAACGAGCTAGCTATTTGAACATTAATAAAATTCTATTACATTTTAAATATGATTGCCTCATTTTTTTCAATTTTCATGTCTACTTCTGAATTCTATACATTTTTCTAATTTTTTTGATTTTTTTTGAATTTTTTCATTCAGCCAAGCCACATTATTTTGATGGATTAAGCGAAGCGTGCTTACCAAGATGACACGAAAGGCCGACGGGCCGTATCTGGGCCACACCTTGACCCATGAGCTAGCCCAGCACAAATAGTAACCAGACCGGAATAGCCCAAGCCAGAATGTGCCGGGCCGGGCCGCTGCTTGGCCAGCTCTGAATGGGATATTCCGCAGCCGTTCGACTTCGAACTCGAAGCCGCCCCCGCCTCACTTCTCTTCTCCCACCTCCTCCTCGTCCTCCCTATCCACTCCCACCTAGCCTCCCACCCCGCCGGCCCATGCCTCTCCTCGCCTGAGCGCCCGCGCTTGACCCCTCCCCCATGGCGCTCCAGCTCCGCCGCCACCTCCCGCACGGCTACGCCCACCGCGCCGTCATCCTCGCCCCGCCGCCGCCGGCCGCGGCCCGGCCATGGTAACTTCCTTCCCTCCCCTCCCCTCCCCGTCGGTGCTAGCGGCCTTAGGTAATGCCGAAAATTGGAATGCGTAAGCGTGTGTACGCAGCGCGTCTGATGAGGCGTTGCGGTGAACGATACCTGTTCGATGTTTTGCCGGTGAGGCAGCCGTTGTGAGAGTGTCAAATTATGGGTGGGTGTTGTATTGGCTGTGAGGAAGAACCGAAGAAGGATAGGGCTGGTCTTCCTTGTCGGTTCGGAAACTATACGATGAAGTGATGGAGAACAGATGTCTTTGGCTGTGTGTGCTGCATTTGGTCACGTGACAGAGTTCGTGGCGGTAGCTTGCGCTGAACTGTAACTGTGGTTTTGGTGGTTACCAGCTCTTTTTGCTAGCCTCGCCTGGTGGACTAGGAATCGTGTTTAGGAGATCTTGTTGCTTTTATAAACTCAGTGACTATGTTCCTTTCTAGTTTATCTTAAGGACTAATGTTTAGTGTGGTTGTACTCGTAAATTTGGAATGTTTTTCCTATAACTGTTGTTTTGGTAGTTGGTACACGCCATAAAAAAAGAGTATTTCCCTGTTATCTGAAAGAGATTCGTATTACTTGCACACCATTTTGCAGTATGTATTGTTAGGAAGCTTGAGTATATCTAATTCCTAAACTGAAACTAGCATGGTGCACATTAACTTCTAATCTCGTGGGTATGATAAATACATATTGTACTGTTATAGTTTACACTGACGATCAACATAATTTCAAACTTGACTGGCAACGAATAGAAGCACGGCGACAA
Organism: Phyllostachys edulis; assembly: GCA_036346405.1. Classification (NCBI taxonomy): domain Eukaryota; kingdom Viridiplantae; phylum Streptophyta; class Magnoliopsida; order Poales; family Poaceae; genus Phyllostachys; species Phyllostachys edulis. The sequence continues at coordinate 56,375,316 of CM070555.1, forward strand.
TGTTCAGAGTACCAGTGCTTCTTCTATTGTGTCAACTTGTTTTTGATACAACTAAAAACAAAGGTGAAGATGGAATGCAGGTGAAATGAAAGACAATTCAAATGTGAGCATGATTTATTATTTTGTTTAAAGGAACATGTAAAGGAAACCAATGCTTTGTCCTTTTATCACATTTTTGCTTTGACTTTTTGCATGATCATGTCAGATTAACATGATCATGCATGGGGTTGAAGGAGTGAAGGATTCTCCATGATACTGCCGTGCTATACTTTGATTATAGTACCCCATTTGGAGTTTCGCCTGCTATCTAAGTATTGCCTATGTGTTACCTTTACAGCTTCAATTTGGGGCTTCTCAGAGATATTCGTGCACCTTCATGCCTTATTCACCTTTCCGTCCGTGTGAAATGTGTGGAGTTGCAATCAGGCATAATTCAACAAGGCAAATATCTTCAAGAATCAGCTCCCAGCTTGCCATACAAACTCAAAAGTAGTGCCTTTTTTACTACTGGGCTCTTGGGCAATCGTAGTTTTGTAAGTTTCAGAGCCGCAGATAGCTGTGGAACTGCTTTAAAGGCTAACAATATTGGTAATTCACGGTCATCCTTGACTGCATATGGTAAAAAGCTAAGGTTTCTCATTAGAAATAAGAGCTCATTTGGTAATCCAAATATGAAAAGGGAAGATGGGAGTGTTGCTCATAGTTTATTTCGTAGATCTGAGAAACGACAAAGCACATTAGCTGCGTGTAGCACCGTCGCTAATGAGGCTTCGGCATCTACTAGTAGCCGCAGCAAGAGTGGCACAGATACTAAAAGGGACACTGCCAGGAGAAAGAGTTCTACAGGCAGCCAAAAAGAAGTTAGTGCAGATAGGAAAGAAAAGAAAGTATCTACCAAGAAAAAGAGCAAAACTGCTAAAACTAGTAAATCAGCAGCAAAGACAGCTGAAAAAATTAGTGTGAACCAAGAAGAAAAGAAGGCTGACACTTCTAAATCAAAAAAAGGTGCTAATAGTTCCAAAGAGAAAAAGACGGTAAACAGGTCGAAGAGATCTTCGAAAGCAAAGGAATCTGCTGCTGCTATTGCACCTGCTGAAGCTGAGATTTGTATGAAGACCTCTACTGATGGTTCTGGTAGTGAGGAAAAACCACTTTTGCCTCTTTACCCCCCCACAGCTAAATCAGTTGTTGTTGTGGAATCAGTTACAAAAGCAAAAGTTATTCAAAAATACCTTGGGGACATGTATGAAGTGTTACCTAGCTATGGTCATGTGAGAGATTTAGCGGGAAGATCAAGATCTGTGCGCCCTGATGATGACTTCAGCATGGTTTGGGAGGTGCCTGCTGCTGCCTGGACACATCTTAAGAGCATTAAAGTAGCATTGGAAGGGTATATTTTTCCAGACCAGTAATATATGCTTGTTTGTCTTTTTTCCTATTCTTTCTTGTAGTTACGTGCTTTCAAATTGTCTTCTGATTATATGTATTCATTCATTCCCCCTCTTCCAAACATGAACATATCTTCTATGCAAAGATATATAAGCATTAGTTGCTGATAAAGAAACACACAATCACATGTCTTTTCTAATCAAATTATTTGCTGTTACACTTTATAGTTTAGCATAGATGTTTGTCTCCAAAATCTTGTACTGTTTGCAATACCATATGTCCATATCCTTACCATTTTCTGCAAGGCATAAATGACTTGACAAATTATAGTCCTTGTGATCTCCGTTTTGCAACATGTAGTTCTTATCCTTCCTTGGACGTAATGTTGGGAGTACTTTTCAAAAGCATGAACTATAAGCCTTTGAGCATAAACTACATTTTTCACATGCTATATGTCTGTAGACAAAGTGACAAACAGTTCAGACGTCCTAAATCTCCTAGATTTATTCTGCTATATCTAAACTTGATGGATTTTTTTAGGACAGTGGGCTAGAAAATATGATAACAATATGGTGTTGGTTGGTTCATCTGGTAATGCAGATTTTGTAGCTAGGATGCCCCTGCAGATAGTTTCAGTGTTCAAGTTTCTTATGCGCATAACCTTATATGTGAATTTCACTATGATGAGGTGTATATGGTAGCACATTATACTTGCATATCACTTGTTGGTGAGGCTGTTTCTATTGAGTTCCATACGTGTTTCATGAAAATAGATCAACTAAACTGTTTATCTGTATACTTAAGTAACATATGCTCAATACCTAGGACTTTACAATCCTGGTCATTTACTTTGGTTTGTTTTAATCTTTTACATATTTCATCAAGCTGGTAAAAATGGCTTCTGCTGGAGCTTCAATTGAACCTTTAATTCTATGGATCTTTTATCCAATTGATACATACGAGTATACTACTAATCAATTTAACCCTTTTCCTTTGCATCTGTCTTCTGCTTATACTAAATGGTAGATTGTATATCTATTTGAGTTAGTTGAACTAGAGCCAACAGTACAGAAAGTAAATATTTTCTTATGCCTGTGTTGTGCAAGATGAATTCTCTGCTTTGTGAAGTCATTGACACATTACTGATTGTTTTTATTATCATTGTCTCTTTCTTCTCTCCAGAGCAGAAAATTTAATTTTTGCATCCGATCCTGACCGTGAAGGTGAAGCAATCGCTTGGCACATTAAAGAAATGCTCGAACAGCAAGATGCGTTGGGTTGCAATGTGATTGTTGCAAGAGTTGTCTTCCATGAAATAACGGAGGATGCTATTAAAAAGGCTTTAATGTCTCCAAGATATATAGATATGGACTTAGTTAATGCTTATCTTGCACGCCGTTCCCTTGATTATTTGATTGGGTTCGGCATATCACCACTACTATGGAGGAAGTTGCCTGGTTGCCAGTCAGCTGGACGAGTCCAATCTGCAGCTTTGGCTCTTGTATGTGATCGGGAGGCTGAAATAGAACAGTTTAACCCACAAGAATATTGGACTGCTGATGCTGACTTCAAAACCCAGTGTTCAGACTCTTCAAATGGTCTGTGCCTTACATCCCGAATAAAGCATCTCAATTCAAAAAAGTTGGATCAGCTTTCTATACACTCTCAAGAAGAAGCACGAGCTATAGAAAATAGGATTTATTCTTCTCAATTTGAAGTAATAGGAATTAAGAGAAGTAAAATTCACAAAAATCCTCCGATGCCAAATATAACATCCAGCCTTCAGCAAGATGCAGCAAACAAACTACATTTTACTGCAGGGTATACCATGAAGGTTGTTTCTACTTGATTAAAATTCAGATGCATATATCATGCTTTCCTATTATAATACTGTCATTTATATGTAGTAATCTAGTGACTCACATGGCTCATTATGAGACTGCAGGTAGCCCAGAAGCTTTATGAGGGATCAGCCTTTCTTCAGAAGAAGCAACTGGGTTAATAACGTACATCAGAACAGATGGGTTTCATGTAGGTGCCAACCTACTTCCAACCTTTTCTTAGATGACCAAATTAGCCTGGCTCTGTTTATACATATCTATAGGGTAAATAACGCTTTTGGTCCTACTTATGTGGTCATGGGCTAAAATTTGTGCATCCACATTAAAAAGATCAAATTGGCCCCTCTACATACATGCGCATTCATTAGCCTTTCTTTTATGGTAAATTGGCTACAAGACACTACAATTTTTTGGTGTTAGCTATGAGACATCCAAATTTCGCGTCTTTGCTGAAAGACATTACAAAAAATTGCCTCTTTGCTGTGGAATACCGAGGCCATTAAAATAATATATTTGGCTGGTTTCGAGAGAGAAACAGTTCAAAATAACCTCAATGCCCTTCTCTTCTTCATTCTTCACAAACAGAACAGAGGAAGAGAAAGAAACAGAGCCATGGCTGTCGTCGTCGCCGCCATCCTTAGCGCCTCCTTTGCCCGTTTCGGTTCTGAAAATGGGATCGCCATGCTCGGGAACATGTGGGCCTGCGTCGCCGCAGCCGCTGTGACGGCGAGGATGGGGAGGTGGCGGTGATAGCGAGGATGACGAGGAGGCGGTGTCGCTGGTGAAGATGAGGAGGCGGCAGTGACGACGAGGATGACAAGGATGGGGAGGAGGTGGTGGTAATGGCAAGGATGGGGGAGGTGACACTGCGCAAGAATGGGAGGTGGCGGCGACAGCAAGTATGGCGAGGAGCGAGGATGGGAGGCTGCGTCCCTCACCCTCATCGACGCCCACTTCCTCCCGGACGGCAGCACGGGTGGACGGTGAGGATGACGAGGTTGGGGAGGAGGTGGCGGTAATGGCGACTGGCGAGGATGGGGGGAGGTGGCGCTAGCGAGGATGGGAGGCGGCTACGATGGCGAGGATGGCGAGGAGGCAGCGTCCCTCGCCCTCGTCGACACCCACTTTCTCCCGGATGGCGGCGCGAGTGGACGGCGCAAGCGCGGCGACGACTCGCCAACCACCGCTGCTGCGGTGCCCCGCATCTTCACCGCCACATCGGCGTCTGGAGGTTACTGGACACCGTGGCCCTCTCGTGCGGCGCCAGCTTCCCTCATCGTCTAGCATCGCCGCTGCCGCTCCGCCGCCGTGCGCCACCAAGCGCAGAGAAGGAAGATGGGAAGAGAAGAAGGGAGAAGGAATACTAAAGGAGGTAGGAGACCGGAAGGGCAAAGTGGACTTTTCACTGGCCTTCTCTCTTCTCTTCAACCTGAAAATAATATTTTAATGGCCTCAGTGGCCCACAACAAAAAGATATTTTTGTAGTCTTTCGGTAAAAACATAAAATTTGGATGCCCCATAGTTAACACCACGAAATTGTATTGCTCTATAGCCAATTTTGCCTTTTATTAAAATAATGGGTAGAACGTTGAATTAAACCTTTTAAAATAAGGGAGGTTCAATTATTTGCCACTGTACTTTCGTGGGTAATTAGTTTGCCACTATTGTGTGTATGACATACACATATGTCACGCTGATAACAATCTTCACTCGATGCGATGGCAAATAATGAATTATCTCTTAAAATAATGCCTAAATATGTTTAGTAGTAATTTTAACTTGAATTCAATCGTATGAAACGTAGCATGAGTTCAATGGGTGGACGGCGCAAGCGCGGCGACGACTCACCGGCCTCCGCCACTGCGGTGTCCCGCGTCCTCACCGCCACATCGGCGTTTGGAGGTTCTGGGACCTGCTGACCTCCTCAAGACGCGCCTTTTCCTCATCGTCTAGCGCCTTGCAGCTTGTCGGTCTTCTCTGCGCCAAGTCACGAGAGAAGAGAGAAATGGAATAGGAAAGAAGGGAGGGGACTAGAAGGGCAAAATGGACTTTTCCCTAGTTTCTCACTCCTTTTCAGCCTGGAAATATTATTTAATGGTCTCAGGGTCCTACAACAAAGAGAGATATTTTTGTAGTGTCTTTTGACAAAGACACAAAATTTGGATATCCCATAGCTTATGCCACAAAATTGTAGTGTCTTGTAGTCAATTTTGCCTTCTATTAAAATAATGTCCAAATAGGTTTAGTAGTAAATTTAACTTGAATTCAATCGTATGAAACGTATCATGAGTTCATCATTGGAAAGAACCTTGATCTATTCTAAAGGGCCAAAAAGCCAAAATATCATGTACAGGGTAGGTGAATATGCAAAGAATGCCCTAAGCATATACATATTTAACACCCCCTCAAACTCACGGTGGATCAACAACATTGAGTTTGGAGAGGTAGAAACTATGCTGAACTCTAGTCTGTGTCTTGGTGAAGAAATCTGCTAGCTGAACCTCTGAAGGCATATACTGTAGAGCAATAACTTGGTCTTGCACCTGCGATCTCATGTACGAAGCATCTACTCTAATATGCTTGGTAAGCTCATGCTTCACTGGATCTCGAGCAATAGTGATCGTACCAAAATTGTCTAATAAGAGAGGAGTCGGTGCAGAAACTGAAACACCGAAATCCTCAGCGACCATGAAGCTAGGTGATCTCGGTATCAGCAGCGCCATGACTCTTAACTCACGGTAGTAGCTTTCGAGCGAGCAGTGATGCGCTTCTTGGTCTTCCAGGCAATCAAAGAGGAACCAAGAAACACAATAGGCAGAAAGAGACCGACGATCAGAGTGATCGCTAGCCCAGGTCGCATCAAAGTACGCTTGAAGTTGCAGAGAACTGGAGCGAGAAAAGAAAAGACGACGAGTGATGGTCCCACGAAGATATCGCAGAACGCAAAGGTGACTGTAGTGGAGCTAAGTGGGAGCAGAGACGAACTGACTCAGGATGTGAACTAGGCGTAAAATGTCAGGTTGAGTGATCCCAAGATAGACTAGGCTTCCGACAAGACGGTAGTAGTGAGTGGGGTCCTCAAGAGGCTCACCATCAGTAGGCCGAAGGTGAATACCAAGCTCCTAGGAGTATCCACCATGTGCTGATCAATGAGATAAGCGCGAGCAAGGATGTCCTGAATGTACTTCTCCTGGGAGAGGTAGTAGCCCTCAAGCGCAGAAGTTGTTAGGAATAGCAACTTGTATTTCCAGGGGGCCAAAGGGCCAGTATGTATACACAAAGTGCAATTGGTGAATATGCAAATAACCCTCATAACAATGGGAATAACACACTATACATATATCTCTAACACCCCCTCAAACTCATGGTGGATCAACAACACCGAGTTTGGAGAGGTAAAGCCGTCTTTGTGCTCGAGTCTGAGCCTTCGTGAAGAAATCCGCTATCTGAAACTCTGAAGGCACATACTGAAGAGCAATCACGATCATGCACACAAGACCTCATAAAGGAAGCATCAACACCAATATGCTTAGTGAGCTCATGCTTCACAAGGTCACGAACAATCTTGATAGCACTTTGTCTTGTCGACAAGAGAGGAGTCGGTGTAATGTGAAACACCAAAATCCTCAAGTAACCACTTGTAGCCAAGTAATCTCTGCTGTCAAGAGAGCCATAGCTCATAACAGCCTCTGCGCTCGAGCAGGACAACTGCGTCTGTTTCTTCGTCTTCCGGCAATAAGCGAACCACCAAGAAAAACGATGGCGAGATAGGCCGTGATCGGAGGATCGGCCCAAGTAGCATCCGAATAAGCTGAAGTTATAGCGAGTTGGGCGTGGAAAGAAGAGGCGGCGAGAGATAGTCCCGAAGGTATCATGAGAACTCGAAGAAGGTGGTCAGTGGACTGAGTGGGAAGCGAAGCAGAATCGACTCGAATGTGAGCTGGATAAGTGATATCCGGACGAGTAATGACAAGATAGACAAGACTCCCAACAAGATGGCGATGTAGTCGGATCGAGAAAGAGGCTCGCCATCGAGGGTTTCGGAGGTGAACATTGAGCTCCATGGGAGTCTCAACGATCTGTTGATGAGTGAGGGAGGCGCGATCAAGAATATCTGAATATACTTCTCTTGGGACATAAAGAAACCATCAGAGTGGAAGTAACCTCAATCCCAAGGAAATGTGAAGAGGACCAAGATCCGACATAAGGCGCTGCCGCTAAGGCGAGCCTTGACAAAGGCAATGTACTCGAGAATCATCTCTGGTAATGATCATATCATCAACATCTGAGAAGAAGAAGAGTCGACCACGAGGCGAAGTGTGGACAAAGAGCGCAGGATCATGATCACTTTCATTTGAAAAGCCGCGAGAGATGACCACGGAGAAGCGCTCAAACCAAGCACGAGGGCTTGCTTAAGGCCATAGAGAGGCGGCGAAGGCGATAGACCATGCCCTCGAGAAGAATACCCGGTGGCGGATGCATGTAGACCTCCTCGCGTAACTCACCATTAAGAAAGGCATTCTTGGCGTCAAAGTCGAGAAAGCAGACCCGATGGCGAGCAGGCGCCACCGAAAGAAGAGTCGCGATAGTGGTCATGTGGGCCCGCAGGAGCAAAAAGTCTCGTCGTAGTCACGACCATGCTCTGTTGGAAGCCACGAGCAACAAGACGCGCCTTATAAGCGCTCAAGAGAGCCATCGAGCGAGTCTTAATCTTATAGACCCACTTATATGTGATGGGGCGAGAGTGAGATGGAAAAGGAACAAGATCCCAAGTACCCGATGCGCTCGAGGGCGCAATCTTCTCGGCCATGGCATCTTGCCACTCGGGATGAATAACAAACATCCGGTGGGAGGAGCGAGCTCACGAGTAGTTGTGCCAACAAAAGCCAAAAGCAGGCGGGGGCGAATCGATGGCGATCGGGGAGGCGTAGCGAGGAGAAGACTGACCCATCGGGGAAGATGAAGCATCGAAGAAGATGGAACATCGGGAGAAGATGGCTCATCTAGAAGATCCTCAATCTGAGGTCGGCGAGTGTGAAGCGAGTGTAGTGGGGAACTGAGGAGCGCGAGGAGGCGAAGCGGCGGCGACAATGGCGGAGAGGCCACAGGAGGAATATGTGGAGACTTCGATGGGGCCGGGTGGGCGAGGGCAAGACAAATATATGTGCATCTGGAAAGGTCAAAAGACGAGAGACTCCACAGAGGAAGCGAAGGAGAGCGGGGCGTGGGTAGAAGGGATGAGACTCGTCGAAAGTCACATCCCGAGAAATCCGCATCCGTCGACCAGCAGGATCGAGACAGATAGCCCTTGTGCTCGTGATTGTATCCCGAAAGACACTCAACGGTGACGGTCGGTTTAGTGCGTTCTTGAGGCGAGGAAACGTAGCAAACGCAGCCAAGCGCACGAAGGCGCGAGTCTGAAGAAGACCACAGAGACACTCAACGAGGATCGCACCTCAAGAAGCGAAGAAATTTGGATGTTGGCGAGATAGGTGGCAATGGAAACGACCTCGGCCCAAAAGTGAGGTGGAATAGGCGGCAATCATCGATTACGAGTGACTCAAGGAGGTGGCGATGCTTGCGCTCGGCGACACCATTTTGAGCATGTGCACGGGACAAGAGGCGGCGAGAGTGCCACGCTCGGCAAAGAAAAGCTGCGAGTAACGAGAGAGGTACTTCGCCAGCAGAGTCATCACGAAAGACACGAATAGGAGTGGAGAAGCGTATGCGAACCATAGTGGCAAACTGTTTATAGATAGATAAGGCCTTACTACGAAGACATGAAATATATCCAAGTGTGGCGAGAGAAATCATCTATAAATATGATATAATATCGATGACCCTTTCGAAACGAAGGGGCGGACCCCAAACATCGAATGAACAAGATCAAAAGAACGCCGAGACAACGACTCACTATGAGGATAAGAAAATTGAATCTGTTTGCCTAACTTACATACGACAATCTAAAGACCGTCTCTGAGGCAGACCCGAAGACCACGGCGAACTAAAGGCGACGGATGAGATCCACACAAATGGCCAAGGCGGTGATGCCCTTCTTTGGAAAGAGTCGATGAAGCGAATTGAGCGGCGGAAGAGAGGGCGGCATGACGGTGGCGTGGAAGGAAGGTGAAGCCGATCAAGCTCCCAAAACGCTGTGAGTAAAAGCGTAGGGCAGAACCAACCAGAGCTCCGTGTGGCGGTCTGAACACAACAAGAGTCGAGTCGAGAATGACTCGACAACCAAGATCGATGTCTGCCCGTGTGAAAGAAGTGCATGGTAAGGCGAGGAACATGAGCAACGGAGGAACATGAAAAGATGAGTTGCTAAGAGGTCCTCGACCGAGACGAGAGAGAGAAGTACCATCGGTGATGAGAACAACCGACGGAGAATCAAGAGGTGTAATGAAGGAATGAGTGGAAGAATCGAGTCATGTGAAAAGATGCTCGAATCAAGAATCCACGGGGAGGTGCTGTTGTGGAGGTGGTGGTTTATGATGCAGAAGAGTCGATGTGAGCGTAACCGAGAACTGTCGAGGAGAACACGAAGTGGCAAGCGTCGAAGTCTAGCTATCGCCGCTCATTGAGAGCTTCTTTGAAGGAGTCGATCTGAGACGTCAATGTAAAGCTACGAGAACTGTCGAGGAGAACCGAAGCGGCAAGCAAGCGTCGAAGTCTCGCTATCTCACCTTTCGATGAGAAAGCTGAAGGAGTCGATCGAGCGTCGATGTAAAGCGGCGATCTGGTGCTAGTAGAAGAACAACGTGAAAGATGTCGCTTCTTATAGCACGGGACTCAATGTGGCCAATCTTGTCGCATAGGAAGCGATGAGGGCGGCCACCCCGGATGGAAGCGGCCGTCACCACTGTGGCGGCCATGGAGGAAGCGGTGTCTTTGAAGCATGGAAGCGATCGGTGTAGCAGTGGATGGCGGCGAAACCTGAGGAAGTGGCATCGAGACCAACACCGCTCAAGCGAGCAGCGACCATCGGTGGCGGCTACCGGGCGGCCAGCGACCAAAACGAAGACTAACGGCGGCGCGGATGGCGGCGGTTAGATCGGCGTTTTTTTAATTTTATTTTACCTTAAAGAATCAAACTCGGCCCGACCAACAAAATGGCGTGAGCCAAAAACACGCCGAGGGGACTAGGGTTCCCGTGGCGGCAATGGCGGCGTGATGTCGTGGCGACCCGTGGAAAACGAGCAGCGGCAGCGGCGGCCGGAGAGACGACAAGCCGCACGCAGGACGCCAGCGGCGGCTGGCGTCTCCGGCAGCGGCGTCGGGGCCGGCAACAGGTGGGTCCGGTCGAAACCTGGCAATGTGGCGGTTGCGGTCGGCGGAGGCAATGGCAAGAAGAAGCGGCGACAGCGTCGTTAAATATGATCGAAAAAGCAAGTCGGTGAAACCTGACCGGTCCGGCGACAATGGCAATGCTTTAAGTGGTAGCGGCTTGGCCGAACCGTGGGCGTGGCGGCGGTCTGGTCCCATAGCGCCTGAGGCAATGGCGGTCGAATCCGAGTGAGAGGCCTTCTCTCACGGATCCGTCTGAAGCGCTCGGCATAAGAAAGTTAAGCGACGAAGACGAAGGCGAGGCGGCTCGCGGTGGCGTCAAGTGGAAGCGGCCGTGTGCCGATCCGGCTAGCTAGTCATCATGGGGGACTCCGTGTTCGTCGCCAAGCCGTCGATGCCCGACGAAGCACCGATGAAGACGTTCGGGCAGAGATGGTGAAGGGGGAAGGAAGCCGGCGACGGCGGCTAGGGCAGGAGAGGACGAGTTGCGCGTCCGGGAGAGAAAACCTAATTGGCTCTGATACCATGTTAGGAATAGCAACTTGTATTTCCAGGGTTCCAAAGGGCCAGTATATATACATAAAGTACAGGTGGTGAATATGCAAATAACCCCTCATAACAATGGGGAATGACACACTATACATATATCTCTAATAGAAGTGACGTCAATCCCAAGGAAGTAACGAAGATGACCCAAATTAGACATCAAGAGCTGCTCACTGAGACGCTCCTTCACAAAGGCAATGTACTGAGAGCCATCTCCAGTAATGATCATATCATCCACATAGAGAAGGAGGAGCGTCCGACCCTGAGTAGAGGTGTGTACAAAGAGGGTAGAGTTGTGATCACTGGCGGAGAAGCCGACAACAACGACAACAGAGAAGCGATCAAACTAAACATGAGGGGCTTGTTTGAGCCCATAGAGAGAGCGGCGAAGGCGACAAACCAGACCATCAGGGGCAGAATACCCAGGGGTGGCTGCATGTAGACTTCCTCACGCAGCTCGCTATTGAGAAAGGCATTCTTGACGTCTAGCTGAGAGATGAGCCACTGTCGAACAGAGGCCACAACAAGGAGAGTGCGGACAGTGGTCATGTGAGCGATAGGAGCGAATGTCTCATTGTAGTCAAGACCATGCTCCTGCTGAAAATGACGCGCCACAAAACGAGCCTTGTAGTGCCCAAGGGAACCATCCTAGCGCGTCTTGATCTTGTACACCCACTTGCACGTGATGGGAGTGACACACGCAAGTAAGGGCACAAGATCCCAATCGCCAGTATGATCCAAAGCAGCAATCTCCTCAAGCATCGCGAGCTACCACTCAAGGTGAGCAGTAGCCTCATGGTAGGTCGTAGGCTCAGAAAGAGCAGCGGCTGCAAAGCCTTAGCGCTCAGGAGGCCTGACAGTGTGACGATCACGAAGATCATATCTGGGAGAAGGCGGAGCAAGACTCAGCAAGGACGGAGAAGAAAAGCTGGGAACAGGGCCAAGCAAAGATGAAGGCTTAACTGGAGAAGGAGTAGGTGAGGATGGCGAGACCACGAGAGTAGTACAGGGAAATGGTGGAATCTCAACAAAAGAGCGGGAAGGAACCTCCGGCGGAAGGGAAACAGGTGGAGCCGGAGGAGAGGGAAGCGAAGAAGATGAAGGCGAAAGCGAGACATGAGTGGAAAACTGAGTGTCAGGAAAAGTAAACAAGGTGATCGATTCAGCAAGAGAATCTGAGCTGACAGTAGAGGGGCGAGGGTAGTAAGGCCGGGACTCATCAAAGGTGACGTCCTGAGAGATCCTCATCCGGCGAGCAACATGATCGTAGTAGCGATAACCCTTATGCTTAAGACTGTAGCCAAGAAAAACACACTCAACTGACTGAGCAGTCAGCTTGGTGTGCTCACGAGGTGAAAGAAGGACGAAACAGACACAACTAAAATTGCGAAGGTGACTGTACTCTGGAGCTCTACCGTAGAGACGCTCAGCAGGAGTAGATCTCTGAAGAGCAGTGGAAGGCTGCATGTTGATGAGGAAAGCAGCAGTGGAGATAGACTCAGGCACTCAGCCCAGAAGTGAGGTGGAACAGAAGAGGCAAGCATGAGAGCGCGAGCTGTCTCAAGCAAGTAACGATGCTTACGCTTAGAGACACTATTATGAGCGTAAGCACCGGGACGAGTACTGGGGAAGAGTACGCTGCTCAATGAGAAAGCGACGCAAAGCAGCAAACATGTACTCGCCAGCAGAGTCAACACGAAACACACAAATGACCAAATCAAACTGAGTGCGAATCAGGGTGACGAACATCTGGTAAATAGAGAACCTGACTGCCAGAGGATATGAAGTAGATCAAGTATGACGAAAATAATCATCAATAAAAATCACATAGTATCGATGACCCTATTTCGAAACGAAGGGAGCCGGACCCCAAACATCGGAATGAACAAGATCACAAGGACGAATAAAAATAGAATCACTAGAGGGATACGGGAGCTGCATCTGCTTGCCAAGCTTGTGACCCATACAATGTAAAGAGGTGTCCCCAAAAACAAACCCAAGAACACCATAGCCTACTAGTGACGATAGACACCATCCATAGAGATGACCTAAACGATGGTACCACTGAGCGAAGGAAGTAGTGGAGGACGCATCAAAATCAGAGGTAGTGGTAGCGGCTGACTTGCTGGTGGAGACAACGGAAGGAAGATGCAACCAGTCGAGCTTCCAAAGACGCTGCGAATTACGGCGCCGAGGGCCAATACCAAGTAGAGTTCCTGTGCTGAGGAACATGAGAAACTGCAGGAACATGAAAAGAAGAAGTGGAAATGGTGCCTCGGCCTGCAATAGGAAGAGAGGTAAAATCTGCAATCTAAACAGTGGAAGGAAGAGCGGTGGGACTCACAGAAGTGAGGTGTGTAGAATCTGGTGTCGTGTCAAAAGAGGCACCAGAGTATAAGATCCACGGAGACAAGATACATGACGAGGGAGGAGGCAGAGGTGAGCAAGACTGCTGAGAAGCAAGAGCCATATGAGCAGAACCTGAGGAGTCTGAGGACGAGCCGACACCAAGGCGCTGGAGCAGGGAGAGGAGCTGCTGCGTGGCGTCACCGGAGGAGCCCTGGCGAGAGGCGCCAGCTCTTGAGTGGGAGGAACCTCTAGAGCCCTTTGGGGGACGTCCACCCCGGCGACCTTGACCCCTCCTCCGCTTGTAGCAGTCTTGATACCTGTGGCCGTCACGCTGGCAGTAGGTGCAGTGGAGACCCGCAGTAGAGGCATCAACCACTGGTGTGTCGGGAGCTAGAGGGGTCACCATCGGTGCTGAAGAAACAAGCAAAGGAGTAGATGCTGAAGCAGACAAGACAGTCTGTATCTGAGCCGTGCCATGATGACGAGTCAACAAGAACACTCGTGAGACCCTCTGGTAAGCGCGGAGCCACACACAGCAGGGACAAGTCTAGCAGACATCCAGCCCTAGAGAGTCGAGTTAACATCACACCTCAGACATGTGTTGGTAGAAGTCATCCACGGTGGCATCGATCTGCTGAAGGGAATGCGCCTTATGCACGACGGAGAGGTACATAGCATCACTCGTCGGCTGGTAGTGAGCTCAGAGACGCTTCCACATCAGTTGCGTCGTTGGCAGCTCAGCTACATCCATGGAGATGGCATGGCCACTGTCATGCTACCCACCAAGATGGCGGTAGCACAAGCTTCAGCATCCTGCCATCTCTCATAGGCGTGCAGCTCAGACTGGTAGAGCTCCAGGGCCTCCTCCTCTAGTGTAGCATTAGTGGCCTCCTGGACAGCCTAATCCGCACTAGCAGGAAGAGCTGGCATAACTGGCGGCGTAGGGCGAGGCGGACAGGGCCGCTCGCCAGTGAGATGACCCTAGAGGCGCTGGCTGTTGAGGTAAATCCTCCGGTGAACAACCCACTCCCTGAATCCGGTAGCGGGAGGAGCGTCGGCTCGGAGTGGCGGCGGCAACCGGAGCTGCGCCGGCTTGGGCGATCTGAGGTGCTCACGGCTGGAGCATAGCACGCGACGCGGGGAGAACGAGAAGGGAGCGAGGAGGGGGGTGGTGGCGGCAAACTCTAACCTTGCTCTGATACCATGTTAGAATGAACCTTGATCTATTCCAAAGAGTCAAAGGCCAATATATCATGTACCGGATAGGTGAATACGCAAAGAACACCGTAAGCTATATACATAACTAACATTCATGACTGTATGTCAACATTAACTAAATCTTGGTAACTAAATTTTAATTGTGCAATGCAATGATGCATGACAGACACTACTTGCTATCCCTTGATATGAGAGTTTCTAGTCAGTTATCAATGAAATTATGCGTGATGCTGTACTTGTTTTAATTGCCTGAAATTGTTGCCTTACTTGTATATTCCGCCTTTTCCTTCGAAGATTTCTGGTGGAGCTGCAGAAGATATTCATTCATTTGTCAAAGAAAGGTACACTCTATTGGAACATGTAGTCAAGTCTGTTTTACTGATTTTGTGCAGGGGTGCTAATCTCTCTTGTTTCACGTCTAATTTATCAGTTATTGTAGTGCCCAATAATCTGGCTTAGTGCTTGAGTGATCAATTTCACAAGTGGAAGTTTGCACATTTGCTCATTGTTCATGATTTATGACTTAAGAGAGGGAGAGGGAGAGGGAGAGGGAGTCACAATATTTCAAATTAAACCAAGTAATTTAAAATTCTTTAGTTGTTCTGAAGATACATTTGATGACATGGTCAGAGAACTTCCCGGTGTCAGGTTGCTGATTTATTCTTTTCATGTCTTGTTCAATGGTCTTGTACAAGCTAGTTTGAGACAATCAGTATCTTGGGAGTTTAGCAATTTAACTTAATGTGTACCAGTATGTTACATGTGGCCTGCACTCTTCTTGTTAACAAGTATTTCCTCCAGGTATGGAGAGGAGTATGCTTCAGAGGACATTAGGAAGTACTTAAAGAAGGTGAAAAATGCTCAAGAAGCCCATGAAGCCATAAGGCCCACCAGCATAAGGCGGTTGCCATGTAATAATCCCACCTGAAGTTTTGTGTGATTTATTGTGTTTTCTCAATTACAGATGCTGCGCTATCATCTAGCTAATTCCTTTTGTTTTCGGGCTGAATTATACATGCCTATTGTCTTGTGGAGGCTACTATCTTATTATCGTATATTCATCACCAAAATGTTCTGAGTACTCTACATGGTTCTACAAAGGGTATTGTTTATGTGCTTGTTGACTCTTGAATTCCAGATTTCGTGTATGAACAATATATTGGACAGTTCATACCTGTCTCAAACTGCAAATACCTAAGTTTATATTAATATTTATAATTAAAGGTGCGCTTTTTTACTTATTGTTCTTTTTCTTGACTGTTTAATAGTTTCAAATATTCTTAGTAGTTCAAATTGTTATAGTACATTTTTAAAGAAGTATTAACTACTTGCTACACACTTCATATTGGCTGCATGCTGCAAATTCGGAAATCTGAATTACACTCACTCTTATACAAGTTTGTGCATATCACGCTTAAAACATATGGGCTCAACTAATATTTTGGATGGTATATGTAGTGTGTAGATGTTGTGCTTGTTATCCCTTAAAATGGTATATTGGATGGCATGCTGGGCGGTAAAACTGTGTTTCCTGAACCATAGTATTCTGAAGTTTCATATAAATTGCCATGTACTCACTGTTCAACATCTAGCATAACATTGCTTATTTCATTTTTGCATTGTTAAGTGAACATTATTTTGGCATCTGTTGTGAATGTGCTTTATAAATGATCGCTTGATAAGTACAATGCCTACGCCTCAAGTCTGCATGTGCTGTAGGATTGAAAGAGTACCCGAAGTGTGAAGTTTTTTATTTTCAAAGTTACGAGTTGCTAAAAATACCTTTTCTGTTTGCCTAATCTTCTGTAGCCACCTTAGTTCTTACTTGGAGTGTTTTTCAGTATTATAGTTTTGGTTTCTGGTTTTTGATACATAGTTCTATTAATCTCTCTTGCAGCATCTTTAGTTGGAATACTTGACGATGATTCTTTGAAACTGTACACTCTAATATGGAAAAAAACAATGGCTTGCCAAATGGAAGCTTCCAGAACTGAGATGGTTGGTTACTGTTTTCCTTCATTTTTCCCTATTGTTGTTTATTATTCTTTAGGATGACTGTTATGCACGTGTTTACAAAGTTATATTGGTTAAGGAAATCTTAATAAGTATAGAGTTAAAGAGGAATTCGTAAGAAAGGGTTACATCCTAGGGGTTTAGAATGTAACCGGTAGCTGTGAGAGGTGCCTGGCTGTTCTCTGGCTGGCTGATTTCCACGAGGTTTCGGGGTCGCTGGGGACGGCGCACGCAGAGAAGTGGAGAGAGAAAGGAGATGAGAGAACAGAGTAATTTTCTTGCTTACCTTTCATGAATCATGAGGCAGCCTTCCAAACAATTTGAACCAACTCAACTAAAGATATCAACCGAGGATCATATCGTGGACTAACCCTGAACTAATGCAATCAATAAGCAACAAATTAAACAGCTGGACTTATGTCTATCTCTCTGCCTTGCCGCATTCCTCTACTGTGGCGTGTCCAGCATGCCTGCTGTTGCCGCGTCGGGCACGGGCTGCGCTTGGCGCCCCTTACGCCTGTGGTACGGACTGCTGAACATGACAGACAGTTCTTCTAAGTTCTAACCAAGATAACATATATTCAGTTGTTGTTTTTGGTAGATGAGGCAGCTCTGTGGTTATGACAGAACTTTGTGCCTAAATGTATCCATATTTCTTTGTTGTGTCAGGCTGTTTTTCTGTTACTAAGTAATCCCTCTGTTTCACAATCGTTGCCAAGCCACCGTATGAATGAAGACCAAGGAACTATAGTTGGATGTACCATGCTAGCCATATTAAGTGAAATACTGCTAACCTGTCTTTCAACTTTTTTTTTATTAAAAAAAAAGCATTGTAAAACAGGTGAGAATGCAACAACTTTACTCCTGATTTCATCATTGGACACCATTGTGAAATTGTGTTTCTCAACAAAATGGACAAGTGTTATGAAACAGAGGACTAGAAGAATCTATAATGTCATGCAAAATGAAAGAAGAATGTATTGGTAATCTTTTGAGAATGGTGGGACTTGTATATGAATGAGTACAAGGACATCATGAATTCATGATGAGTCCTTTACCTATTCAAACTTATGAATTATATGTTGTAACTTAAGGAGAGAAACTTCATTCTTATTGTTGTCTCTCTTTCAACAAAATTTTGGTTGTGCTAAATATATGTTGATGCTATAGTAGTAAATGAAGGTGACTTCCGGTTTCTCTAACATGCACTTAAAAATGCTAAAGTCTCTGTACATTTTTGTTCTAAATTTCAATATTTTAAGCATTCCATCAAATTTCATGCTCACCATAGGTCCATCTATAATTTCACTGTAGATTCAAGTTGATATTGGTAATCCTGAAGGAGACATGATGTTTCATTCAGCTGCATCAAGGCTTGACTTCAAGGGATACCAAGCTGTCTATGAGGTCAGTTCTATATTTTTATCTAGGCTTCTCACATCCTCAATAGCTCAGTTATCTTTGCCTAGGTCTTCATTTTTCCTGCTTGAACTTTTTTTAAGAAAATATGTTGATTGTCTCCTAATGTGGCCTTTCCCACTTCCCTTCGTGCTATTTCGGTCGGTCCTGGAGTAGCTTCGTGATGTATTTGATCTATTGAATATCTCATTAATGATATTATTTCGTGGTTCAGGGGGTGTTCACATCATTGCTATGGCTTTTACCATCATTATAATCTTGATTTGGTTTCTATTTACATGGGTACGCTCAGGGGTGAAATTTGGTCAGATACTATTTACTGATCTGCTGCCTTATTCTTTCGGATATGAATATGGGATGTAAAATAGATATCCAGTTGGATGTGGATACGAATCAGGATATCTGGGCCAAACTAAAATTGGATATCCGACTAGCCCATCCCATATTTCCTTCTGAACTTTCCTTTTTATGTTTCCCTAATCGTAGAAAGAGTTAGAACACGAAATTTTGTGAAAAGTTGTAGAATATATGAAATAGTGCTACTTTTATTTATTTTTAAATATTTGGCATCAGAGTTTTTATTTTCAGAAACCGGCCATAAACCTCCTAGAGGGTGGTTCTGGTTTTCTGGAAAGTTTTTGGCTGGTTTCTGGGAAAAAGGGTCCGATTTTTTTGGGTTTTTTTAGTTTTTTAAAATGTGATATCTGGATCATATGTAACAAGTAATAATACATGGGTTCTGAACAGGCCAATGGTTTCCAAACCCTGTTTACCATCTTGTACAAAGTGAACATGATAAGGGCAGTATGCACTAGATCGCAACTCTTAGTCGTCTACTCTTTCTAGTGAGAATTTGTTAAGTATCATACGATTATAATTATGTTGCTAAGTATGATCACTAACTTACTTTTTTTTATCGAGTTGATGTTTTTTCCTGAACTTATTTGTATGTTTATCTGTGACTGGTTTTAATTTGATCTGTATTCGTTCGATATTCGTATTCGGGAATAAAATATGGGTTGGGGATCGGGGAAGACCAATATCAGACTGTATTCGATCCATTTTCACCCTTAGATGCACTGAATAGCTTGTGTATATTAAATTTGTTGTGTAGAATGGGATTTATATTGTGTGTAGTGTAACCATGTATATTTTCATTGATTCCCTGGTGGAGTTTACCTTCTTTTTCCATAGGACATCTCCTTTCCTACCTTTGCCGAAATGCATGAATTTCTGCTGATTTATCAGTATCTTTAATTTTTAATGTTGTTCTTAGGCTTATAGATTTTCCTTAGAGAGCTGATGGTTAAGACTTACCATGGATGGAAGGACGGTTGTATTCTATAAAAGGAATGTGTGCCTAATGTTCTGTTTTATGAGCTTATTTAACTCAGAACTCAGTAATGTGAAAAATGAGCTACTTTCAGGACACTGAAGCAAGTCCTTCCAGTGACAACTATAATGGAGAATCTGTGCATCAGGATAATTTTGAGGCCTTGTCCAAATTAGAGGTTAGCAGCTGCCAAATTGCCTCTGAACCATTTACCCATTTTGCTTCAAGTTATCACAGATTGTTGGCTATCATTCAACTATTTCAGTGTGTTATTGGCACATCTCCTTTTCTCAGATTAAGGATTTGGTTTCTCCAGTTAATGTGCATCTTGGTCAGCACTTCACTAAACCTCCATCACGCTATTCTGAGAGTGCACTGGTCAGTAATAACATATATCTTGGAGTTTTCACTTGTTTACTCTGAGCATTGTCCATGCACAAAATAAAAACAAATCCTTTTTATTGGATTTGCTCTGTAACCTAAGATTTTGACATTATGCCTTATTATTTCCAGATTAAAAAGCTAGAAGAGCTTGGAATTGGAAGGCCATCTACGTACGCGTCTATAATGAAAGTGTTGCAGGTAGTCTAACGTGTTACTACCCTACTATCTTGTCTGATGATATGCCTCAAATATATCTCCTTGCCTTTCTTCAATGGCTGGGTAGCTATTTCCGATATATATTTCTTTGGTTATTCTACGCTAGCCAGCCCACCGAGCGTGACCACGCCAGGTGGGACGCAGCGCGCACAATCCTTATACGGCTGGTCCATTAACTATAGTCGACAGGCCAGAAACGTCCACACCCGAGTGGAACCTGTTTCGACGGTAATTGATAGAGTGCGTGACAGTAAATTGTATATCAGTTTTACTGCCTGTTTTCGGTATACAATTACTCGAGCTTATACAAATGACAGTAAAACACAACGGCTAGGACAGTAATCGTGTTCCCTTTTTACCACCTTACCACATGTGGACAAGCTATTTTTTTTTGACAGCAAAAGTATGTGATAAGAACAGTAAACCTTAGCTATATGTACGGTAATTGCGTTAGTTTGTTTCACCGAGTAGTTCTAACTCAGTAAATTGTCATTCACAAGACAATAAAAGTGAATGTATTCATAAGTAAATATGTATGTATTTTTGTTTTACTGAATGTGTTATAACGTTTTATTGAGACTGTATATATCGAAGGCAGTAATCGTGTTCCCCTTTTTATAAGTAATGCGTTCACAACGTTTTATTGAGACAGTATATATCGAAGGCAGTAATCCTAAACATGTCATGCAATAAATGTGTTAATCGTAAACAATAAATACAAGTCCAAAACAGTTCTTCATTTGTATTTATATATAGCCAAATAGCGTGGCCAGTCGCTTACAAAAGATTTAAAAAAAGTAGAAACCTAAAAGATGAAGTTTCTAGCGGCCAAGGTACGATGCTATTTTGGCCTTCAAAACTTCGTAAGCGATGTCGTCGGCATCGGAGGGTTTGGGATCAACGTAGGTAGTCTGAAACACGTCCACCTGTTGACGCACTCATTCAAGAGTTGCCCAAAGACGCTCTGTTACGACTCAAGAACCAAGTCGAATTGCGCCAGAGGCTCTTCTCTTGCTTGAGGGTCTTGGCTTGGTAGACTCGCTTGCTCGCCGCCTTGATGTAGCCGTCGAAGTGATAGTAAGCCTCTGAAGGCGTTCAACGTCGTTCAGGTGGACTATGTCTCAGAGACGTTCATGGAACTCACTTTGGAGTATCTTATAATCATTATTGGAGTGATAAAGAGGTATCATCATACGATTTAAGTGGTATATACCACTTAAATCGTATGATGATACCTCTTTATCAATTTGAGCATACTCCAATAATGATTATAAGATACCCCAAAGTAAGTTCTATGAAAAAAATCATCAAAATCCACTTTTTATAGCAAAATTTGTATATACTTATTTTATATATGAAAAATGGTATATAGAAATAATAAAGGGCTCCAATGATTTTTTTCAATCAAGTCGCATTGGAGTATCTTATAATTGGTATTTAGGTATTCGCAAGTGATAAAGAAGTATAATATGCTCATTTAAGTGGTATATTAGAAGTGGGAGTACATACTCCTAGAGTATGAAAGCAGCGTATATATATATATATATATATTACCACTTAAATCGTATGATGATACCTCCTTATCAATTTGAGTATACTCCAATAATGATTATAAGATACTCCAAAGTGAGTTCCATGAAAAATTTCATGAAAATCCACTTTTATACCAAAATCGGTGTATATACTTCTTTTATATATGAAAAAGGGTATATATAAAAAATAAAGGGTTTTAATGAAAATTTTTCAATCAAGTCACGTTGGAGTATCTTATAATCGGTATTTAAGTATCTTGAAAGTGATAAAGAAGTATAATTTTTTTCGTTTAAGTAGTGCGTGCTGGTAGAGATCGTACTCACACTCTCATATACCACTTAAATTGTATGATGATACATCTTTATCAATTTGAGCATACTCCAATAATAATTATAAGATACTCAAAGTGAGTTCCATGAAAATTTCATTAAAGTTCACTTTTTATAGCAAAATTTGTATATATACTTCATTTATATATGAAAAAGGGTATATAGAAAAAAAATAAAGGGCTCAAATTAAATTTTTTTCAATCAAGTCGCATTGGAGTATTTTATAATTGGTATTTAAGTATCTACCGAAAGTGATAAAGAAGTATAATATGTTCGTTTAAGTGTTATATTGGGAGTAGGAGTATATACTCCTAGGAGTACGAAACGGGCGTCCATTATGGTACTCTTAGGAGTACATACTCCCACCTCTCATATATCACTTAAATTGTATGATAATACCTCTTTATCAATTTGATTTTGAGCTTGATCTTATGAACGTACCAATATACCTATCGTCATGTTTGGGCTGGCTGGTTCATGTAGTTATCCCTGGAGTGCTGCACATGCCACAAAGCGCAACACAAGCCATGCGGTAACTTAGTGATGCATGACACGTTTGGCCTTTGGGTTACTGTGAAAGTTGGGTTGTGTGTGGTCTGCAACATGGGTTCAGTATGTAATGTTATGTCAAGTCTCAAGTGCGTATGTTAGTTGGTCAGGTTGATGTTGAGCTGTGGGACAGGCATGTCAGTTTCAGTCATCGTCAACCTGGGTATATTAACTGGTTATCTGGCTGTGGAGTCCTTGTAGGGGCAACAAAGGACAGATCCATGTCCTCCTTCCTCTCCTATCCTTCCCTCTATCACCTTCTCTTTTGCTCTGCCTTCTCTATATCCTACATATCCTGGTTCCGCAAGCTGAAACTTCTAGAAGTTAGGAGCTACTGAATCCAAGGTGTTTGCCCACCATTGGGTGCTAGGACCATGACAAAGACATGGCCATAATAAGGCATACCCTATGTTAGTCAATCAGATATATACTTTTGCAACAGGTGAGGCAATCTATGATAACGTGGAACACGCTAAGAAAACATCTCAGCCCCACTTTGGACTCCAGCCCATCCCAGGGGAAATCAGTGCGGGGGGCAATTTTTTTTTACCAAAGCCATAGGCACATTTAGAGCTAGGACTTCTTTTCTATTGGGTCAAGCATGATATTAATCAAGGATCAAGCATGTCTTACGTTCATATTTGTAAGAAGATAGAAATGCTTTTGAGTTTTGATTGTTAGAATATTGAGAGAAGGATTTTGCTATTCACAACTGTGTAGCTTATTTATTATTGAGAAGATATATAGGCCAAGAGAGAGAGAGATAGACTAACAATATGTACAAAATTCTTAACACCCCCTTCAAACTCAAGGTGGACCAGAAGGATCTGATATACTGAGTTTGAATAGATGAAGCCGATGCTATTCTCGAGTCTGAGCCTTAGTGAAGAAATTCGTAACTTGAAGCTCGGAGGGTACATGTGGGAGGTCAATGGTCGATTGATGACAATGAGACCGTGTGAATGATGCATCAAGCCATCAACACCAATGTACGTTGTCAACTCATGCTTGACCAGATCACTAGCAATCTGAATGACACTTGTATTGTCACAAAGTAAAGGTGTAGGATTATCACAAAGAATACCAAGATCAACCAAAAGCCATCGAAGCCAAACAATCTCTGATGTGGTAGCAGCAAGGGCTCAAAGCTTAGCCTCTGCACTAGAGCGTGACACCACAGTTTATACGGGGCTTCGGGCAATGAGCAAAGTACCAAGAGAGATGCAATAGCGGTGATAGATCGTGATCAACAGGATCACTCGTCCAAGTGGAGTCGAGTAAGCGTAGAGATGGAGTGACTCGAACTAGCATAGAATGACGTCTGGCGCAGACGCCTCAAGTATCGGCACACGAAGAATCGACCATAGTGGACCGAGGTGGGAACAGCGACAAAGCTGGTGATCACATGAACAACATGAGTAATATTTGGCCTAATGACAATGAGATGAACAAAGCTCCCAATGAGCTGATGATAGCAGGAAGGATCTGTCAGTGGTACACCGTCTGTAGGACAAAGCTGTAGGTATCAGTCAAACCAGAGTGGGCAAGCAAATACTGAACGTAGTGATGCTGAGAGAGGTAGTAACCATCACCATCAGAATGAACCTCAATCCCCATAAAATAGCTCAATGGTCTCAAATCTGACTTTATGAATTGTTCACTCAATTTTTTCTTGACAAAAGCCTCATAGTCAATGTCATCTCCTGTGATCAGCATATCATCTACATATAGCAGAAGCAAAGTACGATCCCATTAAGAAGTGTGAATAAACAAGGTAGGGTCATGCTCAATTGGAGTGAAACCAACAGCTCGAATCACAGAACTAAAACACTCGAACCAAGCACGAGGAGCCTTCTTGAGAGCATATAGAGCACGTCTAAGATGACAAACATAGCCTGTAGGAGCCTCAACACTTGGAGGTGGCTACGTATAGACCTTATGTAGATTACCATGAAGAAAGTAATTCTTGACATCCATCTGAGATATAGTCCATGTGCGTACTGTTGCAACAAAGCAATGAGAGTACGGATTGCAGTCATATGAGCAACTGGAGCAAAAGTCTCATTATAATCTCGACCATAAGCCTGCTGAAAACCTCTTGCAACAAGACGAGCCTTGTATCGCTCTCTACCGAACTATCTGACTTGGTCTTTACTTTGTACACCCACTTGCAAGTTATAGGAAGAGCTCTAGATGGTAGCGGAATATGATCCCAAGTGCATGTAGACTCCAATGCTGTAAACTCCTCAGTCATAGCCAATTGTCACCCAAGTATACTAGCTACCTCTTGATAGGTACTCGACTCAGATACTGCACCTGCACGAGAAAAACCCATCTCTCTAGTGCCTAAATAGAAGAACGATCATGTATGGAATACTGTGATGTAGTAGAACAATCGTCAGAGTTTGTGGTATTGGTCGGAGGGTCAAGTGGAGGAGAGGACTGAGGATCAGAAGGTTCAAGAGGAGTGGAAGTCTGAGGATCAGAAGGAACTCTTTGTCGGCAACTATAGTGAAAGGAAAAAGTGGAAATGTTAAATTGGTGGAGCTGGTGGAGGAGACACACTAGAAGGTGAAGCTGGTGGAGAAAGTGTATCTAGAGAAGGAGTGAGAGGTAGACAAAAAAAAGTGGTGGAATCTGTGGAAGGAGCGGGATGTGTAGAAGAATGATAAAATAAGGGTCGACCCCTCATCAAAGGCCACATCACGAGAGATGTGAATGCGATGTGCTGAAAGATCATAACAACGATAGCCTTTATGCTCATGACTATAACCTAGGAAGACACTCAACCAACTAAGCGCTCAGCTTTGTGCACTCACGAAGTGAGAGGGAACAAAGGAGGAAATGAGAAGAGTGCGCGCAGTCTCAATGATGTGACGGTGCTTGCGCTTAACAACACCATTCTGAGCATGAGCACCAGGCATGGTTATTAAGGCGGTAAGGCGAGGTAAGGCGAGGCGACCCACCCCCTCACACCTTTTAAGCACTAAAGCATGAGGCGAGGCGACGCCTTACACACATGCTAAGGCGCTAAGACCTCTGATCTGTAGCTTGCAAATTCCAAACGCGTACGAGAAATTGTTGAGCATAGCCCTCATCTAAGCTAATGCTAATACATGCGATGAGTTAATACTCATGGGTCTGTAAGTTTGGTGGCTTATGGCCCAAACAGATCGGACTGAATGAATCCACCGTCTCATACCGCCTACTACTTGGCAAATGACAGTTTAGCGATTGATGAGCATAATGGCGGTTTAGCGGCGTATAAGATAGCGAAACAACAGAGAGCAAAAGCAATCGCTCGGTTCGCTCTGCAGCTCTTCTCTTCTCTTTCTCTTCTCTTCTCTTCTCAAAATGCTTTGTCACTTTCTCTCCGACGCTGAAGCCTTGATTCGACCTCACTCCTCCGCCCTCCAAGGGTCGCCATGAGGGGGGGGTGGGGTGTCGAGAGAGGAGAGAGTGGGAGGCCGAGAGAGGGAGGCGAGCAAAAAGAGGGAGAGGAGGGTGTACCTATCTTCTTTGGGCGACAGGGATGGGTCATGTCTGATGACAATTGTTGTTCGACGACCTTGCACAAAACATAAACTATCATCAAACCCAACAAAGCAGCTCATATCGGCGAGCTGTCCGATAGAGATGAGGTTCATGGAGAGCGTAGAGACAAGTGAGACATCTGAAACTGCTAAGTGAGAGGTGGAAAGAGTCCCCTGATGAGTGACCGTGCAAGGCGTTCCATTAGCTGTCTGAATCTTGATACCTTTTGCAGTAGGATGACATGATGTGAGTTGAGATGCATCAGATGCCATATGGAAAGAAGCCACTAAATCCAACACCCATGGGAGTGAAGCACCCGACACAAGATGTGATGATGCAGTAAAACCGGTGGATCCACCAGAAGATGCCTGCAGCTGACACAATTGGGCCTAAAGGTTGCTCATCTGAGCCTGAATCTGACCAAACTAAGTTGCACAAGACTCCAAAGCATTGGCAAGGACAGAAGAAGCAATAACAGAAGATGCCATAGCCACAAAGAGCAACAATCACCAGCAGTCTTGAAGGGTGACGACAACTTGTGCAACGGAAGCACCAGTGATGAAGAGAAAATCCCGGCGTGCTGCAACACAACAGAGCACCGAATTACCAGAGGAGGCAACAACAACAGAGCACCGAAGCAACATAATAGTCACAGAGCACCAAGGCACAAGGATCAAAGAACCAGTTGCAGGCAAAATCCGTTCGAGTCGTGCAGAATTCTGCACGTAATAACGAAATGGCGGTGAAAAAAGCGGAGAAAATTCATAAACCGAATTTTGAACCTCCAGAACGGTCGATTCTGCTATCGCCTCGAGAAGGAAAAACCGATCGAAAAATGGACTAATTTTGAATTGCCAAATTTTGAATTAGAAAGTGTTTAATGAAGTGCATATTTAGCTCATACAATATGTAATCTAGCATATTTAGACATGAATACATGATTAGTTGGGCCCCATAGGCTAGATGGGTCACATGGGCCAAGAGAGAGGCTCTAGGATGCACCGTCACGCGATCTGGAATGCAGCGATCTGACGATACCCGTTTCTCCGAAAAACCCGATCTGGCGATACGGATGTATATATATATTAAAAATAGTAAAAATATAAAATAAGATACTTGATAAGTTTGAGACTTTGAGTCAAGGGTTTACCAATGTACTCCATTTGTCCATGTATGTATGTAAATGTACTCCATTTGTAAAGCTGCATAAACAACAAAACAACACCTAGCATCCCCAATCATCAACACCATTAAATCAACACTCAACACTAGCAATCCCCATGAAGCCTCTCCCAGTTCACCTTCAAATCAATCCACCCCTCTCTCCTACATCTCCTCTTGGTGGCTCACCCCTACAACACCGCCTCTCCTACATCTCCCCACCCACGGCTCACCCCTACATCTCCCATGCGCCTCTCCCTACAACACCAGATCTGAGAGAGAGAGGAGAGCGCTCTTTGGAGGCGCCGGCCGAAGAGAGAACTCAGTCGGCTTCCTCCGTGGGAGAGAGAGCTGCCGTCGGCTGAAGGAGGGAGCCTCGAAGGCCAGCGCCGAATCGCCGCCTCATGGGTCAGCGTGGGAGGAGGGCGCGCCGGTCGCCGTCTCACCGATCGCTTGGAGGAGGTGGCGCTGAAGGAGAACACGTCAGTTCTTGCCTCATTGATCGCCGCCTCCTGCCGTCCGCCTCTGACGCCGTCGCCATCACGGTCCTCTCGGCGCCCACAGGAGACAAGGCACAGTAAACGCCTCGACTTTGGTATCTTCGCCATGGGCTTGGCTAGGAATAGTGGTCTTGGTCGTGGTGGGGCTTCTTTTCAGGGTGTGTCGGGGCGTATCGGAAATGCATTTAATTTTTTTTAAAATAAAAAGAATTCGATACTTCCCGACACGATGTCGGGGGCAAATGTCGGTCAGATCAAGTATCCGATCGTATCGGGATCTGCAGTCTGCGACACAGGAGGTGTATCGGCGCATCAGAGGAGAGGCTACTAATATGTACAAGACTCTTAATATTGATAACAAGGTAACAACAACTCATGGCCGAAACAAACAGTTGCAAAGTTTTAGGAATTCACTATGTACCAAATTTTATTTTCATTAATTATAATTAGCGATGTACCAATTTTTTTTCATTCGTCATCATTAGCAAAGACTTGTGTTACATGGATATGAATGTTTACCATACTTGTGCTATTCAGGACCGAAAGTACGTGGCAATAAAAAGTCGAGTTCTGCACCACGAATTCCGTGGTCGAATGGTATGTTCTTGTTCTTGATGTCATCTTCACCCTTTTAATAAAGATAATACTTCCAGCTATGTGCATTGTTTTGGTCTTGTATTATCTGTTATGCCAGTGCATTTGTATGCATTGTAGCAATGCATCATTTTTGTAATTGTATCTTTGTTAGACTCTTTCTCATGTCTCTTATATTAACTCGCTAGAATTCCATACATGTTGCCCTGCAAATTATCTGAAGTTTATAAATTTTCTAACGTTCACAAGGGTAAATGTTTCATGGTTTTGCTGCATGCTAATGCCCAATTACACATCGCTAATTATTTCATTTTTCTGGAGTTTAATTTTTTTGCATATGATTTAAGCGCCTGCTCAACTCCATTTGTTTAGGACATTCTTTCAGTTCACATATCTCAGGCTGCTTATTATAACCTTACTTAAGTTTTCTTTGTCTAATTTTGACGTATGCTCAGCACCATCTGTTTCTTAGGTCTCAGCATTTCTTTCGCATCATTTCTCCGAGATTGCCGATTACAGTTTTACTGCTAACATGGAGACTGAGGTAGTAAACAATTCAGTTTATAGTTTATGTGTACATCTTCTTTTTTACTTGTTTTTACCAAGCTGGCCATTTGCTTCTATGGATTAGCCAATATTAAATTCAGGGAATCAGCAGGTTAATTTCAATATGAAAGTGAAACTTACATACTTACAGACAATTATGAAGGCTGTAAATGTGTTCACTATTTTCTTACATTAAAGACAATAGTAACAATATTATCTAGAAATATGGAAATGGTTCAACATATGCAAAATCGACTTGTTTTGGCCAGTTGTTGCCTTGGATCCAGCCAGAATCATGGCTGCAAAAGTAAACTCCAAATTTAACTACTGTATCTGTTATGGAGAAGCCTGTTATGGCAAGTAGCCAGCTAAAAACTGAAACAAGTAGTTGTACAATAAATTAATTGTTTAAACCCCTCTACTTTGTGATGCTGTTCCTTGCAGCCCTGTCAATTTTTCTTTCAATAGACATCGTCACTGATATCTAGGTCCCACATGCCAATGCTTACTTCTCTTACCTTTTGATTTTCTGTTCTTCCATTTAAGCACCATCAAGCAGTGCAGTGGAGTAGCACTAAGATCAGAATTGACAAAGGTCACTACCAAATGAATTGTGTAGAGGGAGGAAATGGAAGTTCATAAAAAACTCACGATAACAATACAAGAAGACGAAAAATCTGGAGATAGAGATCCAATTATTGGCCTGTTTGGACCAAGGATTCAAAAACCGGTTATGGAAAAATACCAGTAACTGGTTTTCTACCGGGTGGTTTCAAATATCAAATTTAAACTCAAAATTTGAATTTGGCTGGTTTTTAGTGGTTACCGCCCAGTTTGACTGGATCTGGCCTGTTACCACCGAAATTACGATTCATAAATTCAAATTTTGAAACTTGAAACTTTTTGCCCAATATTTTTTACCGACTGGGCGATGTAACGGCTGGTTACCTCCGATATTTTAATCCTTGGTTTGGATACGGAATCTTTCCCCAAAAAACAACCCTCATGATTTTTTCATTCACATTTTCTGCATCACTATTTGTACTTTTAAAAAGCTTATTCTACTATTGATCAATAATCATAGTGGAATTAATGGTAAAGACTGCAGAGTCAAAAGGGATTCTGCCTTAAGGCTATTTGATGAATCAGTTCAAGGAATGTAATATCATTTCTGCTAGAATTGGAGATCGTTAAGTATAAATACAATACAATACAATACAATACAATACAATACAATACAATACAATACAATACAATACAATACAATACAATACACAGCCCTTTTCATTAAAAAAAGAGCACGGGGATGATGTCATGAATAGAAGATGCAGTTTTGTTACCATTAAGTAATATAAGAATTTAATTGTTGCATAATCATATTAATGTTCCTTTTCTTCTACATTAATAGCTAGACAATGTCTCTGCTGGGTCAACTGAATGGAAGGGCATTCTGAAAGATTACTGGGAACGATTCAGCAAATATTGCGGCGATGCTAGTCAATGTGATGTCAGAAAGGTAATATTTAATTTGTGAGGTACCTGGTGAAATTTTTTACCATTGCACCCAGAAAATTGATATTCTAGAATAGGTGTATGGTAGATGACTCTAGTTCTCAGACGATGCAAGTGCTGTAAGTTTCTTCTATCACATGATCAAATCAACTTGTAATGGCATAACAAGTTAGTAACTGAAATCAGTGTTTCAGACCCCATTTCTTGAAGGCAAAATTGAAATATGAAGTACGGGTCTAAGGATTATAGTTTTTATGTAGAAATGATAAATGGCGAGCTAAGATCATTACCTGTGTCCCTACAGGTGCATCTTGTTTTGTTTGAATGGATAAATTGTCATCATTGGATCGAAAAAGAAAGGGCTTCTATTTCCCAACTAAACACAGTTCTAGCCGAGTCCATGCTCTTGCCCAAACAGGATCCCATTTGCTGTATTACCTTTATTCTTATTTCCAGTGCTCCGTAAATGTTATGGGGAAATACTTAGAGATGAAAGAAAAAAAAGATGTAATTAAGTCACTGAGGTTCCAGCTAAATATCACACCGGACCTAGCTGGGCATTGGGTTTCCTGCAGCTCCAGAAGAACTCTGAATCCCACCTGATCTGAACCACCCCATCTACAAGCATGCTATAAATGGACTATTCTGCAGATTTAATCCTTTTGACGTACCTTAATGTAGCCTTTTGCAAATGAAACTGTTGCCCTGCAATCACTTATGTGTTGAAACTAAATCTGAATTACCCACCTTGTTGCAGGTAGAGAGAATGCTTGAAGAGAAATTCGGTTCTATCCTCTTTCCTGACCTTGACAGTGATAATAGGATTTGCCCTAGGTAATGCACGTCATATTTACTTTTTTAAAAGTTATTTTCTTGTATGTAGAAAGTATATCTTTTATTAGTTGCCAAATCTAGATG
This sequence comes from Phyllostachys edulis, assembly GCA_036346405.1. Classification (NCBI taxonomy): domain Eukaryota; kingdom Viridiplantae; phylum Streptophyta; class Magnoliopsida; order Poales; family Poaceae; genus Phyllostachys; species Phyllostachys edulis. Next base: position 56,406,487 of record CM070555.1, read on the forward strand.
TTTTTGCAATTCATTCAGGTTAATTCGGCATGGTTAACCTACGATGTCATCCTACTACGTGATGCATTCACCATGTTTCTTCCTTGATGCTTAACATGTTTGCTTAATGTTTACAATATCTGCAGTTGTTCTGAAGGAACCCTGAGATTCAAAGTTAGTAGGTATGGCGAAGGCTATTTTATAGGCTGTGACCGACATCCAAAATGCAAGTATGACCTTATTATCCCCTCTTATAAATAATGAATGCCTTGGAGCTTAATCTCTGCTAGCATCCTTGTTGTCACTTGTTATAAATTATGAATTCCAAGATAGTTCTAGATTTTAATTGAGTATCGTTCATACCTAATGACTAAACCAATTACTATAGGTACATTGCTCGCACATTGTCGATGAAGATGATGAAACCAAGCATCTGAGGAAACTCAAAGGTCTTTTATACCCAGGTTACTTGGTGTCATGCCTGATTCCAACGAAAAGGTATTTTCAGTCTTTTATGTGTAGCACCTTGGTCTAAAATCCACTCAATGTCCAGCCTACCGTGGGGTGGATCCGCGCACATATAGTACCTCACTTATATTTTTGTCCTCGCTTCGTGTAAAAAGGTCAACCCGGAGGTGCTACTTTTGAACCCAACAGACATTATATACTAGTACAACTTACTTTAGATAAGTAATGTGTGATTAATCCCACTACATAACTCAACATAGGCTACATGGGCCGCACAACGAGCATACCAGGGTATTACTTTCACTCCCTTAAACTTAAAGGCTGACGCCCTCGGCACCATACCGCATACACGACAAATGCCCATAACCATCCTTCGGTACACATCCGTTGCCATGTCGTGTGTCCACTTCGGGCCCACATGTGTCATGCTCCGTATTCCTACGCCCCTGTCCTGCACGCACCCGTCCAACGAAGGTTGATGCTTTGATACCATTTGTAACACTTTGGCTCAAAATCCGCTCAATGTCTAGCCCACTGTGAGGTGGACCTGCACACACATAGCACCCCACTTACACTTTTGTTCTTGCTTCGTGTAAAAAGGTGAACCTGAAGATGCTACGTTTGCACTCAATAGACATTATATACTAGTACAACTCACTTTAGACAAACAACATGAGACTATTCCCACCACACAACTCTATATGGGCGCATGGGCACACTCTGACGAGATCGGGGTATTACATTATGGTATCCAGCTTTGTTCATTTCACAGGTATTAAGTGTGTGTGACATTTTTGTTGCTCATTCTACAGGTGTTTTTGAAACAAGGTCCTTATGGTCACTACATCCAGGTTGGAGAGGATAGAAAGGGAGGGTCTCAGAAAAGAGCTCCTCTTTCTGAGGTAATTATTACCTTATTTTATAAACACGTAGAGAACCCCTACTTTGCAAGTTGTCCTTTTCAGGAACTCACCACAGCTACGATTCAACCATTGTTTCAGGTCAAAGATGTTGACTCTGTCAGTATAGAAGATGCAATTGAGCTATTGCAGTATCCCAAAATTCTGGTATGCATTTCTCTAAATTTGAGCTGTGTGTACTTTGTACCCTTTGTTGAGTTGTCCCATGATGTTATTGTTGCCTACAGGGAAAACATCCTGACGATGATCATCCTGTACTTATGACACATTCTAAAGCTGGATTTAGCGTCAGGCACAGGAGAAGTCTTGCTCCAGTGCCAAAGGTATGTGTTGTTATAAACTTATAATATTACATTTGTTAATACCAGAAACCGTACTAATATTATATGTATTTTAACATATTGGCAATACATTGTTCAGTCCTTTATGTTGGTGCAGTTGTTCTCATCTAGATATTCTAATAAAAACGTTTGCAATTACAAAGATACAATTTCCAATCATTGAGTTTGTGTGCATGTTTGGTAAATTTGGAAACTTTCGTTGCAAGGCTAACAATTTGTCTTGAAAATGGTGATGCCAGAACGCAGACCCGAAGAAGATTACGCTTGACCGTGCACTGAAGCTTCTGACGGGTAAAACCGTCAAAAGATTTGGCCGACCAAAGGGAAAATCTAACAAAGACGCAGAACCCATTGAATGGCATTAACTGGGAACTTACTCGTTACAAATCCAAATGACGAAATTTGCGCCTGCTCGAGAACAAACAACAAAGACCAATGTCAAGCTTTATACGCACAAAATTCAAAGTGAATTAGCCGCAAGAATGAGAAGTCAATATTTGTACTGTAGGTGCTAGGCGCTAGTCAGGCGGCATACCAACGTCTAGTGCCTGATCGACGCCTAGGCAGGGCTAGGTGGCCGCCTAAACGGGATAAATTGGTTAGGCGGACTAGTTGCGAGGGCTGCGCCTAGCTCCTAGGCGGCCTAGGTGGATGCCTAGGGGAAGACTGTAGGTAATGCTTTTTGACCAGAGCAGGGGGCTTCATGCGTGACAGGGCAGCTGGTCAACAGGCATACGAAAACTTCTGCTCAGATACTCATGCCTTCTGAATTGGTATTTACTGCTGAATTTCTCCATATTGACCGAGGATATATACTGCAGACAATTGCGGCTCAACACTCATCATTTCATTCTTTTATCAGTTATCACCGGCAGTTGTATAGAACATACGGAATACAGACAACTTACCAGATTATACACCCACAGGTTCTTTTTTTGCCACTTTTAGTTTGAAGTGTTTTAAGCTGCTAATGTTATCACAAAAAAGGGTGCTATGAATTTGACCACCCCTTTTTTTTCGTTCGCAAATGTATTCCCTATTTGGCTGGGGCAAATAATGTAAAATTGAAAGAGAGTTTTGATGGTTCGATGTAAAGGACATTGACTGTTGGTTAATATACTTTGCTTCCAACTGTACTACAATATTGACAAAGGACTGCTGAGACTGCATTTCCTGCTAAATGTTGGCATGGCACGTGGGCTCTTGTGGTCAGATAGGCTGGCTGATGTGCGTGTTTACTACGTGTGCTTAGACTGACTGAACGCAGAGTTTTAGCAGGTAACTTTGCAAGATGTGGTGTCTACAATTCGACTTTGAGAATTATTGAGACATTGAAACGGAAAATAACACAAGTGGCAACTGACAATTGGAGGACACTGCATCAGCAATACCTTTCAGGCACAAGGCTTCGCTGCCTCATCGGTAAAAAGCTAGCTTCCGAACAACCGCTGATTTCTGCCCATGATCTTTTTTTTAAAAAAAAAAGAAAATAAAAAAAAGGAGGAACCATGCAATTCCATTAACTAGTGGATACAGATAAATCGCTGATCACCGCATCATGAACCAGTAGAGCAGCATCCGCATGACGTTTACAGTCATACGCTAAAGCGTGCGCCACCTTATTACTCCGTACATTCTGTCGGACAATACACTAACCTAACTACTAAAATAAAACTAGCACGAGAACGTTGAGGACAGGTCACATTCTATACCTTGAACAGCGTGCTTCAGCATTAGAGCATACACGATCAACTCCACTCGATAACAATCACACCTCCCCTTGTCCATTGCCGCCTTCACGCCAAGCAAGCAACCTTCCACCTCAGCTTGGAAAGGATTTAGAAGATGTGGCTGTCGGCAGTGGCGGATTAGGACATAATCGACCGGGGGTTACCGTACATATTACCACATGTATATAGAGTGTCATTTGACTTAAATTTTAGGGTATACATTTATGTATACGTAGGTTTTGATAAGACAAAACGACTTTAGACCCGGTGTTCCATACACCATTGTAGCTCTACGTGGATCCTGGCTGCCGGCTTGCTCCCGATGCAATCACCTCTCTCGTGTAGTCCCTGATGGCAAAACCCCATCCATCCCATGTCGCCCGTTGCCACAACAAAGCACCCGGATTCGAGCCCGGATGGGCGGGGACCGCGGGGTGGTCAACCGAGCAGCGCTGCACCATCAGCATTTAACTTTAGCTCACCGTCGTTTGGTGCCTTCCAATGATGCTGTTGGCCTCGCTCTCTCTTCTCCTTCTCCGAAGCAACACCTTGGCATGTACACCATTCACTCCATAATTTCCTCCAAAGCCCCTCTTCCATTGCGGCGCCATGCACAGTGGAAGCTTCATCGCTCCGACTCCTCGATCTTCCGATCCTCGCAAAAGACTTGGTGTGCCGTAACCGTGAACTTTCCTTTTGGTTCAAAGTGCCAAGCCTGTATATCATCCATCTCTTCTCTCTCTGGTAAATGGTAAGGCAAGGATAATCTTTGCGTCCTCCTCCCAGAAGGTTTGTGCGACGGATCGATGAACTCAAAAACCTTTCGAACTAGGTTAGGGCCCCTCGGGGTGATTGGGCGCCTAGTCTACTTTAGGGATCCGACCAAATATCCATCTTTTTTTGCCAACTGTAGTATAGCCTAGCGGAGTGGCACCTTATTTCTCTAGCTGATGACCAGAGTTCGATTCCCACTAGCTACAGGTTGATATGTTATTTGAGTGGAATTTTTCACTTTAATTGTCTGGGATTTAAACTCGTGACATGTGGGTTGTAAACCTTAAGATAACTACGATACTCAATTGTTCCCCACCTCCAAAAAAGTATATCCACCTTCTTTATGTTCCCTATTCGCCACATAATTCATTTGTTTAGAATTATCCCCTTGACAATACTTCGCAACGTACATGACAGACCTTGGCCTGGCCTTGCTTTTAACACATCCCCAGCTGGAAAAATATTTAGCACGAAGTACACGAGCACACATAGAGTCCGGCTACTGGAGAAGACGCCACCCTCGTTTAGCCAGCATCGCGATATTAAAAGCATGTATATCATGGTAGCGAAGCTTTCCATTCTTCTTAAACTTTGTGAGTTTTTCCCAGCTCAGCCAACGTATTTTGCTCTCTTTTTTCCTGCCGACTCCACCATTATCGACAGATCCATCATCTTTGGGGCTGAGTGTATCAAATATTCAGTGTGGGGGCGACTATGCCACGGTATACCGTGCAAAATGCATCAAACAGGATAGGTCCGAAGCGTTGGATCAAATCTGATCCAACGACCTACGTACCAACCCCCTATTAGATATATATAACTGTGTCTTAAAGATATATTTTCTGTTATTGAGATAATGTGTGTTTGTATCTATTCAGCACTTATCTCCTGTTTGTGAGTTGCAATCTAGGTGGTTAGGGCTTGTTGCACCGTGTACTTGGCCATCATGGTACCCTTGTAACCTGTGTATGTAACTCATGCAATACAACACGAAAGCCCTGACCTGCGCTTTCCCATCCGTTCGCATGGTATCAGAGCGGGCAACAACCTTCGCCTGCTAACCTCTTCCGCTGCTGCTATCTTTGGCCCGATCGTGCGCGGGTGTAAAGGATAGGGCAGTGTTGAGACCCATATCTCTGGATTCGAGCTCTCTGTGTATTCTGAACTAGTCTTGTGATTAGTAGCTAGCTAACACAATTACAACATCGATGAAATTATATCTATACAACAAAGTATCTAAGAAGCAGACAAATTAATATTACTTAGTAGCAAAAAGACATTATAGTTAGGGTTTTACAGAGATTGCCACGCAGGGCTAAAGATAACAGAGTAACTTGCAGCGGAAATAAATAAACTCGTGATAGCCATCCGACATGCTCACAGACAATCGAGTGGAGAACGCATCCTAGTTCGCATAGTCTTCAAAATATTTCCCCTCGTAGAACTCGATATTCCCTAATTCTTCCTCGGTGTCTAATCAACAAATGGCGCAAAGCCGTGAGTACTTTAAAGTACTAAATCGTAGGGAAATATATGCAAATAGTATTCATGCAAGACTTGAACAAGGATAGCTTTATGTCTATTTTGCAGAAAGCGGTATTGACAGTAAATACAGTAAGTAGATTGAAGAGCATAATTTAAAGGATTAAATACATAAGTAAACAAGTTCTTTGAAACAACTAGTGAACAGTTCTGCACACTTTCCAACCATCAACCAACACCCAGATCGCTTCCCAACCAAACCATTCCAATATTTTTGAGAAAATCTACCCCTCGTGTGATATCACCAGACATTGTCCATAACCGGAGCACAGCTATTTGAATAGTTTTATACTCTGCAGAGGTTGTACAGCTTAACCCATAAGAGATAATCAACTTATAATATCCGTTTAACACACTTTCAATGTGTGCGACTAAGTGATTATCACAAGGCTTTTACAAAGCTCCGTTTTGACTCGCTTCTGCTCACTAAGGTTTCGCCACACAGGCCCCCTCTTGCGCCCGAATCGTCAACGAAAACAGAACCGAATCAAAACATTGCTAATTAGTTGGCCACGTCCACCCCATAAATAGACTTGTGGTTGTACGGTGTGGCCCAGATCAATGACGCACAAAGTTAAATCCTTAGTGATTACTCAAGCGAGACAACCACATCCCAAAATCACCCCTTTTACTACACGATCAATCACCTGAGTATGAAATCATTTTTTGTTCAACCCGACCAATTGGCAACCCATGTTATGGCACAACAAATTTTAATAATAGCGGCAACACATGCCACAATTCTATATTTTATTAAGTCAAATTTAATTATATAAGAGCATGTGATCATGAATCCTTCGTAGCTAAGCATAATATGATACACATGTTTGTACTAGAATATTTCCAACTAGAATCAAACCCTTCTTATGGTGTCTAAGGATATATGTCCATCACAATTATTCAAGACGGTATGTCAAATAGGTGTTTAACTACTCACGAAAACAATTAATATAAAGTTAGCATGCATGTTGATATAAAACAATATAATTTTATGAAATAGGTTCAATATGATCAAAGGTCTACAACTTGCATTTGTTGAAGATTTGAGTTGCTTCGGGCGTTGGGTCCCAGAATTCTTCAGAAACGCTGGAATCTATACGTGCGAAAAGAGCCAAATAAATATAACAAATCCAAATAAAGTCCAAAAATTACTAAACTAGAACCAAATGAAAGTTACTGAATTTAGATAAATTTAGTAATTTGAATCACACAAATCGGAGCTTAAACGAAGGAGACCGAGTTCTCGGAAGTTTGAAAAACACATAAAATGATGCAATCGGATTTTTGGAATTTTCAGGGTTATTTTTCTAAAGCAAAATCACTTTATTGCATCATGCTGATGCCAGCGACTGGATTTTGATTTTTGGTCGAAATATTTTTCAAAAGGAAATATGGCCTGAGCTATGGACATGTGGGCCCAGGTCTTGTGGACCGGGTCCACGAAATTGAATCTCGGTTCACAATGGACCGAGCTCACAAAATAGTGCGGCCTGCCATGCAAGCGCACATGTGTAAGATCGAGGAGGCCGACTAGAGGGAGGGGGTGAATAGGCGGTTTTAAAAACTTCTTTGGCTAAAACTGAGTTTTATGCGGAATTGTAAATCAATTCGGTTTTGCACAATTAAAACATAAATCAACTAGTCTTTACTAAGTGCACCAACAATATAAAACTATTGATAAGGATTGCAAGCATACAAGACAAGTAAGCAATTTAATTCTAAGGATGTAAATTGCAATATAGTAAAGCACAAAGTAAATCACTAGAGAGCAAACCACAATGACACAATGACGTTTTACTGTGGTGTTCGGAGACTTGCCGGTCTCCCCTAATTCACATTGAGGTAAGCCCAAACTAATTGGACCGGCTCCATGAATTAAGCCAAACACCTCAATTCCACTAGTGGTAGCTCTTTCCCGCTCCAAGTAGGTGAGCTCCAACCTTCACAACACGTCGGGCCTTCTCACAAGGTTCTTGAGAAGATCACTGGTCCACGACGCCTCCACGCCGTCTAGGTGTCGGCAAACACCAAGAGTAATAAACCAAGCCCCTTGCTTGACTCTCACCAAGTGCAACACATGCACAATTGGACGCTCAATCCAATTCTAGTTGCAACACATGCAACTAGAGTCTCTCTCTTTGCTTGCAAGGTGTAACACATGCACAATTGAGAGGAGAAACTCACACTAGCTCAATAGAATAAAACGAGATGCCAAGACTTGTCTCTCAACCGGCCAAGGAGATATTTATAACCCCTACACCAAAAACTAGCCATTTGGAGACGAAACAACTCAAAAACTAGCCGTTACAGACTTGGTGCGGTACTACCGTAGTACAAACCACGGTACTACCTTTATACGGTAGTACCTCTCTTATAAGGGCGGTAGTTCCGCAGCCCAAAATCAGCACAGACGACACTCGGTAAAAAGGTCATAACTTTTGACTCCGATGTCGGAATTGAGTGATCTTAGACTCTATGGAAAGCTTATTGTAACGACCCAACTCTAAGGCACCCAAGAGGTCCTCCTGGGTCTCTAGGGAAGTCCGTCAGGACCTCCCAGGAGGTCCCTCAGGACCTCCTGGAAGTCCAGGAGAACAAAACCCGAGAGGGTCTTGGAGCCAAGGAGCACCCCGAAGAGCTACCACGGCCAGACCAGGGAAAAACGTGGAGGTCTGAGAGCATCCCAAGACCACCCGCGACCCTCCAGAGGAGGTTGTGGGGGACTGAGACCACCCCAGAGCCACACACGTTCATTCCATGAGTGGACGTGGAGGTCTGGGCTTGCTCCAAGGTTCCCTGTGCAACCTGAGCTAGTCCCAAGGATCATGGCTAGCTCTTCACAACAATAATACAAAGGTGGTGACATCCAGAACGCATATTTATTATAGAAAAATATCAACAAAGTTATTTACAAGGTGGCCTTGGGCCAAGCATATATACAAAAGTATAAAAGAATAAAAGGTCCATCAGCACGCCACAGGCAACTGACTGGAAGGCACAACCTAATCGCTTTGGTCTTCATCACTGCCAAGGTCCTCTCCTAGCAAAAATTATAATGAGCAAGAGTGAGCACAACAACCGTGCTCGCAAGTTACACCCGTGGATTAGCAAGATGACATGCATATATGGATAATCAATGGATGGCATAGTATGGTTAATTTGCACAAAGCCAAGTTTCTTTCAAATACAAATACTAAGTTCCAAAGCGGTATTTATTAGATAAAATTCATTTTTCAAACTTGATTTTCGGTTGGATAACATCATCAACAAGTTGGTGAAGGATACCCTCTGTCACAAGGCTCCTCGCCCAAAACCCATGGGATAGAAATCCCAAACAGATTTGATAAACATTTCTGAAAAACCCCAAAACCAACATCTAACTCTGAGTAGCCTTTGCCAGCACGTCCATGACCGCGGACACGGCTATTCGAATAGATTTAACTCTGCAGAGGTTGTGCACTTTACCCACACGACATGAGTCCTCTAGTTTGTCCGGCATTCATCAATGCCACCTCTCACTACCAAAGGTAAGAGGTCTAGAGTTCATGACAAGGCCTTTACAATGCATTGTTCCACCACAGCTCCTCCTTGCTAAGGTTTCACTTTCCTATGGATAGAAACCCGGCGGAAAGCCCCCTCTTGCACCAGTGGGAACAGTAGGTTATAAAAGACCATTGGCCATAAAAGACCTCCCACACCTCCAATGGAACAACTTGTGGTAGAACTTTGTAAATTATTCAGCCATGTCCCACGCCCCACTCTGGAGACATGTGGTTGCACGATTGTGGCATAGCCCATTATAGGCATGGCATTGGTCGCTCAAAGACCGGTTCTCACATGACTAGGGCGACTTTCACAAACCCTGGGCACCGGCCATAGAAATAGCATGGTCCCGTGCATGCACATGCACCATCCAAGCAACCAGTTCGCCCCAGTCCAAATCCATTTTCCTTTTCTTTGCTTTCCTAGCAACATTTTCATCCTCCCATGACAACCCAATGTCATGGTGAAAACATTTAAAACAGTATTTGGTATGATGGTAAAGATTTCCCCAAATCAATATTTTTGGTCTAAGCATGACTAAGCATATGTTTTTCAAATGGTCTTGGCTCACACTATTGCATTAACCAAGTTTGATCTAATGGCGACAACATGTTCAGTCCAAAGTCAACAGTGGTTATACAAAGGAAGTAGGCATAGCTATGGATTTAAAACAGGTATTGAAATAACTTGGTAGAAATAGGCATGCAGTATACATTAAAACATGACATAAATAATTTGAATTATTGGGTGCAATATGATCAAAAGTGTAACTTGCCTTGCTCACTATCCTGAGAGTCTTCCTCTTGATACCTCGACTCTCTGAGTCTTAGCAATCTACACGGGTAAAAGAGCAAGTTCAAACAAAGCTCAAATAAAGAACCAACTGAGATCAACAAGAAAACCAAGCGAACCCCAGAGGGAGTCCAAAACTCAACCAACAGGAGAGATCTATATTTTAGAATAGGTTCTTTTGGAAGAGGTCCAAGCTTACCAGGAGGAGGTGGTCTTTAGCAAAAGACCCCAAAAGAGTGATTTCAGCAACAGAACAGGGAGGTCCTGAGATATGATCCTTACACTTGGCCAAAAAGGGACAGAGGGAGTGTTCCTTGCGCAAAGACCAGGGAGGAGCTCCTCATATAAGAGCCATAGAAATCCAGAAGGTACTCACAAGAGGAGGTCCTGAGAAGGACACAACCAGCTTAATGTGGCGGCAAGAATAAGAGTAGAGCAGATCACCAAGGGACGTACCAGGGACAAGAAGGAGACAATGGATGAAGGGTAGGTCGTGGGCAACAAGGTCTTCCCTGGAAAGCCACTGAGCAAGAGCCAAGATGATGAGCGTGGAGAAGGGTAATGTGGTAGGGTTCCCGGGACTAATTATAGCCAAAGTGGGTGAAGAAAACTAGGAGCTTACGTATCAAGGATAAGTACAAAAATGGGTCAAAGATAGGTGAGTGACAGGGCAGGTGTCACTACCATCTTGGTAAAAAGGTACGAGGGAAGGACAACGTATGTTGCTATGGAAAGGAACAAGGAAGGATGTCAGAGTACAGCTAAGTGACCAAATTGAGTGAGCATACGTATATGGATGCATTTAATGTGACATGACACGCATTAAATGCCCAAGATATTAACGTGGCGGAGAAATGAGAATGACCAAGGTGGCAAGTGGGGTTGATCAATTTAGAAACAGACGGGTCAAGAAGGAGGTCTTGCCCCGCAGAGAGGTCTTTGAGGATGTCAGAGAGGCTTAGGAGGTCCTAGGCCCAAAGGATAGGGAGGTCTAAAGGTTGGGAGGTCCGGACATCTGAGAGGAGGCGGACATGGCGAAATCTGACAGTCAGGATCACAAAAGGAGGTCCTGACGGTTAGGATCTCTTCAAAGGAGGTCTGGCGAGAAGGTCCAGAATCAGTCTAGAAGGCCACGGAGAGATCTTGGACAGAGGTCGAAGAACCACAAAAGGTCCGTGGTTGGGATCAAGAGCGATTGAGGTCCGGACGGTTGGATCTCCGAGAGGGAGGTCCAACGGCCAAGATCAAGCGTGAAGGTGAGGTCCCCAGAGAGATAATGCAGGGAGGTCGGACCTTTAGATTTGAAGTGAGGGAGGTCCGAACCGTTAGATCTAAACAAAGGAGAGGTCCAGCGGAGGGTTCCAAGAAAGAGGGACTCTACGGAGGAGATCCTCAAAAGGTAGTTCCAAAAGGAGTCACCATGGTCAAGGTAACTCAAAGGAGATTTCCAACCGCTACGGTGAGATCAAAAGTCTTGGTGGTTAGGATGAACCCAAAGGAGGTCCTTTCGGCCAAGAGGAAATGTCAAGGAAGTTCGAATGAACTCAAGAGGTTCGAAGGCACACAAGGGATCCAATGGAATACAAGGAGGTCCGACTGAAAAGAGGTCTGGGCATAAGAAAGTGCCCAGGCAACCAGGGGGTCTAGATTTAGAAGAAGTCTGGACAGGAAGAAGGTCTGAACCAAAGAGATTCAAACCAACAAGGAGATCCAAGGTGATCAATCTAAAAGGGAAAGGTCCGAACATAAAGATATGCCCAAGTGAGAAAAGGTCTGAGCCCCAAGGGAGGTCTAACCTCAAGAACCACTAGGGAGGTCTAGGCCACAGAGAAGGTCTAAACCTTACATAACCCAAAAGAGACAGGCTAAAGGAGGATCTGCCGAGCATACCAGAAAGGAGGTATCAACAACTCAAACCACTCCAACTGAACCAAACTTTGAATTCTCATCAAAACAAAATACTTTTAATTTGTCTTACACATTTAAAAAGGATTTAGAAAATCAAGATGTTACACTTATTCAGAGGGCTACACAACCCACCTATTTGATTTATCTCAAACATATTTGATCAAATCAAAAGCACAACTCCAAAGAGCCACTACCATGGTCTAAGTCCAAAGAAATAGCAACAAGCAATCTTAGACCATGCCAAGGGAAAATGCATGAATCCCAACAATTTGCAAAGCACATTTGCAAACCTAGATCATGCCACAGGGAGTAGATGCATGGACTTCAACCATTTGCAAAGTATAGTCACATGCTACAAGGATTAAATGCATGAGCCTCAACTATTTGCAAAACACATTTGCAAATAATAACATCATGCCACAGAGAGCTAGAGCAAGTGAGATTGAGCTATCAACACATGATGAGACTCAAGCTACTAGACAAGACCCCTCTTAATAGTACGGTAACCTATACTAGCAATCTGGTCTTCCAACCAAACACTAAGACCAGTAAAAGACTAGGAACACATCCTTAGCTCTAGCTAGTCATACCTTTGCCTTGAGCATCTTCTTGAAGGTTGATGACGCACATCTTCACTTCAAGTTCGGGTCATCGTCTTGACATGGATCAACCAATGATGCATCATTTACTTGACCTCCATCAACACATAACGGGTCTTCTTTTGACTTGATGATCAACTCATGATCATCTCCTCTTCGAGATCTTGATATGCATCAACACATGATGCATCCTCTTCTTGAACCTTGACTTGATGATGATCAACTCATGATGTCATCCGAAGTCTTTATCACCCTGGAACATAACTTATTCATCCAACTCATGGAAAATGTTAGTCCCACAATGATTAACAATAATTATCAAGATATACCTGAAATAAATGCTTCTAAACAAGCCATCGCAGAAAGGTGCGGTACTACCGCCAACTAGAATCCGGTAATACCGCTCTCCGGTCGTACCGATTCTCATGTGTGGTACTACTGATTTCCAGAGATTTAAGAATCAAGAAAAACACCTTCTCTGGAAATTACATACCGCCGTGTAAATACCGGTCCTACTGTAGAGCGGTAGTACCGCTTAAGACATGCGGTCATACCGATCTTTAACGAAGAACAAAACTCCCAAAACATGCTCTCTGGAAAATATGTACCACCAAGTAATCTTTGGAACTTCTGGTGGGCGGTAGTTCCGCTCGAATATCTGCGATCGACTGCATATTAGCGAGTTCATAAAGAACTCTAGTACTACCGCACATCGGTAGTACCGCTTACTAAATGCGGTCATACTGATTTCCACTAAAATTCTTCTAGATGCTTTTCGAAATGCAATGCATGACTCCTTTGTCTTGAGCCATATCAATCTTTTATCATCTTTGCATTTCTTTTTCATGTCATCATTCAAACTCCGGGACTAAGCCTTAAACACATCTTAGCACACACATTAGTCCCACAACACAATTGCAAATAATTGAATATGAAGCAATATGAGTATATATGAACTACACAAGTTTTATATACTCAAAGGATATGTTTCAAAGTAGAGATCCCCAATATATGTGGATAAAGAAATATGGATCAATACTAATAAAACCACAAAACATAGAGTGAACTCCCCCTAAATGTGTGCATACACGAGTGTGTAGTAAAAACATATGCACATATTCAAGTTAAACTTTTTAGTGGAGTTCAACCTATATTTTGGATCTGAGGAAAGCAACAATATATAAAATATGATGTCAAATGCATACCTCTTTGATTTTCACATTTTCATCCAAATAAGACTACACAATAGGTATATCAGTAGAAGTGTTAGTCTCACATATAGATTTGTCATTAATCACCAAAATACTCTATTAACTCATAATGGCGGGTCTAGATTCTTCAACATGTGGCCATGAGGGGGCATCCATGTGAGCAAAAGAGGGGAGGTGGCGCTGACTTGGCGCCGAGTGGGCAGCCACGTCGGCGAAATCCGGCGGCGCGGCTTGGGAACCAAGCGTCGCTGGCGAATGGTAGGGAAATGGCCGGCGGCAAGGGAAGCCACGGAGAGAGGGGAGCGCGGCGAGGCGCAAGAAGGTGGCCGGCGTCGAGGGAAAGAGTGGCGGTGGCGATCGGTTGACGACGACGTGGGGCCTCCGGTGAAGCTCTGGTGACGAGGGAGTGCGCACTGCGTAGACCGCGGGCTTGCGAAGCCGACAGTGAAGACGAAGACGGTGGAGGACCTTTGCCGGTGGCACAATCGTCGGGGGAAGGGGCTCCGACCAAATGGCTTCAAGCTCGAAATTACGACGAAAGAGGGCGAGAAAGGAGGGGAGGACCGAGGGAAAAGAAAGAGGATGAGAGGCGCACGGGGCTCCATTTAAAGGAGAAGGAGGATGGCTGGGCGAGGTGGTTGGCTTCGGCAGGATTCACGGCGGCGCGGGCATGGGCGGCCAAGGCGGTATGAGGCAGCATGGGCGAAGGCGTGGCGCGGACGTGCAGTAGGAATGGGCAAAGGGATGGGGCGGCGGGCGAGATTCACGGTGCGAGCATTGACGCAGCTCAGCATGGGCGCCAGAGAAGATGACCAGGACACTTGACAGGCGGGGCCCGCCTGTCGGCGAGAGAGGGAGCAGGAGGAGGGAGCGGAACCGAGGAATATAAAGTTTGGGTTGAGTATAGATGGAATGAATCCTGATGGTGTTTTAGAACCGATCTTACGTAAAGATTGTTTGATTCGGGGGGTCTCCTAGAATGGAATCACACAGAGAGATTGACACGGTATTTTTCTCTGAGTTCAGCCTTCTCCGGAGAGAATAACAACCCTACTCCTGTGTGTGTATGGTATTGAGTGTGTTTAGTACAATCGGGAGAAAAGACTAAAGCTATTACAGAAGATAGTGTCTAAATGTCTTCCTGATTGCTTGTTGTCCCCTCCGATCGCCCCTCTTCCCTCTCTGATCGCTGCCTTTATATAGTCGTGAAGGAATAGCCGTTTTCCCCTGGTGAAGAGGCGCCTTATCAAATCCAGTAACGGGCGCATGTTTGCAGTAATCATCGGAGTGGTAACCCCTTCACGCCGCCTGGCAGTTACTTGTCAGAGATAATGGGGTATTACGTGCTATTACTTCGTAGAGTAACAGCGTATGCTGACTGCTTGGATTCCTTAATCAATTGGACCCACTCGTCTGTAGGTTTTATTGATCATAAGGTAGTCGTGGCTGACCTGGTCGTAGAAGAGCTTACGACTATGAGGTAGTCGTAGAATAACTTACGACCATAAGGTAGTCGTAGCAAGACTTACGACTATGGGGGTGGTCGTAGAAGAACTTACAACCACCTGGTAGGCTTCTCCCTTATAAATATAAGGGGTATATCTAGGGACCACATGACATCATATTTACCCATAATAAGAATTATAGATAAAAGATAAAATGAGGATTATTAGATCCTCATCAAATCCTTTCGGTAACATGAGCAGCCAACATAGCACCTGACCCGTGAATCTATGTATGTACAACCTTCCTCCTTGGTTGTGTATGAAGCGGAAGTACAATTTGATATCACTACTTATCCAAGGGCCGAAGCAACCTGGGAACAATATTGATGTGTACCTAGTACCATTGCTGGAAGATCTTGTGACACTGTGGAACAAAGGGGTATAGGTATGGGATGCGTACAAACGAGAGAACTTCACTTTACGCGTCATGTTGTTCTGCACCATCAATGATTTTTCTGTCCTTGGTAACATGTCAGGGTTGAGTACAAAAGGAGCCAAAACCTATCGCACTGCTTAGATGATATCAAGAGTGTGTGGCTGAACAGCTCGCGTAAAACTGTGTACATGCATCACCGTAGGTTCCTTCCTAAGTATCACCCATATCGCAAGATGAAGAAACAATTCGACGGAAATAAAAAGGATAGTTCAGGTCCAAGGTCTTTTAGAGGGAAATAGGTCTATGATATGGTTAGGATATCGAAAAAAGTGAAAGAAACGAAACCAGTAAATGCAGCAAGATTTCGTAAGAGTTTATCAAAATGGCAGTGCTGATCATAAATCAATGCTTTGCGAACCACTTGGTTCTGGCCTTTGCCGTCACCAGATCGTTTCCAAGGTATTGCTCTCCTTTACTTTAAGAGCAGCAGGAAAGAAGAGAGTGTAGAACGTTAGAGAGATGAATTGATGCAACACACACTTGTATTGATCATTGGGTGTGATACATACACGTATGGCCATAACTAACTATCACTAAGTCAGCTATAAACAAGAGAGATGCCAAGAGAATAGGCCAAAGCTACAACGTGCAAAAGGGCATGTACATGATCGCTAACACCCCGCCGTAGTCTTGACGTCGTCGCCGGAGATGATGCAAAGACCGGAATGAAGGTCATTAAATGTTGTCACCGGTAGCCCTTTGGTCATCACGTCGGCGAACTGTTGACCTGTTAGTACATGTAGCACCCGAAAGTGGCCAAGTGCCACCTTCTCTCGGACGAAGTGGATGTCTAAGTCGATGTGTTTGGTGCGTCGATGATGAACAGGGTTTGCCGCCGTCGTCGATCGATGATGTCGCGCAAAAACCGGTCGAAGGAGGCGGTGAGTATGATGCAGTTGACGTAGAGGAGGAGGAAGGCCGTAGCAGTACCCCACCGTAGGATGAACAGGGAGGCATCCGAGCATGCCAACGTGAAGCCGATCTACCGCGCAAAGCTGGCGAAGCGCGTGAACCAAGCTCGCGGCGTCTACTTGAGTGACTTGGAGAGCAGGCACACGTGCTCAGGCTGAGACGCTTCGATCAAGCCGGCTGGTTGGAGGCAGAACAGCTGCTCGTCAAGGACGCCATGCAAGAAGGCGTTCTTGACGTCGAGCTGGTGCACCGGCCAGCCTCTGGACACCGCGAGCGTGAGCACCGTCCGGGTAGTCGCCGGCTTGACAATGGGACTGAATGTTTCGTTGTAGACGATGCTGGGGCGCTGGGAGAAGCCACGGACCACCCACCGTGCCTTATACCGCTCCAGCGTGCCGTCTGCCCGTGTCTTATGCCGGAAGACCCACTTGCCCGTCACCACATTTGCGCGACGCGGACGGGGAACGAGCCTCCAGGTTTGGTTGGCGACCAACGCGTACGTCGTATTCCTCCTACATGGTGGCTTTCCAGTGCGGATCGCGAAGAGCGACTCGCACGGAAGTGGGAATTAATTGGCGAAGTTGGTGGCGCAGTGGCGACGTGAGCATAGCGCGGGCTCGGTTTGGAGACACCGGCCCGGCTGCGCGTGACCATCGGGCGCTCGATTGCTGACCGGTCAAATCGGGAGGTGGAGCGGACTGACTGGATGAGGTGGTAGGCTCAGACGAGATCGAGTGAGCCCCGCCGGGAGAGGAAGTGTACGCTGGGCGGGAGAGGAGTTAGCCGTGCGGCGCGGCAGCGAGTCGAGCGCGTCGCATGCATGATCCGCGGGGATCACGGGAGCTGGTGCATGGCTGGCAGACTGTTGAGCAAAAGGAAAGCAATGTTCATCGAAATAAACGTGCCTGGAGATGATGACGTGTCTAGTGGAAGGAATGTAGCACCGGTATCCCTTGTGATCGGGAGGGTACCCGAGAAAGACGCACGCAGCCGAGTGTCCGAGACGCTGGTGCCGTGTGTCGGTGGAGATGGCGACGAACCCCTGAGCAGCCGGAGAGGAAGATGGGTGAGAGGGTAGAGCTCGTCGTCGCTATCACATCGGAGAACCTCCGTCTTGGTGCGCGAGTCTTGATAGAAAAGCCACGAGGGTCAAACTCCACAGACCCAGAGTTATCACGACGAGTAAGATGGCGAACAGAGAGTAGATTCTTAATAAGATTCGGTGCAATAAGAACATTAGAAAGGTGGAGAGGACGAGAGGAGGTAGTGATGGAACAAGTGCCCATCTTAGAGATAGGTAGGGATGAACCGTTACCAACAACAATATGGGAAGAAGGATGGAAGGGAGAGATGGATGATAATGTACCATTGTTGGACGCCATGTGAGAGGACGCGCCCATGTCCAGGAACCAGTCGGCGCTGCCGGACGAAGACGGCTACATCGACATGTTGGTGAGAGCCTGGATCGGTAGTCCCTGATTCCATGAGGACGTCGTGGGAGCCATCTGGTACTGGATGGCGGTCGTAGCCGGCGCGACGTGGAGTGCGTGCGGAGCAGGTACGTCGGGTCGTACACCGAGGAGCCGGCGTGCGCCGCGGGGGGCAAGCCTAGAACATGCTTGGCACCCGGCGGCCACGCGTAGGACGGTGTCGCCGCGGACTGGGACGTGCGACCGCCGTTGGAGAAGAAGAGCTGCCGTCGTTTCCCTTTTTCTTGGCCTTCGTCTTCTTGCCGCCCTGTCCACCAGAGGAGGAGGAAGGACCGCCGGCGTGGGAGGAGCGAGCGGACGGTGGCGTGGCGTGGCTGAACGGCGTCTGGGAACTGGGAAGCGAGACCGAAGTACGCCGGCATGGGAAAGCCGGGCGGTATGGCACCGGACGGCGCCTGCGCCATGAAGGCAGCGGCTTGCGCCATCCTGGAGGACTGCGCAACGCGATGCTCCTCAAGAAGAAGACAGGAGCGCGTCTTGAGGAAGGATGGAAGCGGTGACTGCATCGTGAGGATGGCAATCTCCAGCGCTCATTGTAAGCCTATATATGGCATCCACATATGAATGAATACTGTGTGTTGATTGCCATAACAATTCTCATGGTATCAGAGCAGTTCGATTCTTCAAACTGTTCTCTTTTTTTTCTTCTCTCTCTTCCAAAGTTCTTACAACCATGGGCGATACCTCACCTGCTATGGGGTCCGGATCCACGCCGGCCCTCACTCATGACGTCTCCAGCCACGCATCATCCCAACACACTTCCCATGTCATTGCAGCGTCTTCTACGTCGACTACGCAGGCCATCCACGCCGTCAACATCAAGGGGCTTGTGCCTACCCTCGATGTCTTGGCCAACAACTACTCGATCTGGCGCCGCCTCTTCTACCTCGTTCTCGGCAAGTTCAACTTACGGCACCACGTCAATGGAGACGAGCCACATCACGATGATGGCGACTGGGTCAGGCTTGACCTGACCGTCCTCGGGTGGATCTACGCCACCATCACCGACGAGCTGATGCAATTCGTCGGTGTCGACGACATCACAGCATATGGCGCCTGGCTCAAACTCGAACACATGTTTCGGGACAACAAAATGAGCCGAGCCATACACCTCGAAGCAGATTTCCGCTTGCTAGCACAAGGCGATCTTTCCATCTCCGCCTACTGCCACAAGCTGAAGGCCCTCGCTGATGGCCTTGCTGATTGCGATCAGCCTATATCTGAAGAGGCTCTTGTGCTGCAGCTCATACGCGGACTCTCCCCCAAGTTTGGGACCCTGAAGACGATCCTGCCCATGCAACAGCCCTTTCCCTCCTTTATGCAGGCTCGTGGCTATCTGTTGGACTCGTGGAGGTCTAGGACGATGGGGACATGTGTTTTAATGTTGATGAGTTGTATCTGGGAGGAAGGAAGAGGAGTGGTGGCGGCGGCCGTGGGAGAACTGGGCTCAGAGGAGGTGGTGCTCATGGTGGAGAGGGGTGGGGAATAAGACGGGGCAGCGGAAGGTGTATAGGTTTAGGATCTAAAGAAATCTGATACCATGTAGAAAGTTAAGAGAGATGAATTGATTCAACACACACTTGTATTGATCATTGGGTGTGATATATACACGTATGGCCATAACTAACTATCACTAAGTCAGCTATAAACAAGAGAGATGCCAAGAGAATAGGGCAAAGCTACAACGTGCAAAACGGCATGCACATGATCGCTAACAGAGAGATGCTGCAAGATTTCACAGGAACCAACTTACTTGAATGGAAGACAGATACATATACCAGTATGACATAGCATCTGTGCACAAATCAATCTGAAGTTTCGCTGGTAATTATCTACAGAGAAAAGGTTTCTTTGGTTATGCCAGTGAAACCAGATGGCTGGTATCGACTATCTAGTAGCGCACACTTGCAGAACTAGGCCTTGGAGGCACCAGGGAATGAAGCATGGATGAGGAGATGTACTTCTCCAAAGAAGATTGGACGTTCGCCGGACCCTGGACACAGCATTCTTTTGCCACCAAGATGTTCTTTAGTAAGTTCATCCTTCTGCCTGTTCTTTTCTCATGTGTCAGCTCATGTTGTTAAGTAACAGAATAAAAGTTGGATACCTCGCAAAAAAAAAAAGAATAAAAGTTGGATAAACTGATTGCTTGTGTTCGCAGGAGACAATGTCCAAGCTCCCAACGTTGGCAATTTTCACGGTGCGCAGGCCCAATGACTATTCTAGAGAGGCAGGAATGCAGGATACTCGACAGTTGTTGTCAACTCTAGCAACAAAATTTGACACACATTCCCTCAGGGGGAAAAAATTGAAACAGAGATGAGCACATGAATCTGTTCAGGATGGTGAGAGATTGAGAACGCTATTACATTTCAGGATTGCCATCTTTACCTGACTAGCTGCCTGACCAAATGGCCAAACAGTACAGTGTCATCCTTCTAAGCTCCATTTGTGTGCTGAAATGGTGCACTGCGTAGCCAATTAAGTGCATCCACCCAGATAAATGTAAATGGGTCTAAATTTCTGTTTCGTTCATGAATCACTTTGCATACCCAGGTGAAGCATGGATGAGTAGATGCACTTCTCAAAAGAAGATTGGACGTTCGCCAGAGGACACGGCATTCTTTTGCCACCAAGATGTTCTTTAGTAAGTTCATCCTTCTGCCTGTTCTTTTCTCATGTGTCAGCTCATGTTGTTAAGTAACAGAATAAAAGTTGGATACCTCGCAAAAAAAAAAGAATAAAAGTTGGATAAACTGATTGCTTGTGTTCGCGGGGACAACGTCCAAGCTCAATATCGGCAATTTTCATGGTGCGCAGGCCCAATGAAGTGGCGGACCCAGACTTTATCATATGAGTATTGAGTTAATAAAATATTGTTAATAGGAAAATTAAAAGTCCGCAATAGCAAAAAAAACTGCAAATTTTCCGTACTAGACACCACAAAGAATTTAGAGAAATTACAAAATAATTAAGAAAAATTGTTAAATTGGGAATTTAGGATTTGAAACCGAGGAATAGTGATGCACATGTCTTGCTATCGGCGTGTCACGGACTACCTCGCCGTCCCCAACGACCAGCTAGGTCCCACTCGATGTCCGCTTTCTTGGTGCTTGCTACCTTGCTCCTACCTTCTATCCACGTCTGCAGTAGAGATCAAGCCGAAGCCTGAAGCCACCCTCACCTTCTCGCTTGCCACCAAATAGTCTTGCCCAACACCTGGTTGCCTCTTGGACCCGTCTTGCTGGCACCGCCTAACAGCCTAAGAGAGAAGGGGGAGGGAGAAAGAGAGGTTAGGACTTGGTTTGAGAGGGAGAAGGCCTCCCAATGGGATAAAAAACTATTAGGTTGGTGGGCTAAACCGCACTACTTGAGATGAATTGGAGAGAGGAGGTGTGAGAATGAGCCGAAATCCATTGGGATATAAGAGATGAGCACATGAATCTGTTCAGCATGGTGAGAGATTCAGAACGCTATTACATTTCAGAATTTCCATTTTTACCTGACTGGCTGCCTGACCAAATGGCCAAATAGTATAATGTCATCCTTCTAAGTTCCATTTGTGTGCTGAAATGGTGCTCCATGCACCCAGATAAATGTAAATGGGCCTAAATTTCAGTTTCGTTCATGAATCACTTTGCATACCCAAGGCTAACACGCTGTAACAATTTTATGGGGATGCTTAGTAGACAGATGTCCAATGTTCTGGAGCTTTTTTTCTGATAGTTTCTGTGTTCTTTCCCCCGACAGAAATGTAGTTTATTGAAAGTTTCTACCTTACAATTTCACTGAAATGAAAATTTAAATGTGTATTTCTGTCTCAGTTTTGACAAACATGTAGTTTGGGGAAATTTACTCATAGTATTATGAAAGTATTTTCGAGATAAATCTAATCGTCATGTTTCATGTGACCGATCTAAATATTTGTAAAGATATTGTTGGTCAATGTTAAAACAGTTTTGACTATATATATTCTTGGACGTCACCTTTTCTGAACCGAGGGAGTAAATACAAGTTAGCCTGAATGATGAATCCACGCCCAAGCCACTTAACAACCGGAAACTAAGCTGCTGCAAGGAAGAATAACAAAGGTGAACACCGAATAGCAATCGTCCTTACCATGATGTACAGTGCAAAGTTCTGTAACATTCTCATAGGAATCGATGATGATATACATCCAGTCCTGCAACCTGGAGTGGGTGATATACATTCTTTTCTGCAATCTGGTGAGGATCACGGCGGTACAATTCCTCCTGAAGCTCAACAAAGGCATTTATCATCTATACCCTTTTCGATGCTTCTTATCCACGACTTAGCAATCCTCTTGGCCTCTGCTACAGTGTCTCCCCAGTATATGGCGAGCAACTACCAAAAAGGCTCAGTTGCCATCTGAAGATTCTGAACACGTGCGCATGGCATGGCCCAACTACAGTAACACGGAGGTCATTACCGCATTTCTCTTTGGAAAACAACCAGTGAAGAATTCCAGGGTGAAAAACTTCAATAACCCAGACGATCATTCAATGAAGTCGACCATCACCAGTTTGACCTACAGAACATTCAGCAATATTATTTGTACGGGATAAATTTACTCATTTGGTAATTGGTATGCTTAAGGCATTACTACTAAATTCTTCTTACCTTCTGGTGGCACCCAGGATTCATAATCTGGACCCGCATCAAGAAAATCTGGTCTTGCAGGACCCAGTACACGTTTTTGTTTTGACTTTTTCCCTTTTCTCTTGCTAGCCTTCGGTTCGTTCTCATTCTCCATGTCTTCTGAAGTTTGTAAACCGCGTTTATGCTTCAGTAAAAGGGCCACAGCATCAGCAGCTGATGCTTCGGATTCAACCGAAGATGGCTCTGCCTCACTGGCCACTGACTTATCAGCAGACTTTCTCTTCCGTAAAATAAGCCCAGGAGCAGCCTCTTCAAGTTCCTTCCCACTGGCTGAATTAGGAAGAATAGTTTTTCGATCTTTGTAGTCCACAAAATTATCAGGCTCCTCTGCATCCACATTTTCTTCTTTTATACAGTTCTCTTCAGGTTCTCGATCCTCTTGTCGCCAAGCCACTGAGGTTTTGGTATGGCGAATGCAGGTTTGCTGCCATTTTCTTTGTTTTCGGAGACTTCCTTCTCTACGTCAGCAGGTTTATCTATTTGTATATTGTTAAAACAAGAATCCTTGATCTTCTCCTCCTTTGAGACTTTGGTTTGGGCAATTTTATTTTGCTTGTTGGATTCTGTTCTCGGTTTATCATTACATGCTGGGGGTTTTGCTTCTCGCGGCTTTAGATCCCTCTTGCGAGCTGCTTCTCCCATAGGATCAGCTATTTTTAGTAGGTAAACTGCTCTGTCCAGCTCAGCTTGAAGATCAGAAAGTTCCTTTTGAATTTTGGCAATCTTATCATGTACTGCAGAGTTCAAGTTAATTAGAACAACGAAGACAATGCATTACATAAAAATGAACATAAATGTAGGAAACAAGTGCACGAATGCATCACTTTCACTCTATTCATCCATGTATGCCAAACCTGATTAAACAAGGTAATATATATGATGCTTATAAAATTGAAAAGAAAACAACATAGTGCAATAGTGTATACTTTAGGCCCTTAATGCTACCCTTTTTCTAAATGCTCATGTGCCCGCATGAGCAAACCCTCTCTGATAACACAGAAGCCCAAACACAGGATCGTGTTCTCATGAGTGTACAATCCCAATGGGAGCCAGCCAGTTCTCACCCGTAACTTGATTTTACTGTGAGGACCGGAATGTACTGTAGCGAAGCAGAGTTTTTCCCTATTTTAACAGAATATAGTTCATAACGAATTTTTTTGGCAAAACTGAAGGAAAACAAAATTCAAAAGAGAACATGGAAACAGAGAAATAAGCCAACTGGGAAATGGCTGGTTCTTAGTTAGCAGCTAAGGTCTGAGATAGTTGCAAAAACAATGATATTGTTAAGCCTCGCTCCCATACGTCAGTGTCATTGCACATCCACTCATGCTACTACATGCACGTTCGGAGAGAAGAAAAAATATATATTTAAGAGGAAACTGTTCTCAAGGTCTTGGTCTATAGTCTATACTAACTTATTGCCAGGAAAATAAACTGCAAGAGTAGCCTGAAGAATAAAAATGGATTGTTGACATTTTCTTGTCTATCTAACAAAGAAAAGGGAAACAATATTCATAGTTTTCCACCATTGCACACAAGCTTTGTATTGCTGGGATACTAATGTAATCATGCTTCGGACCAAATCACAGGAATCACAACTACATGAAAAGCTTTTAGACGTTGATTCAAGAATCACTCTTTTGCATTCAATAAAGTCTGCACTAAAATTCTTCATTCTATTAGTATAAAATGACGGTAGGTATTGCTACAAACAAATGCAAATGATTTCACAAATATTCCCTTGTTCTTAAAAGATTCATCCTCCTTGTCCTTAACAGATTCCTTACCAAATCCTTCAGAGAAGTTGAGTCACTTCATGTAATATCCTCAAACGCATTAGAGAATGGATTAAAAGACTTAGTGGGGTTTTCGCAAAAGGGAAAACCTGGGCCATGAGCTTCCAGCCCACGGCACCGTGGGCCAAGGTGGGCCGGCACCATAAAAAGAGCCAAGGGGCGGCAACCCCATGCCCTAGCCGCCACCCCTGCCAAGCCTCCCTCCTGTGCCTCCCCTGTGCCGCGCCGCTGATGCTGCTGCTGTGTTGGTGCGGATGGCTGTATGCATGCATGCAGGCGTGGTTGCATGCTGCTCTCTGGCCAGTAGTCAAGGGAGGCAACTAAGTCCTTATTGCTGCTGCTGGATGAGGCTACGTCAAGGACAAACAAGGAAGAAGGTCAGCAAGAGGAAGGAGAAAGGAGAAGGGAAGAGAGGAAAAGAGGAGGGTTTTTGTGTTATTCTCGTGATTCGTCAAGGGTAAACCTGTTAATCCCTAGGATTTACTTTGGATTAGTCGCAGTTAAGTTAAGTAGATCGTATGACTTAGGGAAGAGTAATTTTTAGCATTCCCTAGTTCGTTGAGGTTAGATGCAGAACCTTGCAGGGGCGATTCGAGGTATTTAGGCTCTGATTCAGAGATTGGTCCAATTAGAGAAAAATTAGATAATCTCGTTAACTTTCTAGGAAGATCTGGATCATTAGAATCTGAGAAGCAAGCGAAAAGTTACGGCCTTGGGAAGGTCGCTGTCCAGAATTTGGACGTAGCTGGCAGATGTTGGGAAGATAAGTCAGTTTCTTATAGTAGATGTCAAAAATAAAATGTGGTGATAACTTGAATAATTTAGAAAATTTTGAGTAGTTTCCAGAACCGGTATCGTTCATATATTTTTCATGTTTTAGAATTAAAAATATAAAATTGTGAAGCGGACTATTCTCACAAATTCTAGGATGGTTTTCGGGGAAAGAAACGGGGCAGAAAACGGTAGAATCAGAGATTCGTCATAACTAGGAAGTTGTAGGTTTTTTCGTGAGGATTCCAGAAAGTCTTGGTTAGTTGAATTTGGTGTTCGGATGAATAAGTTAGAGCCGTTTTACTACTGTGACAGCGGGTAGTGCGTCCAGTAGCTTTGGGTTAATTTGGTCGGTTTGGCGTAGACGTGCGATGACGATTAGTATAAAGTGTTGATGCTATGATTTTGAGATGTGTTTTGAATTGTTTGTCCAAGGAGTGTGGCCTCTAGTGCCCTACCGCTGCCTTGCTATCCAGCTCCAAGAGGATAAAGAGGCAAGTGCATAGTAGACAGTGATCGCTGGTGGATCACTGTATTATTTATCACTCATTACCGTTATATTGTTTTTGCTTTCATCTTATTTAATTGCAAACAATATGAGTGGTCATGATATTAATTGTATTGATGAATTCAAGAATGTTGGATGACGGTATTATTGATGAACTTATGTTAAATTGAACATTTATAAGCATCATTGTATGAAGAGAAGGTGATCATGGTGATCACATATCTACCTTGTTGGTAGAAACTCCACGGGAGTGGAGGAGATCCCCGATCCTTTTGGAGGATAGGCTTGAGAGTGAACATTGTCACGAGTGTTCACTTATGCTATCTGATATCATAAAAGAAGTTGCATATGGACATGTAGTGTAGAGACACCTTGCATTTAATGATAAGAGAAATTGAGACTTGAGTATGAAAAGAAAGATGAATAAATAGTAATGTTGATGATGATAATGTTTATGGTTGAATTGATCATTATTCATTGTTTAATTATTGTGCTTCTTTGAGTTGTAGGCTCACTCTTGCCCTATTGTTGTTTTAGATGACCATTGATGACGTTTCGTTTAGGAAGGGCTAGCACACTTGGATCCACATCATACACTTAATTACTTGAAACACTGGCCATGAGACACTTTATTAGTATGATGATTTATAATTAGGACTTGATATTACTGCTTGGCTTAATTGATAGGTTGGAGTTGATTATTCATTCAATAGACTTGATACAATTGGTTTTGCTTTGATCTTGGTTTATTATCTTGTCATGCTTTCTAGGAAATAATTATCTACAATTGCTTTATCGTTATGCTTATGTTAATGTGACCCATGGACGGATTTTATCATTGATATACTTGCTGTAATTTACTGGTAATTGATAGTTAGTGTAGTTTAATGGCATTTTGGGCTTCGTGTTGGGCCGGGATGTTACACTTCAGTTGTTAAAGTAAATTCTGAGGCCAGTGTTGCTAATTAGTAAAGTCGAGTTTCAAGAAGAGACCACTGGAACTTTCAAACAGGAGTGTAGCGAGTATGCATAGCTCCTTTTCTTTTCCCTTCTTTTTGCCCACCTCCCACATGTAATGATAAGACCATGACCACAACTAACATACAAACCAATTCTATAAAGAAAACAGAAGTGAACAGACAATAGTGAGGGTCATTAATGGTATCATTGAGACCCGAGACTCGCAAGGAAAATTCAAGCATGTCAAAATACTGGGATCCATAAATGATAAACCATCTGATTAAGAGTGTAGTGCCGTACCTAATTGAGATGACAATCCACTCATGTAAGCATCAAGGTCATCCCCAAGATCCGCATTGCCGCTCTGAGCCAGCTTATTCTTCTCTTCTTCGAGTAGTTTCTTTTTACTTTCAATATCATTGGTGATGGAACCCTTTTTCTCAAGAAGACTATCAGCAGTCTCAACTGATTGTTGCTCACTGGATTGATGACTAGATGATTTCTTCTTCGTCCGATCATAAAATTCATCATCGTCACTGAATTATTTGACAATCCATCAATCAACACATAAGAACAAGCGTATAAAGCTTTACCTTTAGCCATATTAAGAACAACAAACAGTAATCTAGCACAAGTTCTAAGTTACATCTGTCGTGCTAGTTTGCAATGACTACCTAGAGGAAATTTAGTAGCCATGCTGCCAATTTCACTCTCAATTAATCAGTACAATTCAGCAGTGCATTTCATAGCTAACTTAAAACATTCAATGAAAAAAAAAGAAAAGGGAGAAGCTTCGAACATCAATGTATAATTTCATACACTAAACAAATGTAGCAGTCATAGGCCAAATCTATCAGAAGTACAAACCTAAGAATGTCATCTTCTTCCTCAAGACTTGCTTTATGGCTACCATGATTTCCCTTTCCAGCACGAGCACCAAGACTCTCTCGTATACTGTCATTTAAAGTTTCTTCTAGATTATCTAGCTCCTCCATAATCTGAAGAGAAAAGGTTTATTACATTCTTCCAGTGAGTACTGTATCTGTGATAGAATATGAAAAATGTAGGTAAAGCATACAATCCATTAACCTGAGATATCCTTTGCTCATTTCGTGCAATCTGTGTTTGTTGACCTTGGGTTAACCCACCTTGAGAAATGTCCTTAACTCTTATTGCATCAATTTCTTTCTTCATGTTGCCAACCTGAAACAAAAGAATGGCAGGTAAAGCTTCAAGACAAGCAGAGATGCAAACCATATGTATGTATGAGACCTCAGTATATAAGATATGTCACATCAGAAAACATAGTGCAGATTTTTCGAAACAAATTTTCAGAAGGTTGGATTTATCTAAGGATCGCGGATAGCCCTTAAAGGGAAACTGTTATGTATCGCAGCCTCCTTTGAAGATGAACGGAGCAGGTAACGGCGAGAAGCCAGAGCTAGAAGAAGATTGCTAGCAGAAGAAGATTACTTGTTTATTGCTTGGTCCCTAGTTACAATACTATAGCCTTTTTATACACGCAAAGGCAGAGTTCTAATTCCATACCAAAACCGAATTGGATTCTAACTGTAACACTAAACTTCCATATGTAAACAATATCTATGCCTTATTTGATTTCCGGCGCCTGTAATGAGTCCCAATGAAACTATCCATAACACTTCCCCCTTCCTTTTGAAATAGCTCGTCCACGAGCTGATAATCTGGAAATTCCTTGTGAAAATCATCACGCTTCATCCAAGTTTCGACAGGCTCGTGCATTAAATCCATCTTCCATTGAACTAACAATTCCCACACACCGCGATTTAGCCTGGCGCGAAGAACGTTTGCAGGTTGAAGTTGAACTTGTCCATGATGAAGGGGAGGCAAAGCAGAAACATGGTCAGGCGGTATTCCACGAAAAGGTTTCAAAATAGAAACGTGGAACACATTATGAATGCCGTTCTGCGCAGGCATCTCCAAACGATAGGCAACAGGACCAACTTTTGAGATCACCTTGTAAGGACCGAAAAAACGAGGGCATAGTTTAACATTGAGACCTGAAACCAGTGAGGGAATTTGGCGCTGATGTAACTGTAACCATACCCAATCGCCTTCTTGAAATTGTAACTCTCTACGTTTAGAATCAGCCAAGCTCTTCATATGCTGTTGAGACTGAAGTAAACGTAAACGAATTTCTTGGATGAATTCATCGCGTTTGCTTAACAATTGCCGAACATCTGTATGCGCTTCAATGTCACCAGAACAAGGTATCAAGGCGGGGAGGTTGGCGCCATAAACAACCGAAGGAGTAGCTTTAGCGATGAATGATATGATGTATTATAGCGATTCAGCCCATGCGAGCCACTGAGGCCATGTTCTCACGCGATCCCCACACAAACAACGGATATACATCTCAATCGTCCGGTTAACCACCTCAGTTTGGCCATCTGACTGTGGGTGATAAGCAGTACTCATTTGCAATTTGACATTAGCTAAGCGGAAGAGATCTTTCCAAAAATGACTAGTAAAGATCTTGTCACGATCACTGACAATAGACTCCGGAAACCCATGTAAACGGACAATCTGATCAAAAAATACTTGGGCCACGGATGGAGCTGTATATGGATGACTCAACGGGATAAAATGAGCATATTTTGAAAACCGATCAACGACCGTTAAAATAACTGATTTGTGAGCCACTTTAGGTAATCCATCGATGAAATCCATACTAATGTCGGCCCAAACACGATGCGGTATGGGAAGCGGTTGGAGTAACCTCACGGATGTAAGTGCTTTCGGACTTATACCGTTGACAAGTCACACATTGACGAGAAACATCGAAGTAGACGGCCGTTTGGAATATAAAAAGTAGCTCGCTTTGATGCCAAGTCTTTGCCGGACCTTCATGACCTATGGAATGCGCCACCGAGAAAATACTCAAGGCCGTGAAAATCTTGAGAATAAATATGCGCGATGGCAAATGAAGCGAACCATCCGAGAATTCCCATTCCGCTGATAATGTGCCAGCCATCCATTCGGTATGCTTGGCCGTCCAGGAGGTATGGGACTTCAGTTGACAACGTAAGTCGTCATAATAAGCGAAATCGGCCGATGATATTGCATGTACACTGAGGTCCTCATGGCGACGTGAGAGTGCATCGGCCACAATGTTGTCTTTGCCCGGTTTGAATTCTACCGTAAAGTCATAGCCAAGTAACTTGGTAATCCATCTGTGTTGTGGCACCGTTGTTAACCTCTGATCCAACAAGTGTTTCAAACTATAATGATCCGTCCGGATGCGAAATTTACTGCCCCAAACGTACGGCCGCCAATGTCTCACTGCATAAACAAGCCCGATTAATTCCCGTTCATACGCTGGTAGGTGAGCTTGATGAGGCACAACCGGCTTGCTAAAGAATGCAATAGGTCGTCCTCCTTGGTGTAATACTGCACCGAAGCCATCCGGACGCATCACAGTCAATGACAAAATCTTTGGCAAAATCCGGAAGTTGCGAACGCGAGCGCGGCAATTATCTGTTTCAATGAGTCAAAAGCGGTAGTGGCGTCTGCCCAAATAAATCCGTCCTTGCAAAGAAGCTTGGTTAAGGAGTCGCAATATGTCCAAAATCTTGGATGAATTTATGGTAGTATCCAAGCAAGTCCTAAAAACCCACGCAGACTTCTGATATTTCGCGGCAAGGGCCACTCAAGCACAGCGGATACTTTGTCTTGATCCATGGCCACCCCGTGGGATGAGATGACATGTCCCAAATAAGAGATCTGCTGTTGGCCGAAAACACACTTCTTTCTATGGAGATGTAAGTGGTGTTCAGTCAAGGTGAGAAACACTTGTCGAACATGACGCAAATGCTCCGCCCACGAGCGACTGTAAATTAAAATGTCATCAAAAAATACCAGCACGAATCGACGGAGGAATGGTTGTAAGATGGAGTTCATCATTGCCTGAAATGTCGAGGGAGCGTTGCATAACCCGAACGGGAGCACTAAAAATTCAAAATGGCCATGGTGAGTACGGAAAGCCGTTTTGAGCACATCATCGGGGGCCATCCGCACTTGGTGGTAGCCGGACCGTAAATCCAATTTAGTGAAATAGCAAGATCCTTCCAATTCGTCTAATAGCTCTTCGACGTGTGGGATTGGGAACTTATCCTTGATGGTGTGTTCATTCAATGCTCGGTAATCGACGCAGAACCGCCACGACGCATCCTTCTTACGGACGAGGAGGACCGGAGATGAAAACTGGGATGAGCTTGGCCGGATGATCCCCTGAGTCAACATTGCCGTACACTGTCGTTCAATTTCATCTTTTTGAATATGCGCGTATCGGTAGGGCCGGACCGATATAGCCGGCGCATTAGGGAGCAGACGAATGTGGTGATCGCAAGATCGAACAGGGGGAAGTCCCGACGGTTCCTCAAATCGGTGCGCAAACTCGGCCAAGAGAATAGTCATGAGGTCATCTCCAATAAGCGCCCCGAGTCCGGCTGCAGTGAGTGAGGATCCTGCAACCCCGCCCAAGTGATCCGTCGTCCATGCTCCCAATATGAAAACTGCTGCTGAGCGAAATTCCATAGGACGGGTCCCAATGTGCTTAACCATTGCATCCCTAAGATCACATCAAAACCAGATAAGGGAATGATATAGAAATCAACCGCAAACCTGGAAGGATCGATAGACATTGGTGTATTTTTGCACAACCCCCCACACGCGAGCTTGTCACCGTTTGCCACTTTGACCCGGAGACCGCTATGGGGTTGGACAGCCACGTTGAGACCAGGCACGCACGCTTCATTGAGGAAATTATGTGTAGATCCCGAGTCAAACAACGCAATGCCCTCAAAATCGCCAATGCGTACCTTAACTTGCATTGTCTCGGGCAAGACAGACACCAGAATTGGCGAGCATTGAAATTTCCTTGGTCACCTTCGATCTCATTGGTCGTCGACTGGATCCCCAGGTTCCAAGTCTACTTCGGTTTCTAACCAAAACAAGCGTTTGCAGCGGTGGCCCCGGGCGAACTGTTCATCACAATTGAAACACAAACCCCGTTGTCGCCGATCAGCCATCTCTGCGGTCGTGAGTCGGCGGAATACCCCCGTGCGAGTCTCAGGGTGTGTTGGAGCCGTAATCGGTGATGAAGAGGTACCCGTTGTCGCCGGAGGGCGTGAGGTCGGGGGAACCACCGTCCGAAAGCCTTGCTTCTGACTGGTGTTCTGTCGGCTGATTATTGTCGGATGCCCCGCAGTAGTTTGCAATCGGTCGTATGCACGCGCCAAATTCATTGCGTGTTGCAGGGACGAGGTCTTACCAATTCCACATGTGCGCGACGAGTTCGGCGAGCCCTACCGTGAAAAGCTCCATCCGATGAACTTCGTGATAAGCCGACAGCAGCGGCACAAAGAAATCGGTAAATTCTGCCGGTATTGTGCCAGGTGCGGCTTGTTGCAAGTGTTTGATTGCTCCCAATGTGTTGGTGCGATGGCCGCCCAAAACGCATGGAGCGTAAGTGTTTGAACACCGCCAGAAATCATGCCTCGTCGCGCTCCCAATTGATAGAACCAGCGCGAGCAACCGAAGATGATGAAATGCGACCATCCATACCTTATCCTCATCGGTGTTTGATAAGCTCAAATAGTGCTCGATTTGGTAAGCCAGCGAGCGGATCCTCGAACCGTCAGACGTTGGGAGTTCCAGCGAGGCGATGAGGCGATCAAACCGACGCGAGGTGGTTCCGGCCGGCGATACCCTGTTGTTCTCAAGTCGGTCCTCGTGAAAGTGCCACGGCCGTTGTTACTGTCTGTAGCGAGGCACATCGAATCTGATGGCGGCGTCGTACCGTTGTCGTCGAAGGGAAGCGTGAGCCGTCTGCGATTGATGTGAAGCGGCGAAGAATCTGCGCCACGGCTTCTCGCGAGGAGGTGGCCGGTGGAGGCATCGTCTGGCGGTCATGGTTGGATTGTGCAGGAATCGAACAATTTCGCGATCTCGTTGGCGAGTTTCAACCCGCTGATCGGCGGCGACTTGCTGATCATGGAGCTTCTGCTCGGTGGAAACCTGGAGGTTGGTGATCGCCTGAAGGAGTTCCGATTGAGCCTGCTCCAAGCCGTCCAGTCGAGCTTCGGAAGTCGAATCGGTTTTGGGTGGCATGGTGGGCGGGATCGGTGAGTCTGATACCAAGTTGTTATGTATCGCAGCCTCCTTTGAAGATGAACGAGTGTAATGTGGCGAGAAGCCGAGCTAGAAGAAGATTGCTAGCGTAAGAAGATTACTTGTTTATTGCTTGGTCCCCTAGTTACAATACTATAGCCTTTTATACACGCAAAGCGTAGTTCTAATTCCATACCAAAACCGAATTGGATTCTAACTGTAACACTAAACTTCCATATGTAAACAATATCTATGCCTTATTTGATTTCCTACCAGTAATGAGTCCCAATGAAACTATCCATAATGTAAACATGGTCGATCACCCAGGCCAGGACACAATACCAACACAAGGAGTTCAGTACCTCAGAGGTCAGAGCCCTCCACAACTCAAACAGCATCTAAGGCTATGTCACCTAAAGCCTTTACTATAAGCACTCGGGGCTAGAACCCAGAAGCTTTGACATGAGAGGCCCAAGCTAGCCTACGAACTTGTTCCTTTGGATCCCACCAGTACCACCAAAAGACATGATCCCCAAAGGATTTTCACAAGGGCCCAAGGACTTGGTCCTCCCAAATCCTACACTACTTTTGGGCAGCACGTCTCTTAAAGCCCTGTTCATATGGAGCAAGCACTTTACAAAGATAACTTGAGACTTCCAAACAAGTAGGGGAGGGCGATGAGGGACTTCAACACATACAGTTAGCTCAATTCTAGACATTAAGAATCAAAAAGGCAAATTTTGATTTTGCTACTACTATGCTAGGTACTAAGAACATGAAACCAATTTGGATTTTACTACTACTTTATATTTCTAGAAAACTTAATTAAAAATAATGTTGTAGACTTGAAGTGAGACTTATGTGTTATGTCATCATATGTTGCTAGTTGTCGATTAGTTGTATAAGTTGTCTATTAGCGATTAGTGAGTGATGGTTGCGTTGTCAATTGAGTTGTCCACTAGTTGTTTAGGAGTTGTCGTATGAGTTATGAGGGTTTCATGGAGGTTATGAAAATATGTAATTGCCTCTATTTTTGTAATGCTCTTTTACACATTATCATTTAATAGAACTTGACATTTCTATCTTAGATCTTGTCTTTAGGCTTGGAGTAAGCTCTTCCTGCATGTGAATTTGGACTGCCCATAGGGCATTATCTGATCGTTACACGCAAGTTGTTCCTTCAACTCAAGTGATCTCCTATAAACATTTTCAACCATACCTTTCTTGTGGTCCCAAATCTTCTACTATATCTTCACTGTTTCCTTGGTTTCCAGCAGCAGCGGCACGATTGTTTCTCATCATCTCAGCAAGCTGGTCAAACCTCCTAGTGAACTCCTCACGAAGGGCAAGGTTTATGGTCCTATTTTTGTTAATAGGTAGGAACAGCAAAAATATGAAGGATGATGCCCTATGGGCAGTCTGAAACTCGAATCTATGGACAGCAAGAGCTTACTTCAAGCTCAAAGACAAGATCTAAGATAGAAACACTAGGTTCTATTATAGGATAATGAATGCATGACCATTACAAAACTAGAGGCTGTCATCTCTATTTATAGCTTCCATAAAGTCCTCACAGGTCACAACTCACATGACAGCTCCAAAACAACTAGTGGAGAACCCAATTGACAACTCAAACCATTACTAGTGTACTAGTTAATAGGCAGCTCTTAATACAACTAATTGACAACTAACAACATTATGGCATCAACCATGACTTAAACACTCTTCTTGATTAAGTCTTCAAGAAACAAGAAGTA
The DNA here is from genome assembly GCA_036346405.1 of Phyllostachys edulis. Taxonomy (NCBI): domain Eukaryota; kingdom Viridiplantae; phylum Streptophyta; class Magnoliopsida; order Poales; family Poaceae; genus Phyllostachys; species Phyllostachys edulis. The sequence continues at coordinate 56,441,259 of CM070555.1, forward strand.
ATAGCAAAATCCAAATTGATTTCATATTCATAGTATCTAGCACAGTAGTAGCAAAATCAAAATTAGCTTCTGATTCTTAGTGTCTAGAACTCAACAAAGTATATGTGTTGAAGTCCCTCACAAGCAATCCTCCAAAGCCTATGCTATGGCGTACGGCCTACAACCAGAATGGGACCTGAAGCATGGTACTCACTACTAGCTAATAGGCAGCTCTTAATAGTTAATACAACTAATTGACAACTTGACTTAAACACTCTTCTTGATTAAGTCTTCAAAAAACAAAAAGTAATAGCAAAATATAAACTGATTTCATATTCATAGTATTTAGCACAGTAGTAGCAAAATCAAAATTGGCTTCGAATTCTTAGTGTCTAGAAGACTAGAACTCAACAAAGTATAGGTGTTGAAGTCCCTCACCAGCAATCCTCCAAAGCCTATGCTATGGTGTACGCCGTACGGCCTACAACCAGCATGGGAATTGAAGCACGGCACTGTATCTACTGTTCACACAGCAGCTATTACTTGGGCAATATATCATTCATTTCTATATATTAATTGGTTTGTTCCTATCTATTAGAGATCGGCTTCCATTTATTAGAGTCTTAGATTGGTGCAGTGGACTCTCCTCTATATAGAGGGATAAAGTGTATTTGACGCATCGTTATCAAACCAACAAACAAAACAAAACACGTAACAACTAGAAATAAATGATTTATTATTGCCTAAGCCAGTTTGTTGTCGAGCAATTGGTGCCATGTGAACAGTACCTACAGTACAATACCACACTAGGACCCAACATCGGCTATAAGCCCCCCACAAAAACATATTAGCATCTGGGTACACAACAGGGTTATCAAGGCGTCACTTCGACGCCTAAGCGGTAAGGCGCAGCACAGGGTTAAGGCGTCACCCCGCCTTGCCTCCGATGCTGGGCTGGCCGGTGTATGGCGGTGTATGGCGTCGGGACGGCTTGAGGCAACGCCTCGAAGAAAGGAAGAGCTGAAGTGCTTTGGGCTGGCCTTGCCCGCAACTAAACCAAGCGACCCGAGCCCTGGAACCAGAGAGAGAAGGGGAAAAAGGTGAGGCTAGAGGGCGAAGACTCACCTGGAACCCTAGGCGGCTCCTCCATCTCGCCGTCCCTTGCAACTCCGGCTACAACGGATATGCGCGGCCACCGTCCCACCTCCATCCCGTCAAGGCCGCCCTCTCCGCTCCAGATTCAGGTTTGCCCCATCCCCTCTACCTCCTCCTCCCCCCTGCTGGCCTCCCTCCTCCTCCTCTCAAGATCCCTCCCAATGGCGACCCGACCTCCCCGACCGATCCAAAACGAAAGGCAAAGTCAAATGATCCGGATGGAAATATGGCTATTGGCCTAAATTGGCAACCGAGATAAGATGATGTGTATCCTTTGTAACACCCCAAGTAAAGGAGGATTAAAAGGTCAAGTAGCATCTTGCGTGGCTATTCGTAAGGTGTCGTGCTTATTAATTTGTTATGTTGCTCATATTTAATTCTCGGATTCACTTAATTGTTATTGTGGACTTATGTTGCTCATCATTCATGTGGCTTGTTGCTTAGGAGAAGAGAAGAAATGAGAGATTGTCAACAAGGTATGTCACTCAATCCGTATTTACTCAATTAATTGGAACACAATTTGTATCTATTACATTTATAACAATCTATATGTTGAAACTTGCAAGGGGGACGGATGCTACGTGGGAGAAGAGCTATTGGAAAGGGGGGATGTGTGCTACATGGGCTCAAGAATTGGCAACAACAAGATACATATGTGCTGCTAAAATGCTCATTTTATTTGTTGCCTTGGCGTCTTAGGCAGTGTTCCTCTAGGCGGGCGCCTAGGCCGCCTAGGCGCTGGGCGAAGCTCCCATGCGATTCACAAATAATCGGCGTCTAGGCGGGCCGAGCGCCTAGCCGACCACAAAGTGCTAAGGCGGGCAGCGGATGAGGCGGCTAAAGCGAGCGGCACAAGCGAGGTCGAGCGGAGAAAAAGGTCACTCACCAAGATTGGAAGGTCACGGAGGCGCTGGATCTGCACGACGCAGCCGGATATCGGCCGGCGATTTCGGATCCACCTGCCGCCTCACCCGGCCAACCTCCTCCGTGAACCCCACGTCCGCCTCCTCAACTCCACTGGCCACCTCCTCCGTGAATCCCACGGCCAAGACCGCCTCCCCCGGCCAGAGGCGTGGATCTGTCTTGGCGGAGGCGAGAGGATAAGGCACGCGGTCGACGCGGATAAGGAAGGGGCGAAGGGGACGCAGGCTCGGTCGACGTGGGCTTGGGCTGGACTGGGTCAAAGGTAAGTTTCTTTCCTTTACTTTTTTTCTTTCTCTTTTCTTTTTTCTTTCTAACTTGTTCTCCTCTCCCTCCCTCCGGTTGCTCTCTGTCGACCAGGGTTGCACAGACCACCGCCTAGGCGGGCTAGGCGCTAGGCGGCCACCCTCCGCCTGCCTTCCGCCTAGCGCCTAGATGATCATTGGTCTTAGGGTGTGTGTAAGGCGTCGCCTCGCCTCATGCCTTAGCGCTTAAAAGGTGTGAGGAGGGTGGCTTGGCTTGTCTCGCCTCGCCTTAATAACCATGGTACACAAGCCTTGAAACCCTCTACAAGCACTCAGTCACAGGCCCAATCCCCTGGAGCACTCTACTATGTTCAAAATGTAATTCCGCGTAGGCCCCCATTCATCAATGCCGAGGAGGCACAACAACTTACTGATCGATAAATTTTCAACAAAGGTCAAAGGATTATAAACCTGAAAAAACCACATGTTGAGAGTATTATGACATGTACCCACAGTTACCTAGAATGTGGACAATTGGTCACAGAACGCCACTTTGCAGTATAGAATGCAAGCATACTCTAGTCATGAAATAAGGATTCATATTCGCTGGTGTGCAGTTTAAAAAGAAATTGCTGCTCAAAGTCCTTCGTTTGTCTGACTAGAAACTAACAGCAGGAATTAATGGCCAAGTATAACGCAAGAAGATTCTAAATCTAAATTATTGCCTTCGTCACAAATCACACGATTTCCAATTGGATGGACAAGGCACTAGAAACTGCATCCATCTGAACTTTGAACTGGATAGAACTGCATATGGATGCCTAAAAGTAATGGTGATTTCACATGCAACCACGTTAGATTTTTCACCCTTGCAGGATATAAATGAAAAAATTTATCCGCCAGAAAGTAGGTTGAGCTCAGAAGTCAAAACACACACATTGCATAGAGAAAATGCAACAATAAGCAAGATTATGGCATTTCAGTACAACAAATGCCTACCTTTTCCATTCGCTTTATTATTTTGCTACGTGTTTTCTCCTGTCTATCAGTAAGCTGACCTTTGTAAGTTTGCCATGTGATCTCATCTGCTTCATCCTAAGATATGAAAAATGTTCAGCAAAAATGAAGGATGTTATCAAGACCAATCAGAAAATTGTTGCATAATATGAAATGATGCAGCTGGAACTTGGCAAAAGCCCCGTCGAATAAGGTGTGCACCTCCCAAGTATTTATTTAAAATTATCAATACCACCAACCTCATACTGATAGAAACAAACAACTAACCTCCACAGATTCATCAACTGCATCCTCAGCCATACCCCATGAGATTCCCTCTGCTAAAGCTGCTTGAGTTTTCGCACGTAAAAGGGAAGCTTCACGATCAATCGTATCTTGCTGAATCTTAGCATCCCGGTGCTTCTGCATATCTTTTTCCTGACATGCAAACCAAATAAGTAAATATAAGCAACTCAGACAACAGGACAGGTTGACTTTGTTCACTGGATGTGAAGTTGTCCCTAATGACAATATTGCACAAGTAGTCATGTATAGTTCTTTTTAGAGAGAGAGTTGTATAGTTAACAGTTAAGACTAACTGAGCTAAGAAGTATTTCCATAAACAATAAAACTAGTTAACTAGTTTGGCATATACAAGAAAGCTACTATATTTCCTTTTTGTATGACAATATATCTTTGTTTGACACTGAAATAAATTGTTTTTCTAAGATGTATTTCTGGAAAGAAAAAAGTAGAATCTTTTGTAGCTTAAACATTGCTAAAAAGAACTTCTCAAAAAATAAACACAGCTTAAAAGAAGAAGAAAAAGAAGTAGAATCCTTGGTAGCTTAAAGCCTTTAACATTGCTGAAAAGAACCTCTAAAAACACTGCTTAAAAGAAATCCAACAGGAGCATAGATATCATATAACACACTTTGCTTGTTTTATTCACGATTAGCTGACACAACTTCGAAAGCGTTACAAAATCATTGCTGGGAAATAGAACATACTTATCTTGTTTATCTTTTTCATTCCAACAAAGTAACAAGACCTAATACAGAAATTGAGAACTGTAGGCTGCATGTTGTATCATCACACATGACATCAACATCACTCTGATTACGATGTGGACACAGCAGCAAGCCAGAAATACTTGAGAAATGAAGATATGATCGAGTGGCAGATGAGCCAACTAAATGAGTTTCAGAATCTTACTGGAGGCATCAGCTCAGATGGTCCTTGAAAAATGTACAAACGTGATGATCTGGTTAAAAAGAGAGAGTTTAGTCCAGTTTCACCAGGTGATAAGGGCCCCAAATCAATACAACAGCATAAACATCGAAGGGAAAAAATTATCTTAGCAGAATAACAAGGTTGTGACCAAAAGTCACAAAGGAAACTAGTGCCAACTTTATTTGCTTCTTTGATCTTTCTGTTTCATTTTAATAGTATTTGTCAAACTTACAATGCAGCCATAGTTTTATCAAATCTAATATGCATAGTAAGTCAATGGAAAAATTGGCCATAGGAAACATAAATGTCTGTGTTTGCTGAAAGAAAACAGAAAATCGATGATTCACTGTTGGACACTGCAAATCTATGGTAATTTGTTAGAACATATTGCATATTTGCATCCATTAAAATAATACTATTTTCAAATTTAGGAGAAAGGGGACATGAAAAGTCCTCTTTTCCATAGAAATTTTGAAACAAAGTTTGGATGGTTGAATTATTGATGGCCGAATTATCAAGTCTAGATAGCCCAAGTTGTTAAAAATTCTTTTAAAATTTGAGTTATCATGCTTTGTCGCTCTTCTAAATTTCAAAACAATGATATTTTAATGGACACTGTGTGTTCTAGAAAATGACCACAATTTTGTAGAGTCCATCAGCGAATTTGCCTAAGTGGGCATAATAACCATATAAACCAAAAGTTAAGCTTTCCTGTTTCTACTGAAGCCATGAACACCTAACCACTAAATCCTAACCATTGATTTACATTAGTATGCCAATGACCCCCATGTATATTAATTTGATGATGGAAAAGGCTTTTACTAATAAGTAGGTTATGCAATAAAGTGGTTCAGAGGCTAGAAAGTAGAAACCTAGAAATTCTATCAGACATAAAGAACACCAGGCACTAGAGAGACCATATTGGAAATAACTGAGCACCAGAAAGTGATGCTGCAATCCATGCAGGAAAATATGGATAAGAAATGGAAGATGAGAGAAAAGGAGGAAACAAGTTCTGTAGAATTAGACGAGAAACATGTGAACAGTTAGTTAACAAGCTTACTTACTGCCCAAATTTTATTACGTCTCCAACATGAATCTTCATGTACATCTTCTTCTTGATCTGGTAGTTTAGTATATGACAGTAGAAAATAAATTGCAAATAATAAATAGTAAAGACTGCTGGGAAGTTCCAATTTTGGAATAAGGATCAGAAACAGATATACAAGCCAGCAAAATAAAGAATCAATCTGAGAATAATTTGAAGCAACCACAGCATTAAAGCGGTACACATTGCTCAATAGACTAACATATTCTCCCTGTGTAACTCTGAAGAATAAGAGTACAACAAAATAACTCAACCCATGACAAACTAATCAAAGGTTCCTTTTGTAGGGAAAAAAGAACGGTACAGGAATAGCTAGAGAATAAATTAGCTCAAAGAAGCAGCATTCAGGTAAGCACAAAGGACCAAGGGATACAAAACTAACTGTTTTCCTATTTTTCAGTTCATGAATATGGCGGATATCTATCTCCAATTTACAGTGTGACTTAGTAAGCCTAAGGTAAATGAAGGAACAAAGATGCAACAGAGTACTACCAAGTACGAACACTCACACTGCTTTTTTAAATTTAAAAAATGATAATTGAACAATGACACACTGCATTCATGAGAAGAGGTCATGTAGTTTCAAGATATGAAGATCTGCAAACAAATATATTGGAAGGCTTGGATAAATGGGACTAGTTTTGTTCTTTTCAGAAGTAAGACCAATGGGAGGAGACTATTACCTGAGTTTTGTTGATGAAAGACCCATGTGTGCTTCCAAGATCATAAAGGAAAACCTCCCCATCATTTCTAAACTGCAGAACTAAAATAACATGAAAGCAGCTCAGGAGTGTGCCTCTTAAGTACTAAACAAGAAAATATTACATATTATATTAGGTAGTACTGATTTGCCTAAATCCTATTATTGCCTTCTCTGGTTAATGAACATTAAATCCATAATGACATGTCCACAAATATTGGACTCCGAGATTATTTTAAAATTAATGACAGCTGTAAAAAACAGAAGAATTGTTCATAAAAACACTTTAAGTAACATATTTTTGTAAGGAAAAGTATAGTAGAAACACTATTTACTGAAAAAATCAACTGTATAGTCCCTCAAATTCTTGACTTTGTTGTATTAAATTCTTTCTGCTAGTTAGGGCTATCTATATTCATATCTTGTAGCATGCTAAATAAGTGCTTGCTCATTGACATAATGACATGGCAGTGCTCATAGCATATTAGTACCATCAACAAAGGCGGAAACAGTATACATGTGGTACTTCACTCATGTTAGCACCAGGTCATCAGTGGTAGTAATTTTACATGTGCGCAATGCACTCCAGGTAGAACTCCTTACCAAACTAATGGAAGGATTCCATTCAATAAAATCAAGTGTTATTAGGATCTTGATTCCATTATGCTCAGTCTCTTGATTCAACTTTATTTCATTGTCAAGACTCAAGAGGTCATCCATTTAATTTTGTCAAGTAATAAACAGTTTTTTAAGCAATACCCTCTCAAGAAAAAAGGTTTATTCAAAGAAAAGTTTCATGGCTTCCTGATGCAATATCATTACCTATATGTTCATGAATATCTTAGCATCATGAATAGAAGTTGTGTCCACTGTTCTCCCCAAGGTTCAAAATATTGGATGGACCGTCTACTTGTTTCCAGCCAGCTATCTCAGGAATCGGTAAAAAGATGATCGAGTTTGCTGTTCGAAAAGTATTTCCATTTTTTGTTTGAAAACAGGAATCGTCGAGACATCCGGTTAATGTGGTGAAGCGGACAGCTACGGCCCAGATTCCATAAGGTTTTAAAGTTCTCTTTCAGTTTCAAACTAAACACACCCCAAAAACCAGCAGTTTTCAGGAACCCATTCTGGACCAGGAAGTAAGTTCACCGGCAAATTAAACACCAGGATTTTGAACTTTGATTCTACCTATGTCATAATTGACAAGAAAAATAGATAATACATACCAGCATGAAATCGAGAAATAGTCAGATGCTCCAGTACAAAATCACACAGATCAATTCGACCAAACATGTAAGCTCCTTTCTTGGACCTGCAACATGTAATGCCAGTCATTTCACCAGCCCACAACTCGGTAAAATAAACACCCCATAACTATATAGAAGATGCTTTCGTATGCTTCAATGCAAAATGTGCTCAGCAAGCCATGCAACGAATCAAAAACGTGAATGAACACTTAGCCACTTTTCGTCTGTTCCTTAGGGACTTAGGGCACTAATTAGCCAGTACACGCAACTACGAGACACACACGAGTTTATTGTAAAAAAAACACTACGACCTAATTGCGTTATCCTTCACGGAATGACAAAAAAACCACAACCGCGAGCTGGAAATCGAACTAATGGTAGGATCGAGGCGAGGCGACGACTCACACGTCAAGCTTATCGAAGATGACGCCATCCTTCAGCACCTCAAGGAAGAATGGGTGGCCCGGCGCGGCGCTCCACTCGGGGATGGCATACGGCGCGCGGGGCCGCTCCTGCTGCTTCTGCGCCAGCGGCGCCGCCTCGGACATCTCGGTGTCGCCGGAATCCCTGCCCGGGTTCCCCGCCTCCTCCGCCGACGAGTCGCTAACGCTAAGGCTTGGGTCAGTGCCCCCCTCCGCCGGCGCGTCAGGCTTCGACGCCGCCTTTGCCTCCAGCTGCGGCGAGGGTCTTGGGGGTGGAGGAGGCGGCATAGAGGAGGTGGGGCTAGGGTTAGTGATCCCCTCCGCCTCCGCCGCCTCCGGCGGCGGAGAGGGTTTTGGGGGCGGGGAAGGCGGCTTGGAGGAGAAGGAGGGGTCAGGGTTTCGGGGCGGAGGCATGGGAGGGTTCATGGCTGGTTTGACGGGGTTCGGGAGACGCGAAGGGAAGAGGAGCGAGGGAGACGACGACGAAGTGGGGAGATGAGCTGCGGCGGGTTCGAGCAAAGGCGGAGTTGGATCGGTCCGGGAGGCGAACCGTGGATGGTGAAGGCACTAGAGGCAGCGGGGTTCGAGAGTGGGCGCCAGATGGCACGCCCGTCCTGGCTCCCGAAGTAGATAGGTTATGTTGTGCCGGTTTACATACCAAGGAGACGGTTTAGGTAAAATCTGAAGGTACATCGGGTCATACTGTGCCGACGAATTTTTTTAAAATAATATTTTTTAAAAACAAAATTACAAAAATATATAATCGCCCCAAAAAATTACAGAAATAAGTTCCTGTCGCCAGTTGAAATGACGACAGAAACCTATCGCCATTTCAACTGGCGATAGGAACCCTGACCGCTCATGTCGCCGGTCCAACTACCTATCGCCAATTGAAACGGCGATAGAATGTGAATATGTTCTGCCGCCAGCTTCAATCATGACAAGATGCTATGTATAAAATGCCGTAAAATCCTTCCAAACCTCATTTTAATTCCAAAAAAAATGTAATCGAGAAGGAGAGAAAGAAAGAAAGGTAGCGAAGCGGTTACCGCTTAAATCACAGAGGAAATAGATTCAGAGAGCAAAGGATCTAGTAGACCGATCATCTTGCGTACATTTTTGATGATAATTAAGTAGATTAGCGAGTAGAATGAAGTAGAATGTGGACATAGAATCAAGTAGAATAGCGACATAGAATTAAGTAGAATAGATAATTGTAGCGAAATTATGTATAGAATTGTAGTGAAAGAGCGACTAGAATCAAGTAGAATAGGGACTAGAATGAAGTGGAATATCGACATAGAATCAAGTAGAATAGCGACTAGAATGAAGTAGAATTGCGACATAGAATCAAGTAGAATAGAAATTATGTATTACATTATATTTTTTGAAATTTATACATGATGTCAAATTATGTAGAATGAAGTAGAATAACGACTAGAATGAAGTAGAATAACGACTAGAATGAAGTAGACTAGCGACATAGAATCAAGTAGAATAACGACTAGAATGAAGTACAGTACCGACTAGAATCAAGTAGAATAGCGACTAGAATCAAGTAAAATAGTGACGTAGTGTAGTTCATCATATATCATTTGAGATGTGTATAGTGTAGTTCATCGTACATGTTTCGCACTTTTTACAAAGTATGCACTTAATTTGTAGATATGGCGCACGGAGGCCAGTATGAGTTGCTTGACCCGGTGATTGATGCACATCATCGTAGCCGTCTTAGTACCGTGCTCCCCCAGCAGGGCGAGGCGTCGATTGAGCTTGGCGCGTTTCGGTTGCGCACGCCTATAAGGGCATGGAGGCTGCACGCAGACTGGATTCCGAGGTACGCATAGTTTTAATACACTCAATCGCGGTATGACTATTTTGCGTACATTCACGTTTATTCTTAATCGTTTTGACGCAGGTTGAGAGCGGCAGGCCTCCTTCCACTAGCGAGGATGGTGGAGGCGACTTTCGAGGATGATCGGACCGTGGTGGTGGTCGACGTCTGGGCGCTTCCGTCTGACCGAAGCGGCCGACGGCGGCGTTGGTTGACCGTGGAGGCGAGACGCTACGTTCCACCTTCCGTGCGAGAGATGACGCCGACGCCGCAGACGTGAGCTTCTGCGCCGGGTTGCCATCGCAGCCCCCGGCAACAGCGTCGACGTCTCGGACACGTGGCGCACTGACCTCCTAGCGAGGTTCCACGATGTCTTGCCGCCAAGGCAAAGAATTACACCGAAGTTCAAGAACCGCACGGCCGACATTGAAGTGGATCTGCCAGTTCTACGTAAGTATTTGTAATTATTGTCATCTCGCTTAAATTCGTATGTGAACCTTCTTCTTTGAATTCTACATTTCTTCTTTCAGCCCGAGCGTATGGCGCTTGGCGCAGGGGCCGTGGTTGTTAGGAGGCACTTTGAGGCCTACCTGCTATGGTTGTTCGGGTGGGTCATGTTTCTAGGGTCCCACGGAGACAGCGTCGACAAGCACTACGTCCGGTACGCACACGAGGTGGCCAACATGGAGATTGATGACATCCCCTCCTACGCCTGGGGTCCGGCCGTACTTTGCGTGACGTACCGCGCACTGTGCGACGCATGCCACCGTACCCAGGACAACTCCATCCTCTCCGGATGTCCACTACTTCTGCAGCTATGGTCCTTCGGCGTTTCGGATCGGACGACCACAACCGGACTTGACAAAGATATACGATCTCCTTATGCGTTATGCCAACGAGGTGGACCGCCCCACCATGGGCACGGTTTGGTGCCTCCGACGGAGTTAGTTTTATGATCATTTTTATGTATTGTAATCACAATTTGGTATGCTAAGTTTGCGGTGTTCTATTGCACAGGTCACCTTCACGCCGATCACTTCGCAGGGTCTTACCCGAGTACATCGCGATGTTCGATCACCGACCGATGACCGCGTCATCCGGACACCATACACTACTGAGAGAGGCTTATCCAATGAGCCTCGACGGATTGTCGCTCCTCCTGCACGCGAGACTACGAAGATGGTACACGCGAGCTCCTTGGTACATGATGTCTTCGTGGAGGAGTACCAGTGCACGGTCATGCGCCATTCGGTCTCACGACAGAGATCCCACTTTGGGGGATACGGTGCTTGGCGCACGTCCATGCGTAAGTTCACATGTTTACTTCTTTCACACAATGTAATTATGTGCTGAATAAATAATTGTATTGGTGTCCACAGGTACACTAGGAAGGGAGTATGCGGCTCGATGTCCTGGTTGGATAGGATGCGGCCTTGGGTCGAGGTTTGGACTTGCGCGCTCGACGATATCATCCAGTGTGGGCAGGATCCCTATGACATCGAGACGTACGCGGATTACATGGATTGGTACTCTAGTCGGACGAGGCTTATTGCGTCCGGGTCGTGGTCGACCCACCACGACATGAGGTCATGACGTCCGACACGATCCTACCCACCGACTCGCTTCCACCTCTCGATGCGTATTGAACTGTCCTTAATTCATATTTATCTTGCCGATTATGTTTCCAACTTGTGCGACGGATCTACACCAGAGATTCTCGAGCTAGCGACCACCGTCGCGAGAGGGCGCAGGGGACACGAGAGGGCTTGTGCAATGGATCATCGACGCGGCGAGACGAGGCATCCAGATTACTTATTTGTCGTGACGCCGAGGACGCGGTGGACCGACCATCTTGAGGGACGAGGGTCACGTCGGGATGAGGGTCACGTCGGGGCGAGTGGTTCACGCCCACGGCTCTCGCCCGGGCGTGGCCGCGTGTTATCGTGGCACCATGGTGGGAGCAAAGATCGACAGGGCTCATCGGGGCACGCCTTCGTGCCACCAGGTATGACCACCTTGCTTGCTTGCGGAACGTAATGCTTGTTTCTTTTGAATCCCGATAGTTACTAACAGGAATCTTCTCTATCAGTCCCGAGCTCCACCATCACGTGGGGGGTACGCGGAGTCGTGGTCGTCAAGATGTCTCCGGGACGCGGTATGACCGCCTTTGGGATGATTATGTTTTTTTCATGTTTTAGGCATGATTACGTTTGTAACATAATACTTCACAGAACACCTTGGGCGACGATTCATTTCCTGGACGACGACGAAACCTATTTGTACCCTCGATTTCTTCTTCGATGACTGCGTGGCGCCTCGCTCAACTTGGAGGCTTCTCGGTCACCGCAGAGTGCTCCGCCACCGACACAACACACACAGGAGAGGAGGCCCCTCGCGACACCACCTCGGACTACTCGTCTCGGTCGGCCACCATCCCGCTGAACCTCTCACATACTCGGACCATCACAGGCGGGGCAGGCGACACGGGATTGTGCCCCAAGAGGGCCGCCAAGAGATATTTGGTCCTTCAAATATCACCATACCATGTAAATATTAATATATGAACAACTCTTATTATGCTAGTCTCATGTTTCAAATCTCTTTTTAGTACCATGTTTCAGATTCTATTCTTCCGTGTTATTCGTGATCATCGTAATATCACTTAGCTTCAGTACTTTCATTTAATAATTAATATCTCAAACGTCCTCGTAAAATTCTCTGTAAATTCATCGCACTAGAACAACATACGATCATTATAAATTGTTATTGCGAGATTAATAGATTTTGTACCGTTAAAATTTATAAAAATTAGAAGTATGTAAAGTGGACTTGCAAATTAGGGTTGAGAGGAACACGTCGCCATTTCAATCGGCGACAAGAACCTATCGCCGGTTGAAATGGCGACAGAACCTATGGCCATTTCAACTGGCGATAGGTAGTTGAACCGACGACGAGAGGTCAGGGTTCCTATCGCCAGTTGAAATGGCGATAGGTTCCTGTTGCCATTTCAACCGGCGACAGGAACTCATTTCTGTAATTTTTTGGGGCGATTATATATTTTTGTAATTTTGTTTTAAAAAAATATTATTTAAAAAAATTCCGTGCCGACGGGCTGATTTAGCCCACTTGATCTGTTTGATTCGAAAAATTTAAAAAAAATGAAAAAATATGTAGAATTCATAAATAGATATGAAAAATTGTAAAAAATGATACAAGCATATTAAAAATATAATAAAGAGTTTTATTGATGTTCCAATGGATGTCTCGTTAAAACTTTTGCGGCCGAGTAAAAACTCAACATGAGAAAACCCTGACAAAAGAAAAAGAGTACAGTCTATAGCTCTACATACATTATTGTTCTACGTGTCGTTGTCTAGATACAGATTTTCGAACACCCCCGACAACTCTATATTTTTCACAGAGTGTTGTGTTCGTGAATCAATTTATTCTCAGTTCTTCACGGTTAGAAGTATCTCCACTATCTCACTTATGAGACGTATTCTTCTCTCCTCCAATATTCTTCTAGAAAGACTGAAAGCATATTCGGAAGAAACCTTCGAAACAGGAACAGTTAACACATCACATGCAAGTATGGATAGTACAGGATATGCTAACTTATGTTCATGCCACCAGTGCAAAATTTAGAAGTTTTCTCGGTTGAAATCCACTGTATCGTTGTCCACATAGACGGATAGTTCTCCACCCCTTGGGGTTGTTCTTGGTTGAGCAAGCGGCGTTGTAGAAGAAGAGAACCTGGACCTGAAGGAAGAGCCATCGAAGATCTTGTCCCACATATTTGTCTTGCTACTTGAGGCGGGGGCTACCGGAGGTCGTTGCAAGCGAACTACTCGAAACTTATTTTCGTACATTTGGTAAAACATCGTGTAATCTAGAACGAACTTCTGCAAAATAGTTATTATAGTCTAGCCCTGTAGCATCGCCAAGAAGATCAAGAACATTAGAAAATGCTTCAGTTTTACCTATAGGATCTAAAACAAATACAAATACATACAGTAAAGGGATTTCTCTCCAATATTTGAGGTATTTAGTTTTCATAGCAACAATAGCCTCGCATAAAACTAAGTCATTTTTATACATTTTCAATTAAGTAACAATCTGTAAAATACTATGCACAATAATAGGAGATGTTGGATAGTAGACAGCGGACAAAGCAATAGTGGCCTCATAAAAAATTCTAAAAACTGTAGTATCTTCTCAGCAATGAACCGACGTTGCTTAGTCAATAGTATAGTACAGTTAGTGCTCTGATAGTGCGTTTGAATAAAAATAGAAAAAGTTCTCTTATATGGTAAAAGACTCTTAAGCATCAGGTAAGTAGAGTTACATCTCACCGGCATGTCCAAACCGAACTTTCTTAGACGTACACCAATTGCCCTGCAAAAGTTCTTATATGATACTATTCTTACATTATAATTATTCAAGAAAGACATCGCATCGTGAAAAGATTTAAGATATGCATCCAACCTCTTCAAACAAGATTTGACTAAATAAGGTTAATAATATGACAAGCGCATCGCTGATGTAGTAAGAACGAATCGACGTATGTACTGAAGACTGGAGTAAGAATATACATGGCCTTAGAGTTCGCAGTGGCATTGTCTAGAGTAATTGAGAATATTTTGTTTGTAAGACCAAAGTCTTCCACAACTTTGATAATACAGTCTGCAATATTATCAGCGGTGCGTGCTACACTAATTAATTTTAGACCTATAATTCTTTTCTCTGTTACCCAGTCATCATTAACATAATGAGCAACTACACTAAGATAATCCTTCCTAGCACGGCCACTCCATATGCCTGAAGTCGGGGCCACCGAAAATATGCATGTAGCAAATTTATCCTTTAATTTATCATGGCGCTCATTGTAGTATTTTACTAGATCCCTTGCTGTTGTCTGTCTAGGAACGGAAGAGAATCTAAGATTATGTGTAGTTCTAATGTAAGTTTGGAAAGCATTAGACTCCCCAAGCCTAACGGTAAATCCTCGAAAGCAATTAAACGACGGAGAGATTGACAGGCTACCTTAGGATCGTAGTCCCAGCTACGTATCGTACCGTCAAGGTTGTACTGCAGTTGCGTCTGCCTCATCAGCAGTCCTGGCTTGGCCTTACATCTTGTAGCGTGTCTTTGCAAGTGCCACATCCCTCCTGTAGACTTTGCAGACAATTCCTGATGAAAATTTTTGCAAACAACATATGGTACCTCATTTCCCTGTGTGTCTGGCTTGGTTGTCCTATCGAAATTCTCCCATATTCCCGATGTAGACAGCCTCGACCTCTTTGCCTCGGTGGTCGCTGACGAAGATGCTGTCGTGGAGCCTGATGGTGGAACTCCGCCTTGCCCTTCTACTAACAATTGTGGTTGACTTTAGGTAGCCACATCCTCCATGGACGCAACTTCCTCCGGTGAAAGACTGTAATCACCGAGAGCAAAACTATCGTAATTTTCCATAACGAAAATTGCATAATCGAAAATAACATTATTATTTCTTTCATCTTAGCATAACAAATAATAACAACAAAATTATGCAAAAAAAAATGGCAATGTACCTCTTTTGCTGGCTTGTTGTGGGAAATTGGATTTTCCAAATTTTGGCATAATTTTTTGAATTTTGCCAAACTACCTCACAACGAATTTGAATTTGCACAATAGAATTTCAAAGAGAGATTGAGTAATGGAAGGGTGCTAAATGAGGGGGTATGGTGGCTATTTATAAAGGAAAAAAGGGATTTTTTTACTATTTTTAAAGCACCAAACGGTAAAAAATAGTCGATTTTTTTTTAAAAACCAAACGTTAGGGCTAAACGGGCCATGTCATGTCGTGCCAAGCACGGCCCATCACATGTAAAAAAGGCCCCAACAGCAGAAATTCCACCGGTCAGTGTCGTGCCTAGCACGGCTAGTCAGTCCACACTGACCCAGCCACCACCACCGCCCCACCCTCATCACCTCCCTCCCCCGTCTCCCCATCCCTACCCCGAGCCCACGCCACCCTGCCACACCCTCCTACCACATGCCCCTGCCGCCTGCCGCACCCCCGCCGCCTCCTCCCTCCACACCGGTGTCGCCCCCGGCCTCTTCTTCCTCTCCTCCTCCTCTACTCCTCATCATCATGCGCCCCTTCGCCTCTCGTTGCCTTGTCCTCCCTCAGCACGTGTGCACGTCGACCGTCAGCACTGCCCGGCCCTCCTCCTCCTCTCCTCTCTCTCCTCATCACACTGCAGTGTCTGGTCGCCTTCATCTCTCTGCACCCTTCGCCTGCTTCCTTCCTCTGCGCTGGCCTCCTCCTCGGCTCCTCCCTCCCTCGCCGCCGGCTGGCTTCCTCCTTCCTCCCTTACCGCCAGCTGTCCTTCCTCCCTCCTCCCTCGAACTCTACGCAAGTGGGCCAAGCGGGCCGTGCCCACTTCATGCCGTGCCGAGCCAGCCCATCGTGCCAGGGGTGTGGCCCAAGCACAGCATGGGCCTTCATGCCGTGCTAGCCTGGCCCATGAACGGTGTGGGCTGTGTCGTTCCTGGCGGGGCCAATAATGTCGTGCCTCGGGCTGGCCCGACCGGCACGGCCCATTAGTCCACCACTATTCGAGGCTTCGAGCACAAGTTGGCGTTGGGCAACTAGTGGTAGTGACTACATGGGGTGGGGCTCGCGCGATCTTGGTTGTTCGTTTTTCGTTCAACGGTCAACATTAAAACCATCCAGATCTACCTAGAACCTCGGGATAATAGATGGTTTAGGATTTGCCACTAGAGTGCAATTCATCTAGAGCGGTTAGTTCATCTGTTGCTATTTTGGACAATTACACTCTTCTTATTCCTCCCCCTTCTCCGTCTTCCTCTTCTTTTCTTTGGCCCGAACATGGCAGCACCAACCCAGCCTCTTCCTTTACCCCACCACTCACCTCCTCGCCCGCCTCCACCGCAACAACACCTCATTGGCCGCACGAACCGGACGCGAACATGCTGGAATGCATCGGGGGGATGCGTCCAGGCGATGTGGCTGATGAACGGGGCGCCGTAGCGCATGTGATGATAGAGTACCAAGCGCCATGGATCAAAATGGTAGTGCACTAGGCAACTTCGACTTGTGGAGGTCGAGCATCAGCGAGCGTGCGCAACACGTGAGTGACACGACTATAGGAGGGTTTGCGGCGTAGTTTATGATGGTGGTGGTCACCGACGACGACCAACAGCAAGATTTGGTGGCTGGATCTAGCATGAGGCATGGAAGTGGCGCGACTGTTGGATGAGCTTGCGGCATAAGGATGGCGGTGGTGGTCACCTATCGACACATGCTGCCCTAGCCCTTCTCTACCCTCTCCTTTAGCGCCTCTCCCCCCCCCCCGCGCGTGCCCCTGAACACCCTCTCTGATAGCAGATGTGTCCCCGGCTATTGCTGCTGCTGTGAAGGGACGAACTTCAAGACAAGTGATTTAGCACCGAGGAGGGAGTCGGCCGCAGTGCTGCTTGGATGCACACCGCCATGGCCACCCACCATGGCCAGGGCAAAGAAAATAAGAGGAAGAGGAGGAGAAGATTGGAGAAGAAAGACATAATTGTCCAAAATTGTCAAAAAAAATGGAAAAGATGAACTGGTTGAGTGGAAAATGATGAATTGCACTCTATAGAGTGGTAGATCCTAAATTAGCCCTACCTCATTTTGTATGGAATACGAATTTGAACATCCTCATGGTTTCAATACAAAATGGGTAAGCGTCGGGTATATTGACATTAGATTTGGTCAGATTGCTTTACTTGTACACTAGCAAAAGGATAATGATACCAGATTCTGATATGTGTGTGTGTAGGGAAATGGTATGGTACTCTTGGGAGTATGTACTCTCACTTCTTATATAACACTTAAATCATATGATGATACATCTTTATCTATTTGAGTATACTTCAATAACGATTATAACATACTCCAAAGTGAGTTCTACGAAAAAATTCAGTAAAGTCCACCTATTATAGCAAAATTTGTGTATATACTTCTTTTATATATGAAAAAGGGTATATAGCAAAAATAAAAGATTGCAATGAAAATTTTTCAATCGAGTCGCGCTGGAGTATCTTATAATTGTTATTTAAGTATATTGAAAATGATAAAGAAGTATAATATATTTGTTTAAGTGGTATATTTGAAGTGGGAATATGTGCTCCCGGGAGTACGAAACGGGTGTCCTATACATACATACGTACACACACACATGTATATATATATGTATATGTATATACATATGTAGGTATATGTATATACATATATATGTATATATATACACATATATACAGCGCAATGTATCATTGCATAATAAAGAATTGTGGGAACCCTAGAGGAATTAGGTATCGATTTAATTAAGAGGACTCGTCTGGGTGATGGGGGTGTGTATCCCACCTCGTACCAACTACACTAGGTTACATCGCACAATGTTGAGCTAAGCTCGAGGAATGTGAATCCGGCCCTGATTTGGAAAAGTGTTTAATTAACTAGGCATGTTGCACCAAAATCAGTAAGTTGTTTTCTCACTATCGAATTCGAATGCATGTTACATCCATAGCAACAACATTTTGCTATGAAAAATCTATTGTACCATATTCATATTTTTTTTCAAGACACTATTGCTCTGATGAGAAAATTTTGAACCATATTTGCGTCTTGTTAATTCAATAATCACACAATTTAGGCAATCCGCATATGCCTTTGTGCCTTTCACCCCTAGTTGGAAGAAATTACTGAGTACTGACCATACTAACTACAATCTCTCACTACATCAGCCATAGCACCCAGTTACAACCTCTGGCAATGGCAAGTAGTTATTCAGCGGCATGTACATCTCATTCTAGCATAATTTAAGCAGTGGTTATTTTTCCTCTGGAAACCCAATTCGCTAAAGAAACTGTTTGCATTTTTAGTTCATACTGAACAGACTTCTGTATGCTAGGTTTCTTGCAAGTAACATGATCTCTAGTCATAAACATCATAGAAGAATCTGTAGCAAAATGGATCTAACAGCCGAATTGACTTCGGTTTTCTATTTCCTATTCCCAAATAAGAACCACCAAGTTTCAACACCATGCATGTTCTCCTAGTTGCAATTTTGCCATAAAAGAATAGCCTAGAAAATACCCTAAGCAATAAGCATACTTCACTTATAGAACAACAATTCGGTATTTCAAAGACTACTTCACATCCAATATTATGTTTTTGCAATTGCAAAAACAACCGTTTATCGATTACAATAGTCTTTACTATTTAAAAAGACTCTAATAATGATGAGTGATGCGTTCTCCCACCTCTCAGGATCCCATGTGGGGTCAGGTAGTCAGCATCTCCATCCCTTTTTCTCTCACAATATGGCCACCCACCATGGTCAAGGAAAAGGAAATAAGAGGAAGAGGGAGGAGGAGGGAGGAGGAGAGAGGAGAAGAAAGACATAATTGTCAATTTTTTTGGAAAAGATGTAATGGTAGAGTTGCAAATGATGAATTGCACTCTATAGAGTGGTAAATCCTAAATTAGGCCTAACTCATTTTGTATAGAACACGAATTTGAACATCCTCATGGTTTCAATACAAAACGAGTAAGCGTCGAGTATAGTGATATTAGATTTGGTCATATTCAGACTTTTTTGCCTTACTTGTACACTAGCAAAAGGATAATGATATCAGATTCTGATATGTGTGTATGTATAGCGCAATGTATCATTGCAGAGTAAAAAATTGTGGGAGCCCTAGAGGAATTAGGTATCGATTTAATTAAGAAGAAATAGGTACTCAAATACAAGTTAAAGAGGACTCAATTGGGTGGTGGGGGGTGTATAACCCACCTCGTACCAACTACGCTAGGTTTCATCACACAATGTTGAGCTAAGCTCGAGGAATGTGGATCCGGCCTTGATTTGGAAAAGTGCTTAATTAACTAGGCATGTTGCACCAAAATTAGTAAGTTGTTTTCTCACTATCGAATTCGAATGCATGTTATATCCATAGCAACAACATTTTGCTATGAAAAATCTACTGTACCATATTCATATTTTTTTTCAAGACACTATTGCTCTGATGAGAAAATTTTGAACCATATTTGCGTCTTGTTAATTCAATAATCACACAATTTAGACAATTCGCATATGCCTTTGGCATGCCTTTCACCCCTAGTTGGAAGAAATTATTCAGTACTGACCATACTAATTACAATCTCTCACTACATTAGCCATAGCACCCAGTTACAACCTTTGGCAATGGCAAGTAGTTCTTCAGCGGCATGTACATCTCATTCTAGCATAATTTAAGCAGTGGTTATTTTTCCTCTGGAAACCCAATTCGCTAAAGAAACTGTTTGCATTTTTAGTACATACTGAACAGACTTCTGTATGTAGGTTTCTTGCAAGTAACATTATCTCTAGTCATAAACATCATAGAAGAATCTGTAGCAAAATGGATCTAACAACCAAATCGACTTCAGTTTTCTATTTCCTGTTCCCAAATAAGAACCACCAAGTTTCAACACCATGCATGTTCTCCTAGTTGCAATTCTGCCATAAAAGAATAGCCTAGCAAATACCCTAAGCAATAAGCATACTTCACTTATAGAACAACAATTCGGTATTTCAAAGACTACTTCACATCCAATATTATGTTTTTGCAATCGCAAAAACAACCATTTATCGATTACAATAATCTTTACTATTTAAAAAGACTCTAGTGATGGTGAGTGATGCGTTCTCCCACCTCTCAGGATCCCACGTGGGGTCAGGTAGTCAGCGTCCCCATCCCTTTTTCTCTCGCAAAACTTCCCTACCTTGCAACCGCTCCTAGTACCCCCTTCTACCATCTCTCTCTCATACAAACGGTGAGAAGTTTGTTATGGTCTGTTCGTGCGCCTCCTTCTAATCAATACAGATCTGTGCTGCTGCCACCACTGTAGTCACTGCCGGTGCGCACTGTTGTGCATGCTATTGCAGGCACATGGCCAAGATGACGAGGCAGCGCGGTCGAGAGCTAGGATGAGCGCAAGCACGGTGGTGGTTGCATGCGTTGTGGCTTGTGTGACGACGACAAGGTAGGGAGTAGCGAGACTGATGAGAACTCGTGGAAGCGTCGGTCGCTGGGCGAGCTACTCGCGAGGCTAGACGCTAGCCTATGGTAACAAGCCCAGAGCGATGGCCATTTCCTCTCTCCTCTTCAATGTATTTTAATTCCTCTCATCTGCAACCTGCACACGCATCATAATCTGCTATTTTAGGCTTATAAGCTAATTTGTCCAAGCCTCATGTCATTGGTGTTTGATTGATTCTTCTGAAGAGAAGTACGGACTAAAATGGTCCGGGCTAACAGGAGGATTCTTCTACTAGGGAAGCTTTTCTTTGCCGTTCTTTTCAATCAAGTAATAGTGTTTTTTCTGGAAAATAACTACATAGGATTGTTTGTATTACAGGTATTCTTTACCATCATGCCAAAGGCCATCGCCAGTGTTTATGTTTGATGGCACAACATACATCTTTGTAGAGTCAAAGGAAATGCTAAGATGACAACATATGTTTACTGGTTAGCACTTTACTTTTGCATGAAGTAGCTAGATACAAGATTGTATTGCTTAGTTGGAAATTGTGACAGTTCCAATTGGGCTCCATGTTATTTTGCATCCTTTCTATTTTCTCTAAAATTACTAGACAAATTACTCTCAACCCTGGTTTTTCTTGTGTGATTAATTCACACTACTACAAAAAGGCTAATACTGGACGCCTCATTATAGACAGCTGACCAAAACTGTCTGTATTACATGCCATCACAAACGGTTCATATTGATAACCGTCTGTGTTACTGCCTGCCCTAAAAACCGTCTGTGAAGAGGTAATATCACATACGGTTCATATTGAAAACCGTTTGTGAAGTATCATAGACGGTTCTAAACATGAACCGTCTGTGATTATTGTAGACTTCACAGACAATTTTTAATTATAACCGTCTGTGATAATATCGCTACAGCGCCCCGGTGAGTTTCTTCATCGCCGATACGTCTCTTCATCAAATTAATGCCGCTTCAGCTCCCCGTTGCGTCTCTTCATCTCTTGCGCTAAATTTATTCCTTGCTTTATAAAATGGATCATTTGCCATTGAAGATGATCATTCCCGCATATAACTCTAAAGCAGAAATGACTCCCTCTTCTATTTCCTTGTCGCCGGCATTGATAGCCTACCTGGCCATACTCTACGAGCACCTCTCCGGCCGTACGTTAGTGAATGCCGCGGAAGGACACTGTTTCAATAGTGTCTTCACTCCACTGTCCGAGGATTTGCCGGAGCAGGTGACGACCACCTTCTGCCGTCTTGACATCCTCATCCGCCGCGTCTTCTGGATGATCTCCACTTCCGGCGAGTTTATCGTGTCATCGACGTGGTCCTCCACAACGACATTGTACGTCTCCAGGGGGCTTGTCGTCACTTGGACTACTTAATCGAGGCGGCGGACGACTGAGTTGACCATGTCGAGACCCCTCAAGCAAGGGAAGAGAGCCTACGGGCTCAATTCTTGTTGATTCAACAGTCCAAGAGTCTTGAGAGACACTTTCGAGCAAGCGCGTCACGGGTGGACGATTTCGGCTTCGTCACGATGATCACGAACCGTCCGATGCCGACGCCACCGCCTACGAAGTTTTGAAGACGGAGATAGCAGCCTACCTCCGCCACTAGAAAAACTTTGTTTATTTAGGTTTCTACTTTTTTAATCTTTGTAAGAAGTTTAGTGGAACAAATTAATTACACCAGTCTGTGATATGTATCATAGCTAAAGCAAATTTTCAGCAGTATTTAAATGATAAAATTGACATATAAACATGTAATTTCTTCATGTCATATAAATGTATACATGATAATATGCTGAAAACGTAGAACTTGAGAATAACCATATCACAGACGGTTCCATAATAGAACCATCCGTGATATGACACCATATCACAGACGATTCTATTATGGAACCATCAGTGATAAGTATCACTCTTTATTAGTAGGAGCCCGCTAGGGTTTGCGCCCTAACTCGTCACTCCCCAACGCCCTTACTCTCATCTGTTCCCCTCCCCACCCGAGTGCCCTCGACCTCGACGCCGCCGCCTGACCCCGTCCCCGATGCTGCCCTTCTTCTCATCACCGCCGGTTGTGACACCACGGTTCACTGCACAAGACACTCATATGATAAGAGTGTCTTGTGCAGTGTCACTGTCATGTCACAACTACGGTGACGCTGCCTTCCCCTCTTCCTCCTCCCCTCGGCGAGCGCGACCCCGGCTACCTCTCTACCGACCTCCCCCAGCTACCTCTCTACCGACCTCGGTCTCGGCTACCTCACCACCGACACCGACGATGCCGAGGTAAGACAGATCTATCACCTATTGGTTTGTACTGTTGGTATTCATGTGAACCAAGCTGCAATGTGGGCTACCTTGTCGGTTGATGGTCGGTTTGGGCACCCTTGGCCTTGTTGTCTTGCCCTCTGTGACTGCTGGCTGGCTAGATGGATGGATGGATCTGGAGGTGGGGAATGGGGTTGTGTTTGGGTGTGACTGCTGGTGCTGCTAGTTGTGGATAGAAATGTTTGTATGCTCTGTGTGATTTGTCTGTGCCTAGCACTAGGGGGTATTACAAATTGATATTTGTATGCTCTGTTGAATTACTCAATGATGTTAATAGTCTTGTGCTAAAATTTAATTGATAATTAGTTCATATTTGAGCTCTAATGAATTGCTAACTGCTATCACTTCGATCTTCGGTTTATCAGTTTGAGGCCCAGTAGTTTGGGGCTTCCTCCTCTCTGGACTCAATTTAGTTTCATGCTTGAGTTTGTTTTGGTTTACTGATGTGAGTTGATTATTTACTGATGTGGGTTAATTTATTGATTAAGCATGGTAAATAAAATCGAGGTGGGTTAATGCATGGTGGAGGTGTTGTCGCCGGTACCGCGCCGCACTGAGGTAACTACTCCCCTCTACTATCTATCGCTTTCCCTCCCCTTGCTCTATGGTGTAAACTGAGGGCTATTGGTGTATGTGCATTCTGTGCATCTTGCTTAGTTCATGCTGTGGGTTCGAATGGGGCAAAACATCACTCTGTACACATACAATTTTTTGTACATGTAACTAATCTTATGATATGTTCCTATATGGTATTCTGCTTTTCAAAGCTACAATTAACTTTTCAGATTTGTAAAGGTTAAGCTAATTTGTAAAACTGCAATTAACATACAAATTTCTAGAATTTTTACCTAGCTTGTGCCTCTGATAATCAATTATTTATTAATTGGTGTGTATTATATTTCAAAACAAGACCAAATGAGTCAAAAACTATTACAACACCTCTTCACCTGTCTCTCACCATTTATTTCACCTTTATCTGTGTAACTGTGTTCATGCTGGTCAAGTTCTCATCTTTTGCATCCCAGGTACGTCCTACAATTCTATTCCTAATATCTTCTCTATAAAGTCTCCAAGCAGTGACTTCTTGTGCCTTTAAAACCGGCTTCGTGTGTGTGTGTGTGTGTGTGTGTGTGTGTATTCTGTTCGTAGTCCCCAACCACTTTCTGGGGGGGGGGTCGTGAGGAGGATGAGATAGCAGCCACGAGCAACTTCATCGAGCCTGCAAGTTGATAAAGCATGGTTGCAAGGAGAGCGCGTAGACATCCAATTACCTGGCTTCATGTATCATCAACCAACCATTCCTTAATGTCAAGTCCAATTACCTATCGACGATGTAGATCAGGCGTGGTGACGAAGCCGAGGTGCGACACATGCTAAGAATGGTGGTGGGGGTGCGACGTGGGCTATAGCGAATCTTGTCCGAGTGGAGTGGCGGAGCCAAGGCTGCAGTGTAGGCCAAGAACGACAGTGCAGTGTAAGATGAGGGTCGGGGCGAAGCTCCGTCGAGTGCCACGACGGAGCCAAGGGAACAACCAACGTGTTGGATTATATGTTTTTTAAAATCCGTAGTAACGCACTAGCACTCTGCTAATTATAAAAGAAGGACTTGGCAGTCGTGGTGAGTCTGCCATCTACCCCCTCTTGAGTTGGTGAGATCTTTTATGGATAAATATGTGAACGCATGCAAAGGATACTTGAAGGATCTTTAGTGGATAATTAGATTATCTGTGTTTATGGTTTGTGATAAGATTCTATGTGGCTTGTTGATTAGATGCAAATTATGTATGAAACTTTTATTTGTAGGGATAATTACCTTATATATATTAGTTTTCTAAGTTTATAACTTATATTATGTTTTATTTAAAATCCATTGTAAGCCACGGACACTCGGCTAGTAACTCTAATTTCACATTTGACATGACCATCTAGTAATTGTACCAAATCAGGGGCGAAGATGGGCCTAAATTCTAGTGAGATTTTTTTGTAAGCATAAAAAAAATTCATTGCACAATTGCCACCCCGAGGTCACACCATTGGTCGGCTTAGTGGAGCTGCCCAAGAGAGGAGAGTCGGCGCCATGTACCCATGCTGGTGCCCACCGCCTAGCCCCTACCTTATCTCCTTCTTGCTCTTTCTTCTACCTCCCTCTATCTCTCCTGGCCAAACTCTCCCCTGGCGCCTCCTCCCCTGGCGCCGCTGCTCCCTCTTGGTACCCCGGTGCTGCCGTCGTCGGCGCCTCCCATTCGCTTCTCCCACGGCCACTTGAGCCAGGCCCGGCTGCTTCCACCCTAGCCCTCGGCCCATCACACGGCCTCTCCCTGGCGCCTCCCGCCGCCCCGGCTCTGCTACTGCTTCTTGGCGTCACAGGCTCGCGTGGCCACCCCCTCCCGCCTGCTCCTGCTCGGCTCCTCTGCTCCTCCGACCACCTGCCGCCGGCCTCCCACACTCACGTTCTCCTTGGTTGCTCCCACTCAGTGGCGCCTCCCGGCTCACTGTGTGCCCACCTCTGTCGCTATCGCTGCTCCAACGGCTCGCCTCCCGATCTCGTGCCGCCCGCCTCGGCCGCCTTAAGACCGCCTGCCTGCCCCCAACCCCCTCTAGTTACTTCAATTTTTGTTTCATGTTGAGCATGAATGCATGATTGATCTTTTGATGCTGTGATGATTTTGATTTGTGACAATAGATGCTCATACATGAGTGCTGTGATGGAGATGGGTGCTACTGATGGTATTGATTTACTGCTATCTTGAGGTAAAACTCCCCCCTTAGTTCATGTTCTCGCACTATTGTCAATGAAGATACGATAGGATCAAATGAACCAAATCTTTGTTAATTAAGCAAAAATTACCTTGTGCTAGTGGTATGCTACATTCTTTTTTTACTATGTTTTATTTATTTTGTCGTATCGTTAAACATCGAATTCAAACTTTATTTCGATTGTGCATTTGTATTGTACTTTTGTTATACCTCAGTGTTGGTAGTATTTGATGTTAGTTATAGACTTATAACCCTTTAGTTTTGGGCCCGAGACTCTGTCAAATTCTAGCTCCGCCACTGTACCGAATGATCAAGCTGGGCGTAGTGGATATGGGGAGAGTATAAGGGGCTGTTTGCTTCGTGTCCTGGTCCGTATTTGCCTGGTCGGGTTGTTGCCTGGAGTCTGCCAAGGGCGCGTTTGGTTGCAGCCTGTGATTGCTGCCTGGAAAAAGTTGCCTAGAGAAAGCTGCCGGGGCCAGGCCCTCGAAAATGAACGCAAACCTGCGAAGCTTGCAACTCCGGGGAAGAGGATGGTGATAGCAGCTTCACCGACCCCCATGTCAAAACACTCCCCCGCCTGCTTCGGCTCCCATGTGTCCCGGCGAAACACTTACACCTTCCTCCTGCTGTGCCTGTGACGCATCTGGAATCACCGTCACGACGTGGTCTTCAGCGCTCGATCCCTCGCTCCGGCGTCTCCTGAATTCATGCAAGGAAGACGCATCGCTTTGGGCTGAGCGAATGAAAAGTAGAGACCGGCATGTGGTCTCTGTTTGGAAATCTGTATTATCTTTACGCACTCATGTACCATGCTAAACTATGGATGCCAAGTTAATATATGTTCAGGTGGTGAATTTTCAATAAATAAATCTTGTAATTGTACATTGGACCGAAGAACTTCAGACCGAAGTTTGTGCATCCATCCTGTAGATACATACATGCAACTCAACACAATTGAGTCAAGGGTGGTCCGACAAACAAATGGTAAAACGTTATGCAGCTCAGGCTTTGGAGGGGGCGCTTTTCTTATGGAACATCGAATATGCATCACTATACACAGCTACTACGTTTGATACAACCGCAAGAACAATCATGAAGATAGCCAAAATCTTGTCCCACTTCTTTGCTATGCTGTGTGGATCCCTGATATATCCAAAGCAAAAGGAATTAGATGACCAAAGCAATGAACAACTAAATCTAGCCCTCAGTTTTATTAGGTCTACTATCCATTCATATGTTAGCGGCCAAATAGTACAGTCATAAACTCATAATCCACAAATGTTGCTCAGAGTTACCACGGACAGCGTCACAGCAGGTTTATTTCCCTTTTTCATTTGGTGCATATTAGAAATGGTAATGTGACATGCTAGAGCTAGAAAGAAAGATGTATAATGAAATACGTGAATCTATCAACTTACCTTAGAGTGATTGCAGCTGGGAAAATGAAGGCAATACAAACAGCAGCAGTTGCTCCAGTAAATTGGAAGGCATCCCAAATACTAGGAATGAAGTTTGCAGATAGAAAAATCACAAGGAGGAGCACTGCTGTCATGACACCAAACCTTCTGTTGTCAGAAGACAGGGGCCTTGCAGAGGGAAAGAGAAGCCCATCCAAATTAAGCCGCAGTGCGTGGAATATCATGGGGAACACGAGCATAAGGTGGACAGCATAGCTCACTCTAACAGCATCATTAAGAACCGAACTGTACGGAATACCAAGATTTGAATCAAAGTTGGCGAGCACATCAGCGAGTGTAGATTCACCAAAGAGGAGATACCCAAAGAAACTTGTTGTGATATAGACAGTAGAGCATAGAATCAATGATGTGTGCACTATTGGCTTGATCTGGGAAGAGTCCTTGAGCTCATTATGAATAGGGTGAACTGCAAAATATCAATAAGATCTTAATAGATAGCAGAGAAGCAAGCAGCCTTTTAGGGGGCTTCAGATGTATTTACAATAGTTAAAAAACTCAACAACTACATTGCAACAATAGCTCAGTCATGTATGTGCATTTTATGCCAGACTCATGGAAACACTGAACATTTCCAGGGCATGCAACAATAAAAATCGCAAGGTCCATCATTTCCATAGTCTTATTGATGATTTTTTTTAATTGCGGTCAGAACTATAATTGGCCCATACCATTGTAATGGCAAACGTAAGCAGTGACAAGAACTGGCACTGCTGTGAAAAGTTCCCAGACAGATGCCAAATCAGGAACAGCAGGGAACAACTTAGGCATTGGAATTTGTCCACCTATCAACTTCACAATAGCGATTCCTGCAGTAATAACAACGAATAGAACTGCCAAAGCAACAGATATGGCAGATGTATAGCTCAGTGAATCTGCAAGAGACAAATAAGCAAACACATATTACCAAATAGTGATGAACAAAACATAGTATCCTACTCTTACAAACAGAGAGCCGGTATTAGCGACTTTGCTCAAGCAATCACTCACCAACACGCTTGAAACATGCTAATGGCGTAAATACACAAAGGGTAGTAACCAGGAGAACAAAGAAACGCCCATTCCACCAGTGCGTGCCAAACCATCCTTCTAACACACCATAGTGGTGCTCACCACCAGAGGAAGTTCCAGAAAGCACATCACCTAGAGTAAAGA
Source organism: Phyllostachys edulis (assembly GCA_036346405.1). Classification (NCBI taxonomy): domain Eukaryota; kingdom Viridiplantae; phylum Streptophyta; class Magnoliopsida; order Poales; family Poaceae; genus Phyllostachys; species Phyllostachys edulis. The sequence continues at coordinate 56,469,904 of CM070555.1, forward strand.
GTGGCCGTTTGTATGTTAGATTTACTATCATGCCTCAATAGAGACCAATCCCCACAATTCAAGCACCAACTATCGAATCCTTAAAAATACAGTGGCGTTTATCTACAACACAATGGAAAACGCAAGCAATTATCACAGTAACAAATATATGCTCAGTGCTTCCAGTTGGCCACATATAGAATCTCAAATGAAACAAAATCTGCATTTTGTTCAGAAGATGTATATGGAATATCATGTTCTACAACTTACCGCGAGAGGGGAGCCAAACATTATACAGCAACAAAAAATACTAACAAAGCTGCATCACATAAGAAAGGAACAAAGTTAACTGGTAAAGAGAATGTATTCGTCGATTATCCCCAGATTGCATTTCAGTTACTTCAGAACTTAATAATATATTCTACACACAGCAATAGTGGTGCAGTAGCTATTCTTAAATCAAAGGTCCAAAGCAAGCTATATTTCCATAAACTAATATTAGTTACTACTTAAATGTAAAAAAGCGATTAAAACTACCCATACTAAAGTCTAAGACACCACAATCCTGAAACAAATCACAGTTGACATAAGCAACTGAACACAAATACTGAATCAAGAGTCCGGCTGTGCTCAAATGATTTTACCAATAATGATCATGTACACGATCATGACGCCAACGTTGTTCACGACGACGCAGACCTGGAGCAGCCTCCTGCCCCACCACCCGAACGCGTCCCCCATGACGGCGCCGTAGGACGGCGCGCCCACGACGCGGCTGAACCGTACGAGCAGCTCGATGGAGGCGTCGGTGAGGAGCGCGGCGAGCACGATCATGACGAGGCCGGGGACGAGGCCGAGCACCTTCATGGTGGCCGGGAGCGCCATGATGCCGGCGCCGACGATGGTGGTGGACAGGTTGAATACCGCGCCGTTGAACTCGTGGAAGGCGGCTTCCGCGCCGCCGTCCTCCGCCCCCTCCCCCCGCTGCTTCGTCGGGAGCAGCGGCTCGCTGCCCTCCGGGAGGCGCTCATTAACGCCCCCCATCGTAATCTTCCAAGAGCAGAGTCGTGGATTCTTGTGCTGTAGTGGAAAAATCCTACAGAAAATGTGCAATCTTTGTGCAAGATTACACAAAGGACTAAAAAAAGCTCGGATCTTTATCCGAATAACTGATTCCTAACAATCCAAGAAGAGGTTTTCAAAGCGGAATGCTTCGAGAGCGGGTGCTCTAAGAACAACCAGATAATTCACAAAACTTGCAGGTACAGCACCGCGCAATACAGAACTTGTAGATCTTCCTACTGAAACTGGAATCGCCAAGAATCTCGCTGGAGAAGGATAGGGGATACAGCGAGCGGAGACTTCGGATTGGCTTCGGAGATTGCCTTCCGTGGCGTTGAAGCGACGGTAGTGGAACGGATTAACGGAAGAAATGGCCAGAGCAGGAGGAGGAGGATTAGAGAATTTCTTGTCCTCGCTCGATATCCTCCTTGTGCACTGCGAATGCGAGACAAGGACAGGAGAGGGTCAACCAAAGCAATTGCTATGGAGAGTTGGAAGCTGCAGGAGGACGAGAGATTCTGTGCCTTCGGTTAAGCTTGGCTACGAATTTGTTAGAGGTTTTCCTCTCTCTCTATTTTCGTACTTATTTGTTAGCTGTATGATTCGTTTAGGACTGTTTTATCATGTGTATGGTTGGAGACGTTGATTTTTTTTAATATTTTGTAACTCTGGCGGGACAGATCCAGATTGAAATTTAGATTCGGCGGAACGAATCAATACATACATAATATACGTTGTAATTATTTTCAATAGAGCATATAACACTAAATGGATCTCAAAACTACAATCTGCATCATGTGAACATACAAAGATAGATCAAATGTAAAAAACGCACCCCATCAATGAAGATTACATAACAATTTGTTACCAAAATACCAAATTATTGAGTTACTAGTAAGTAATAACAACCTGTCAAAAGTAGATGGATAGTGAGTATTCATATTATTTCATCATAAATCATAAAAAAATATTGAACGTGACAAACAGAAAGACATACCATTAAAGTACTAATTACGTCTAGGAGGTCAAGACAATTTCATTCTCCGATATTTCATTCTCCAATAATATGAACATCCGAGTTAAAATCCTTAATACCTTCAGTTTTTTTCCTGCGGTTGTAGCTGTTGTGCTGCTTGTGCATCTTCAATGTTGCGAGATTCAACCGATAGTACCCACAGCATACCCGCTTGCACCGGTACCTGGGGTCGATCCACTCGACGGCGACGCAATGGTAAAATAGCTCTTCAAATCTAGCAAATCAAATAGTCAACCAATCACAATCCAATTCACCATCAATTATACATCACAGTGTCACCAATTGATCATGACACTGTCAAATTCACACATCATCAATTATACATTTATATATGAATACATCACAGTGAGTCAATGAGTACCACACATCACAGTATTCATCATTCACAAATCACAATCCAATTTAGTGATTCAATATCAATTATTTATACATCATAGCTTCGCAGTATGTCAGTATGAGACTATGAGTATCAGATATCATCAAATTTTCAAGAAATCCAAGATGCATTTTGACTCTTGAGCGCTAAATAATTCTTACATTTGCCTTTCGACTTTGCCTTTGCATTATCAGGGGGAGCCATCTTGATTTCTAGTTTTCTACCTTTCCGCGGTTCTGGCTTCTAGGCTTTGGCCACCCGTGCGACACGTCCTCAGGCCTCAACGCCTCACCGACGCGGCGACACCGTCGTCCCCCCTCTGGCGGTCGAGCCTCGCAGACTTCATGCCATCTCCGCTCACGCCCTCGCGCCCGTGCCAGCGTTAGCGCGCTTCTCGAGCTCTCAACCGAGCCGACGACCGACACTGTCGCTCGCCACTGACCACCAGCGCCCATGTCATTGTTTTACTGCTTGTATATTCATTCGCCTGCCATTGTCATTGCCACGCTTCGCCTCCACCTTGGGTTGGAACTTGGAATTTGGAAATTGGGGCAACCGGGGAACGAGGGAAGTGACGAAGACGAAGTGAGCCACAATGCCAGTGAGATTTGGTGAGATGAGATGTGGTGTTGGGCTTAGATGGGCCTTTGGCTTTTGGGCTCGGACCGTGCCACTGTGGCCTCTAGACGCTAGAGAGGCCGAGAGGGCACTTCGTCTTCGACTCGTGTCAGGTGCTGGCCGCTGGGGGAAGGAAGCCGTCAAGCTAGGAAGCGGGAAGGGCGCAAGGACCGCCAAAGATCGTCGGGCGTCCGTCGGCTACCAAGCCACCTCGGCGGCCGCCCACCCTCGCTGATATTGAGACCGCCACTGGTGGCGGGTGAAGAAATGTAAAACACATGATAAAAAAGAACGGAAATGTGTGGTGGTTACTATTTCCATTGTTTCTACTCTTTCGTCTTTAGAAGGGCGTTCGTATGTAGATCTCGCTTGTATATTATTTTCCCGTCTTACAATTTATGTTTCATTAGTTATAATGTATGGGTCACGAAGTACTTATTGTGATTGTTAAGGGTCATACACCATTGAAAAGGAAATACGTGTGGAGACGTAAATGTGATCATATACATCTTTTCCACGGTTATTTTGATCGTTATTAGAAGAGTCTAATACGTTTTTGCGACTAGATGTTGCTTCAAGAAACAAACTACTAAGTTAGAGGAGCCTAAGGTGACATTGGTACTAAAAGGTTAGAGCTATCGAATGTTGAGTGCTTGAGGCTGAAGTTTAGCAAGTGTAGCCATCCGTACAAAATTACACTCGCATGGCAATGATAATGTGCCATTTAACTGTTCGATGAAAAAATAGTTCTTTCGATTGAACAAGGGCACTACAGCAGATTCAATTATAGTAGAAACCATTGTAGAAATATATTTTGGTCGTAGATTCTCTGATCAAGCTAGGAACGAGAACATGACATACTGGCTCTACTGAACCAAGCCAAAATTTGGTATAGCCAAAACTTAGGCAAAGATAATATTTGGCAAAATAAACGTTGTTTGCATTGCGACAAAACCAAATCTTGTCGTTACCAAAATTTCAGTAAGCAAATTTTTCACTCTTGGATTGTCCGTGTGTGACATTAGATTTTGTTGGCGTTACTAATTTTTTGTTGGCATTACCAAATATTGATAGTAAACCAAACGATAACTAATTTTCATTGCCGTTATCAAATTTTGATTTAGTCCACGTTAATAACATACCAAACAGTCGTTTTCTTTTGGTGTTTTGCTTAGGCTATGGCCCAGGTTTGCAATCAAACTGTGGCAGCTCATGATACTCAACCAAACTTCATTGTGCACTGTTTCGGTTACCCAATGACTATGGGGTCCACGCATCACTGGGGCTCACATGTCAGCGAGGGAGACGACGACAGAAAGTAACCAACCATACACCTCTCGGTGGCACAGTGGCACTAGCATCCCTTGCTCCACCTCCTCCACAACGGATCACATCTAAACTACAGCTGGGTCCCGCGTGTGATGTGGACACTGGCGTGGGCACTCGTCCTCGCCTGGTACGTAGACCTTTGGCCACTTGCAGGTGGGGCTAAGGGGACCACGCGGGTCGCAACATGCACCGCTCGTTGGGCGACCCCCTCGTGGCCCCACTATCCAGCGTCGTGTTGCGCGAATCGTCTGGCGTTCGAGCTGGACACGTCGCGAGTTTTTCCCGCTCGTACGGTCCAAGTCTTTTGTAGGAGCATCGCTAAGGGCAATGTGAAAATAGCTAAGGGAACACGAGAAGTGACACATATGGATGTTCCCCCACAAGAGATTGAAAGACCGGTTGGTTCCAGGGCATATATAAGTACATCCTAATTTTGGGTGTACCTCCGTGCATTCTCTTCAAATTAAAGTGTAAATGTTTATGATTTTTTTATTTAAAAAAAAGTAACAACATTGACACAAAATCAATCTATCATGCCACAAAATATCAAATCTAAATTCAATCTACTCACGGAGAGACAAAAAAGATAAATCTTGCTGGAAATGAATTTCAAAAATAAAAGAAAACAGATAAAGCTATTATTCACTGCTTGATTGCATCATGACTTATCTAACTAAATCTTTTTCAAAAATTTTTATGACCATTTGCATCGTATTTTAAAGAGTGTGCACAGGGATACACCAAAAGTTGAGTGCACTAGGTATGCCCTCGGGTTGGTATAACCTGGTGTACCTAGATAGGCATGATAGGTATGGTGATTGACTAATTGGAGTGGATGAGACGGACAGAGATTTTAGGCTTGGTCGCGGCATGTGTGTGTGTTTGTGAGTGAACCCAAAATTTCATTGGGTGCATCTTTGAATTGCACCGATGAGGAACAAAACTTCGTTGTCCTTTTCTCTGAAGCCTTCCTCCTCTTCCTCCTAAGCTTATTGGTTCTCTGTAAAACATCACTATCTTTTTTTAGGAAGAAGTTCGTGTGACCCCCTGAAGTATGGTTATGCGGTCACTTAACCCCCTAACATAAAAAAATCAGCTATTGGACTCCCTCACATTGCAAACCATGTCACTTAACCCTCCGAGGTGGATTCGGAGGCGATTTTGCCATCGTGGTCACTTAACCCCCTAACATAAAAAAATCAGCTATTGGACTCCCTCACATTGCAAACCAGGTCACTTAACCCTCTGAGGTGGATTCGGAGGCGATTTTGCCATCGTGGCGGTTCATATGGCATTCTTCTCCTCTGTTTCTTTGGCTCGTGCGGTGCGCGGACTACAAAGCAACGCTGGGGCAGTACTCGCCTGCGACGACGACGGTAGCCTCACAGTACCGGGTCGCAGCATCCGCCGTGGATTTGCCTTCTCCGTCCTCCGTGCATTCTCTTCAAATTAAAGTGTAAATGTTTATGATTTTTTTTTATTTAAAAAAAAGTGACAACATTGACACAAAATCAATCTATCATGCCACAAAATATCAAATCTAAATTCAATCTACTCACGGAGAGACAAAAAAGATAAATCTTGCTGGAAATGAATTTCAAAAATAAAAGAAAACAGATAAAGCTATTATTCACTGCTTGATTGCATCATGACTTATCTAACTAAATCTTTTTCGAAAATTTTTATGACCATTTGCATCGTATTTTAAAGAGTGTGCACAGGGATACACCAAAAGTTGAGTGCACTAGGTATGCCCTCGGGTTGGTATAACCTGGTGTACCTAGATAGGCATGATAGGTATGGTGATTGACTAATTGGAGTGGACGAGATGGACAGAGATTTTAGGCTTGGTCGCGGCATGTGTGTGTGTTTGTGAGTGAACCCAAAAATTCATTGGGTGCATCTTTGAATTGCACCGATGAGGAACAAAACTTCGTTGTCCTCTTCTCTGAAGCCTTCCTCCTCTTCCTCCTAAGCTTATTGGTTCTCTGTAAAACATCACTATCTTTTTTTAGGAAGAAGTTCGTGTGACCCCCTGAAGTATGGTTATGCGGTCACTTAACCCCCTAACATAAAAAAATCAGCTATTGGACTCCCTCACATTGCAAACCATGTCACTTAACCCTCCGAGGTGGATTCGGAGGTGATTTTGCCATCGTGGTCACTTAACCCCCTAACATAAAAAAATCAGCTATTGGACTCCCTCACATTGCAAACCAGGTCACTTAACCCTCTGAGGTGGATTCGGAGGCGATTTTGCCATCGTGGTGGTTCATATGGCATTCTTCTCCTCTATTTCTTTGGCTCGTGCGGTCTTGCGGACTCTGAGCAACGCTTGGGCGATGCTACGCTTTACTTCAGAGCCCTCACATCTTACGGGTCGCAGCATCCGCCGTGGATTTGCCTTCTCCGTCCTTTGCTGACTCTAGCGGTGGCGAAAGCACGCCAAGGAAGCAGTACAAGGGTGTGCGACAGTGGCTGTGGGGGGCGTGGGCGGCAGAGATCCGGGTCCGCTACCCTCCCTCCATGCCCCCTAGCGCTCGCCTCCATCTTCCCCAAAGTCCCTCACTATCCTCCACAGCAGAAGTGAGGCCAATCTCATGTCGCCTATGCTCTGCCCACACCAGTCGTCGCCTTCGCCTCGCCGTTCCGGCCAACTCGGTGAGCAAATCCAAATACCGCTCGCGTCACGACATGTTCTACCACTCTCACTATTCCCCCCCTCTTAATTGCAGTGATATGCCATCACGCTCGCCTTAACGTCTTCTTCCACAATTTCGAACGAAGATCATCACTACCGTTGTCATTCCTCACCCGATGAGCTTCTTCCAATTCCTCCCTCCTAGAGCACCCCTAGCCTCCCTTGTCCTCCCCCAACCTTTGATTTGAGCTCCTTTTGTTGGAAATATGTCCTAGAGGCAATCATAGAGATGATTATATTTCATTATGTTCATAATATTGGATAATATGTTATCTTGTTCCTAGAATAATATTGTTAATATTGATTATCAAGTATGTGACTTGATTGTGAAACTCTATATTTCTGCGATAATTATTCTTATACGATCCCTGGTCGGAAACATATGAGGACACATATGAATAGACTAGCATATGTATTGGTTGATGACTATGTTTCACGGGTCATGGATATGGAGATATCAAACCAATAATATAGACACATGTTAGAGAACATGATGTTGGATAAGACCCACCTTGAGACACTATTGAGATTGTTATGATTATATGTGTCGTTAGTTGGTCTCAAGCAATGATGATGTATAATCCTTACACCTGAGATCAGCATGGTTTCCTACATATGTAATAGCACTCTTAGGGGTTGCCAAACGCTGCTCGTAATTGGTAGTTATAAAGGTAGCTTTCAGATATGCTATGAAACATGCAGAGAAATGTGACTGGTCGGATATGGGATTTGCCCCTCCTAACATAACAGGAGAGATGTCTCTGGCCCCTCGTTGTGATCGGATAAAGAAAGTGCATGACCATGCCACAAGTAGTCGAAGTGTTCGACCATGTAAAGTTATCCGACACTCAATCGAGAAAGTATTGAATCGTCCATGAATGACACAACATCTCACCTGGAGTTCAACCAGATATCACGAGGCAAAGGGAGAATACACGAGTAGGTCGCTTAGTTCGAACAGTTATGGATAGTCGTATGGAGATACAAGCTGGTCGTGAAGCGGTCGAACGTAGTCACAGAGTGGTCGTAACTCGTCGTGGGAGTTCTGAATCGTCGTGACCAAATCTGAATCTGTGAGACCCGACGTCTATTAGGCTCATAATACTTAGTCATCCAAATGACCCTAGTATTATCAACCAAATAAACCTTGGTCTCGAGAGATGTATACTCCCGAGGATGCGATATACATACCTCACACCAAAAGAATGTATCAATTCCATACAACACATAGAACATAAGCAACAAACCGAAGTTAATATTAAGAAGGAAAAGCTATTACAAAGAGGGCCCTTAGGCCAAATAGCAACAATTCTACAAAGATAACAATGGAAGAAAAAGTGCCATAAAGATGGCTATAACACAAAGCCAATCGGTGTGCCTTAACCCCTAGGCATCTGGACCGACCGCCAAGCTAGTCGTCAAGAAAGCGCAACACGTAGCACAAAAGAGAGGCTCTTGGAGCTCTCCTTCTTCCTCTGCAACAAAAGCCACAAAATGCCACAACCACGCGCGGATGAGTACATAAAGTACTCCATAAGACTTACGTGTGAGATAACAGAACTATAAATAGCTACATGCAAGCTTTATTTAAGTGGATGAGGCTTTGGACTCATTTTAGCATAAAGCAACATTTATTTGCAATAACATAATAGATTGAAGGCAATTTGGCAAAGCATTTTTAAATGTTGAAGTAACAACGAGATAAATAACAAAGTAACAACAACAAGAACAACACAGGAAGTGACCAACCCAAGTCACCACAACAATAGCATGAACATCTATTCATGCCAACCCATCAAGTTTTAATTAAATGGTTGAGTCTAGTTCTTACGGGGCGTTTCCGAGCGTGTCCATAACCTAGGACGAGGCTATTCGAATAGTTTTATCCTGCGAGGGTGTACCAATGTACCCACACGTCGGATCGCCTTTCCTTTAGGCACACTACCTTTGGTATCTTGCAAGCGGCTAAGTCCTACGAGACATTTCCAATGGACGATGCTAATTACGAGTCAAGAACCCACGGGATAAGGACACATTAGACAACCTAGCCTGCCAATGCTCCCTCCCAACACCACACACACACATTTTATTAAAACATACCCACCGACCAGCTCATAATTAACACCTCCCAAAGTACTTAGTCAAGAGAGGTCTCATATCCCCTCGTGTGGTTAGCACATAAAAATGCTCGAATCAGTGGCGCAAGTAACTCGGTCCTAATGACTCGGGCATACTACCACCTTCCAAAAACCGCACCATCCATCCAATATGCCCAAGTCTAAATCAATCCTTTATTTTCAGTTTTTGTTTTTACAAATTAATCAAAGCACAAGTCTTTGGACATATAGGAGAATAATTATCCTTGTGTGATCAAGACCATCGACTAAGTCGATGATCGCCCATTACTACCGATAACTAAGCATGTCTAAGCAATTTACATCGAAACTACTAAGTGATAAGAGCTCATCCAACGAGCTCCCACCACAACAAATAACCTAGGCTCATGGTAGTAGAGGATGAACAATTCCTACAGATTATGCAACTATAGGCTTGCTAGCGACATTTAACACAAAGTAGCATGCATACATAGAAGTAAAACGATATATTAAGCTTTAAAGTAATGGGACAATGATGGAAATGATCAAACTGCTTGCCTTGTTGTTGCTGGCCAAGTTGTGGCAGAGGGTCACTCTCGGGATCACCACAAATGTCGAAACCCTAAAGCGAGAAAGAACCGATAAAACGACGAAACACAACAAAGACAGCACAACAAACGAACTCCAAATTCTCTGAATTTCTACAGCAACAAGAGGGTGATTTTAGGAATTTTGCAACAAGAACCAATTGATTTGGATTCTCAATGCAAAAGATATGATGAAATCAATTCCTTTCGACCTATTAATTAGAAATATGTTACTGTTCATCGCAAAATTTTCTAGAATAGAAGTGAAGCTGAAATTTTACTGTAAAACCAGCACCTCATGAGATGAATAACACAATTGAGTTCATCTCATTTGGAGCTATATTGCACTTTCTATAATTTTTCAAAAACAAGAACTTGAACAAAATTATAATGCACAAGTTCTCATTTTTATAACAGCAACAAGCTCAAAACTAATTTTCACAGTGAGTTCATTAAGAGAGAAACCAACAAAGTTGGTCTCACCCAAAAATAATCTATAGAGCATTAGTTATACCTTTTACAAGTTAAGTATTGTTTTTGAGTGTATATTTAAAGTGAGTTTTAAAACCTAATGGCAAAGCTGTGCTCTAGAGCTGAATTCAACTTTCAATCATTTTTGGATTAAAGTCAAGTTCAAGACAGAGCTAACACAAGTTGAATGACCTCAAAAGGATTCAAAAGCGAAGAAGATATGAAATTCTAAAATCTATACCTTATTTCGGTTTAACTAAGACCTCACCGGAATTTCTAAAACCCATAAGGACGGGGAGGTCATGAGCCACAGATCACAGATCTAACGGCTCGAGACCTCCCAGTGAACAACGCACACGCTCGAGAGTCCAGAGGTCCTGGACCTCCTAGCAACGCATCTTGCGAGGTGAGGGAGGTCGGGCCGTGATCACGAAATCCAACGGACCACAACATGGAAAGGAGGTCCTGAATCGGACCAGATTTAAAGGAGGTCCTCAGCGGTTGAGATTTTCCAAAGGAAGGTCCAAACTATCAAGATCTCCCGAGGAAAATCTACATCGTCGAGGACCTCACGGGGAGGTCTGGGCCGATCCAGATGTTCAAGGAGGTCCTTGATGGTCCAGATCGTCGAGGAGGACCTTGACGGTCAAGATCTACCCGGGAGGTCATGAAAGGCCGAGATGGCCTCGGGAGGTCCTAAGCAGAGGTCTAGCGTCCACAGACCTCCGGGGAGGTCAGGACGGCCATGATTGCGCAAGGAGAGGTCTTGGGCGCTCGAGATCTCCTTGGAGGAGGTCATGGAGGTCGAGCTCGCGACCACGTGCTTCGCACACGCACGTGTTTGGACAAGAGATTAATGCGCGGGACAACAGGAGGTCCGCTACCGGAGGTCTTAAATGCACTCAATAAAGGGTGGATTAAAGGCGCTTAAGACATCCAATGATTACAATGATTGGAACACATGATTAGCGCATTAAACATGGAGGATTTACGTCCTAAAACGACAACAACGCCGCCGTTGTGTCCGACAAAACCCGCGCAAAAGATGTGGTCATCGCCGGCGATGTAGACCTCATGGCGAGATCCATGAATCCGATTGGCATGATAACCATGCGCACCAAAGGACCTCCTCTCAACGGCGACGGCCTTGAACGCCGGCGAGCCGAGAGGACAACGAAGGCGATACTGACCAAACGACAAAATGCAAAAAGGAGCTCCGCGACATTCAGCGTGTGCCAAAACTTAAGCTCCGCAACATGCATTCAGCGGGTGCCGAAGAACTAAAGGACTAACGGGAGGTACTGGAGGTCCTAAGGTCTTTGGGGAGGTCGTGGAGGTGATGGCCGGAGTTGGGAAGACAATGAAGCTTGACTCAAGCACCAGCTCAAGCTCGGCTTTGTCCACCTCTGAAAAATGCCCAAACAAAATAAGTTAGGGTTATTCCGGAGGTTTGGGAAGCACAAAGTGAGCAAGGGTTGAAGAAGGAGCCACTTTGGAACCCTTGAGTCACCGAGGAGTTCAAGGACTTCAACAATGGCGACCACTAGAGAGGAGGTGAGTGAGTTAGGAGCTCGGCCAAACATCGGTATGACAGCTCCAAGTGTGTAAAGGAAGCCAGCGGGGAGCTCGAGTGGACACTTATAGCTTTGAGGTGAAGGTTATGAGTGGGGCTAAGCTCCATGGTGAGCTTAGCCCACGGGTTGGTCCATGGGGTGGACATGACATAAAGTTGACAAGGGGGTGTCTTGACTGAAAAGATGAAAGTGACCAAGCATTAAATGCGGTCACAGAGAGTCATTAAAGGTGCACGAGGCTGGCGCGCGTGCTCCACCGCTCGAGAGCACGCATGCGCGCCGGAGGAAGGAGAAGAACAGGGAGGTCTTGGTGACCGTTGGATAAGACACAGGGAGAGGTCCTAACCATCGGATCAATTTTTGAACCGTTATGTTTTAGGTGGTGGGAGGAGGTCCCACCACACGATCAAGATGGGGAGGTCGTGGCCCTCCGATTTCATGTCAAAACGCACGTGAGAAAAAGGGACAGAGGTCCAAAGCGTTGGATCTCCATCCAGCAGTCGCGGACCTCCAGTGAGGACTTAACGCACGCGATCAAAAGACATGAGGAGGTCATGGCCTTTGGATTTAAATCCAAGGGCACCGACTGATGGGGAGGTCTCGATATGATGCGCATAGCGAGCAAGGGAGGTCAGACCGTTAGATTTAGATCTAAGGGTTCCGATCAAAGGAGGTGGAGGTCTGAGCTTGCAACGCACAAGGGAGGTCATGGCCTTTAGATTTAGATCTAAGGGCTACGATCTCACGTCTTGTTGGGAGGTCTGTGCGCATGAGACAAAAAGGAGGTCGTGACCGTAGATTTTAATCTAACGGTGCACAACAAAAGATGGGGAGGTTGTGAGCGCTTGATAGCAGGGGAGGTCGTGAGTCGTTGGATCTCGATCCAACGGCTCGACCTTGGTTAGGTGGGAGGTTTGTTTAGTTTAGGTTGAGAGGAGGAGGTCGGGGCCATGGATCTTGGATCCAAGGGCTATGACCTCACGTGAAATGGAGGACTGACCGAGTATGTTGAGGAGGAGGTCGTGGTCATGGATTTGATCCAACGGCTCGACCTCAACAAGGTGGGATGACCTCGCTGCGATGGTTTAACAACTCGAGGAGGTCTTTGAGGTTTAACACGAGGGAGGTCATGACCAGTGGATCACGGATCCAGCAAGCAATGACCTCATGAGGTGGGAGGTCCTTGCGGTGTTGACCGGAGGAGGTCGTGGCTATTGGATGTAAATCCAACTACCGCGACTTGATCAAATGGAGATGAGGTCTCACGAGGTGCGGACATGGTTGGGCTGGACCAACTTTGAACATGGCTAGCCCAAGGAGCAGTGTAGGCTTTTAAATTTAGTTTTTAACAAATGAAACTTAGCAGAAATTATTTGAGATAGCAAATGAACTCCAAATTTAATGAAATTTTAACTGGAGCTTGCTGATAATGAGATCAACCTTGCATAAAATTTCCAGAGGTTATTATGCAATGCATTTTTCTCAGGAAATTCATGAAGGTTGTTTAAAGGATTGTTTTGCCTCCAAAAATTATCAACAAGTGTTATAACTCATGATATTTTTCAGAGGGGACCCATATCAGTTTTTGGGACCAAGGAAAATATATTCCAAATGTTTGGCACAAGATTTAAGATAATTGGAAAAAGGAATTTGATTTTTGGTCAACAAGAGCTTTGTGTTTTTGGATTACACAACGCTTGGACAAGAATTACATGAGATTTTAGGGGTGTTCAAGTCGTGAGAAAAAGTTTTAATTTCTACACATATAATTATACTTGATTAACCCTAATTACACAGTTGGGATGTTACAAAATCTCTCCCCCTTACAGAATCTCATCCCGAGATTTGGCTCACTCGTAAAGAAAGATGGATAGTCACGCACGCAGACGATCTTCTCTTTCCCAAGTAGCCTCATCCTCGAAATGGTTTGACCACTCGAACTTTAAGGAACTTGATGGTCTTATTCCTTGTCCTTCGTTCGGACTCATCGAGTCTGTGAGCAGGGTGCTCGCGATAGGTCAAATCGGGTTGGACATCGAGAGTTTCCAGCGGAGCTTCCTCGGTTGGAACACGGAGGCACTTCTTAAGCCGGGACACATGGAAAACATCATGTACCCCCTCAAGTCGTTGGCAACTCCAACTTATAGGCAACGGCTCCTTCTTCTCGATAATGCGGTAGGGACCGACATATCGAGGAGCTAACTTGCCCTTGACGCCAAAGCGTTGATGGCCCTTCAAAGGAGAGACTTTGAGATAAACAAAGTCATTAGGCTCAAAACGTAACTCACGTCGACGGCGGTCCGCATAGCTCTTTTGCTGGATTGAGCCGTGCATGCAGCTCCACGAATAAAATTTGGACTTGGCGCTCGGCCTCATTGATTGAGTCGAGCCAAAGAGAGTCTCGACCGGTCTCGACCAGTTCAACGGGGTTCTACACTTTCTCCGTATAAGGCCTCAAAAGGTGCCATGCCGAGACCGGCCTTTGAAAAATGTTGTTATAAGAAAACTTCGGCGAATGGTAAGCATTTCTCCCAATGCTTCCCATAGGAAAGGACACAAGCACGAAGCATGTCTTCCAAAACTTGGTTGACCCTCTCGGTCGACCATCGGTTTGGGGATGATATGCCGTGCTAAAGGTAAACGGGTTCCCATGGCCTCTTGCAAACTATGCCAAAAGCGAGAGGTGAAAAGAGAACCACGATCCGAGGCGATTGTCTTGGGCACACCGCAAGCACACGATCACGAGAGACATAGAGGTCGGCCAATTGACCAACAGAGATCTTAGCCCAAGACAGGCAAGAAATGCGCTACTTTAGTCAACCGATCAATGACAACCCAAATGGAATCTTTCCCTTTGGGGTTCGGGGCACCGGTGATAAAGTCCATCTTTTAATCCCACCACTCCATTCCAAGACAGCAAAAGTGAAGCAATCTGCTTGGACGCCGATGCTCGGCCTTGACACGACGACATCGTCGCTTTCGACAACGAACCGCGCAATCTCCCTCTTCATTCGGGTCCACCAAAATCTCTGGCGGAGATCTTGATACATCTTTGTGGCCGGGATGAATGGATAAAAAAGCGAATCATGGGCCAGCGGAGGATTAAATTCCGCAACTCCATGTCCTTTGGAACCACAAAGCGTTGCCGAACCTCCGACGCCATGCTCATCCTCGGAGAAGCACTTGGTCGTTCCGTTCTTGACATTTGCCTTAATGTGGCTCACTCCAACATCCGATTGCTGGCGGACTTGATCCGATCCACCAAGGTTGGTTGCACAACCATGGCGGCGAGAGATCCATGCTCAACTAAACCCAAGTTGAGACACTGAAACTCTTCGGAAGAAGCGGTGAAGCTCCTGGACAACAAGGCATGGCAATGCGCTTTGCGACTAAAGCGCGCCGGCAGCGACATTAGCCTTGCCCGGATGGTAGTGTATACCCATGTCATAATCCTTGATCAACTCCAACCATCTCCTTTGCACGAGGTTGAGTCGGTTTGGGTGAACAAATACTTGAGGCTTTTGTGATCGAATACACTTCTAGCGATTCTGGATTAGGTAATGTCGCCAAATCTTAAGTGCATGAATCACGTGACCAACTCCAAATCATGAGTAGGGTAGTTGAGTTCATGAGGTCTCAATTGCCTTGATGCATAGGCCACTACCTTGCCTTCTTGCATAAGGACACAACCGAGGCCTCGGCGAGAAGCATCATAAAAGATATCGAAGCTTGATGGATATCGGGAAGAACAAGAACGGGCGGTGATCAAGCGCTTTTGAGTATTGGAAACTTTCCTCACACTCGGCGGACCACACGAACTTCTTGTCCTTCTTGAGCAACTCCGTCATCGGCCAGCGATCTTAGAAAGTTCTCGATAAGCGGCGATAATATCCCGCTAAGCAGAAAACTCCGCACATCGGTGGCCGGCGGAGTTGACTCCATGAAAGAACATCGGCTGACCTTGCTAGGATCAGCAGCTCGCCTCCGCCGAAAGAATATGGCCTAAGAAGGCCACTTCCTTCAACGAGAATCGCGACTTGTCAACTTTATGTAACTGGTGGTGCTCACGTAGCTTGCCTAACACAAGCTTCAGATGCTCGGCGTGTTCCTCATCGTTCGGGAGTAGATAAGAATATCATCAATGAAGACCACGACAAACTTATCCAAATACTCCATGAATACCGAATTCATGAGGTTCATGAACAAAGCGAGAGCATTGGTTAAGCGAATGACATGACGATGTACTCATACAAGCCGTGGCGAGTAGAAACGCCGTCTTTGGAATATCCTCGGGCGAATCTGAACTCGATGATATCCCACTCTCAAATCAATCTTGGAGAAAACTCGAGCTCCGGTCAATTGATCGAAGAGATCGTCAATGCGGGGCAATGGATACTTGTTCTTCACCGTCACTTCATTAAGTGGGCGGTAATCAACTTACATGCGTAAAATGCCGCCCTTCTTCTTTACGAAGATTCTTTGGACAACCCCACGGAGATGAGCTAGGCGAATGAAACCCTTCTCTTGCAGCTCACTTAGCGCTTCTTCAACTCCACCAACTCGTTCGGTGGCATCCGATAAGGCCTCTTTGAGATAGGGGCGGTGCAGGGAGCCAACTCAATGACAAACTCGAGGTCTCGAGCGGGTGGCATCCACGGAAGATCAGCGGAAAGACATCAACAAAGTCACAAACTGTTGGGACTTAGCTAATATCTAGGCGGGCTTCGCTTCAAGCCTTGAAGAGATCACGGATCTAGCGACCGGAAAAGCGAACACCTTTCACGGAGGAGCTAGACAGAGATGAGCCTCTGGCGCAATCGATTTGCCCCATGTCTTTGGGACAACCAATCCATGCCAAGAATCACATCAAGACTCATTGAATGGAGAAGGATAAGGTTTGCTAAGAAACCTACCCTTCGATCTCGATAGGGACATCCTACACTCAGATTCGGCTCTCAACTCCGAACCGGAGAAGCGAATGAGTAAGCGGGACCGACAATGGAGAGAAAAGAAGCTCTCCAACAGCAACAAAAGACTAGAAACAAATGAATGAGATGCTCTGAATCAAACAAAAGCGATGGCGGGATGAGAGTTAACGAAAGTGTACCTAGCACGGCGTCGGGTGCCTCTGAGCCTCCTCTGTGGTGATGGCGTTGACGCGACCACTACCCACGCCTTGGGTAGCCGGGGCGATCTTCGGTCTGAGTTGCACCACCTCTGGCCCGCGTCCTCCATTAGGGCGAGGGTCGCTCTGTCTTCTTAGGGCATTGGTTAGCATAATGCCCCTTCAGTTGCATGAAAACATGTGACCCGGCCGAGGTTGAGGGGGCTCTGTTGACTTCGCAGTGCGTGGTGAGACACGGCTGCGAAGGGCGAAACGAGGCGGAGTGACCTCGGGCGCCAAGAGTGAGAGTGGTACCCAGGAGATCGCCGGCGGGGGCGGAGGAACTGCCTGGATGACTTATGGGCCTCCCACTTGCGCTTGCGGGAGTCCATAAGCTCTCGAGCCGCATGCTTTCGTGACGATGGCCTTGTCGACCAAGGTCCGGAAATCGGGAAGTCGACAATGGATAGCTTGTCCTTCTCCTCGGACAAGCCACGCTGAACTTGGCACCTTAGCCATATCGGTGGCCACGCCTCGGGGAGCATAACGAGCTAGATGGTTGAACTTCGTAGACATACTCCATGGTGAGCCACGCCCTTGCTTGAGCGCAAGAAACTCCCCTTCTTGATCTCCATCAAGCGGCGAGGATATGAGCCCGACGGAAGGCGATCTGAAACTCCTCCCAAGAAACGGTATGGTCTGCGGCCGCATGGCGAGAAAGCTCTCCCACCATGACAACGCTGCACCCTCCACGGTGCGATCTGAGCAGCGCCTTCTCGTGCTCCATCAAGCTGCATGATCTGGCTTACGCTCCACAAGGCGGCCAATCATCCGCATCAAAGGGTCCTCGGACCGGGGAAAAGGTAGGGGTGAGTCTGAAGAAACTCCGTGAGTCCTCCACGCGGTGATGGGCATTCCACGCCCAGATCACGAAGCTCCGTAAGTCTTGATGGTGTTGCGGCGATGGCGTCGATAGAACTCTCCGGTCATCCGCGCGGTTGCGCTCGATCTGAAGAAGAACCTCGGCCATGGTCGGAGGAGGAGAAGCTCCTCGTCCGGACCAGTGGACCGCCTTGGCGCTACGAGTCGTCCGGCCATCTGTTACAATGAAACTTGGTTAGCAACTAGACCCAAAACAAAGCCTTAAAGAAAGCAAAAGCGATCGACTAGGGAATGGAATATCACCCCAAGCGAAAGCCAAAATCAGCGGTTATTTAAACTTTAAAAAGCTTCTAAAGACTCTAAAACAGCCAAGAAACACCAAGCATAAGGCTCAACTTCTCATCTCAACTAACCCGTATTGAATGAGCGAGTAATTGGTCGAGAAGACCAAAAATCAGATTGTAAGATGAGATCTAAAACTATTAGGAGCAAGGTTAATGCAGCGAAATAAGTGTTAGATACTTAGCTAACTAGTATCACATCTTATCCTTTTATTCCCACAAGTTTTAGTTGATTAACCTCTCATTATCTATCCTAATTAGACACCTTTGAGGCTGCTGTCCGGAAATTTGATGCTTCTTGTCCGTGTTTCAGCATCAAGCTCCTTGTCAAATCACCGACTCCAAAACTTCAAAACCTTGTAGTGGGCAGCTCACACTTCAATTTGCCAATCTCATTGGTTCTCCCAAAACCAGTGTTAATCGATAACAACTATTTTGTAGAAGGAAGAGAGGAAAACAACTTTTAAAACTCAAATTAGAGTGAGGTGAGAAGGAAAGCTAAGATAGGTAAGGAATAAAATCCGAGAATTTACCTAAGCTTTCAAAATTCATTTGATGCTTTGAAAATAGGTTTTCAAAATATCCTAAGGACGACCAAGCTTGCGTTACTACGGTCATAACGACTCGATACCAACTTTTGTGAGACCAGACGTTTATTAGGCTCATAATACTTAGTCATCCAAATGACCTAGTATTATCAACCAAATAAACCGGTCTCGAGAGATGTATACTCCCGGGATCAGATATACATACCTCACACCAAAAGAATGTATCAATTCCATACAACACATAGAACATAAGCAACAAACCGAAGTTAATATTAAGAAGGAAAAGCTATTACAAAAGAGAGGCCCTTAGGCCAAATAGCAACAATTCTACAAAGATAACAATGGAAGCAAAAGTGCCATAAAGATGGCTATAACACAAAAGCCAATCGGTGTGCCTTAACCCTAGGCATCGTGGGACCGCCAAGCTAGTCGTCAAGAAAGCGCAACACGTAGCACAAAAGAGAGGCTCTTGGAGCTCTCCTTCTTCCTCTGCAACAAAAGCCACAAAAATGCCACAACCACGGCGATGAGTACATAAAGTACTCCATAAGACTTACGTGTGAGATAACGAGAACTATAAATAGCTACATGCAAGCTTTATTTAAGTGGATGAGGCTTTGGACTCATTTTAGCATAAAGCAACATTTATTTGCAATAACATAATAGATTGAAGGCAATTTGGCAAAGCATTTTTAAATGTTGAAGTAACAACGAGATAATAACAAAGTAACAACAACAAGAACAACACGGAAGTGACCAACCCAAGTCACCACAACAATAGCATGAACATCCATTCATGCCAACCCATCAAGTTTTAATTAAATGGTTGAGTCTAGTTCTTGAGGGCGTTTCCGAGGCGTGTCCATAACCTAGGGCGAGGCTATTGAATAGTTTTATCCTGCGGGGTGTACCAATGTACCCACACGTCGGATCGCCTTTCCTTTAGGCACACTACCTTTGGTATGCTTGGCACGCTAAGTCCTCTGAGACATTTCCAATGGACGATGCTAATTACGAGCCGCAACCCACGGGGATAAGGACACATTAGACAACCTAGCCGGAAGCTAATGCTCCCCCCCACCACACACACACACATTTTATTAAAACATACCCACCGACCAGCTCATAATTAACACCTCCCAAAGTACTTAGTCAAGAGGTCCCATATCCCCTCGTGTGGTTAGCATAAAAATGCTCGAAACAGTGGCGCAAGTAACTCGGTCCTTAATGACTCAGGCATACTACCACCTTCCAAAAACCGCACCATCCATCCAATATGCCCAAGTCTAAATCAATCCTTTATTTTCAGTTTTTGTTTTTACAAATTAATCAAAGCACAAGTGCTGGACATATAGGAGGAATAATTATCCTTGTGTGATCAAGACCATCGACTAAGTCGATGATCGCCCATTACTACCGATAACTAAGCATGTCTAAGCAATTTACATCGAAACTACTAAGTGATAAGAGCTCATCCAACGAGCTCCCACCACAGCAAATAACCTAGGCTCATGGTAGTAGAGGATGAACAATTCCTACAGATTATGCAACTATAGGCTTGCTAGCGACATTTAACACAAAGTAGCATGCATACATAGAAGTAAAACGATATATTAAGCTTTAAAGTAATGGGACAATGATGGAAATGATCAAACTGCTTGCCTTGTTGTTGCTGGCCAAGTTGTGGCAGAGGGTCACTCTCGGGATCACCACAAATGTCGAAACCCTAACGGAAAAGCGAAAAGAACCGATAAAACGACGAAACACAACAAAGACAGCACAACAAACGAACTCCAAATTCTCTAAATTTTCTACAGAAGCAAGAGGGTGATTTTTAGGGAATTTTGCAACAAGAACCAATTGATTTGGATTCTCAATGCAAAAGATATGATGAAATCAATTCTGCTCAGCCTATTAATTAGAAATATGTTACTGTTCATCGCAAAATTTTCTAGAATAGAAGTGAAGCTGAAATTTTTACTGTAAAACCAGCACCTCATGAGATGAATAACACAATTGAGTTCATCTCATTTGGAGCTATATTGCACTTTCTATAATTTTTCAAAAACAAGAACTTGAACAAAATTATAATGCACAAGTTCTCATTTTTATAACAGCAACAAGCTCAAAACTAATTTTCACAGTGAGTTCATTAAGAGAGGAAACCAACAAAGTTGGTCTCACCCAAAAATAATCTATAGAGCATTAGTTATACCTTTTACAAGTTAAGTATTGTTTTGAGTGTATATTTAAAGTGAGTTTTAAAACCTAATGGCAAACTGTGCTCTAGAGCTGAATTCAACTTTCAATCATTTTTGGATTAAAGTCAAGTTCAAGACAGAGCTAACACAAGTTGAATGACCTCAAAAGGATTCAAAACGAAGAAGATATGAAATTCTAAAATCTATACCTTATTTCGGTTTAACTAAGACCTCACTTGGAATTTCTAAAACCCATAAGGACAGGGGAGGTCATGAGCCACGGATCACAGATCTAGCGGCTCGAGACCTCCCAGTGAACAACGCCTGCACGCTCAGGAGGTCCAGAGGTCTGGACCTCCTAGCAACTTACATCTTGCGAGGTGAGGGAGGTCGGGGCCGTGATCAGAAATCAGCGGACCACAACATGGAAAGGAGGTCCTAGCGGACCAGATTAAAGGGAGGTCCTCAGCGGTTGAGATCTTCCAAAGGAAGGTCCAAACTATCAAGATCTCCCCGAGGAAAATCTACATCGTCGAGACCTCACGGGAGGTCTGGGCCGGTCGAGATATTCAAGGAGGTCCTTGATGGTCCAGATCGTCGAGGAGGACCTTGGCGGTCAAGATCTACCCGGGAGGTCATGAAAGGTGAGATGGCCTCGGGAGGTCCTAAGCAGAGGTCTAGCGTCCACAGACCTCCGGGGAGGTCAGGGCGGCCATGATTGCGCAAGGAGAGGTCTTGGGCGCTCAGATCTCCTTGGAGGAGGTCATGGAGGTCGAGCTCGCGACCACGTCTTAAGCACACGCACGTGTTTGGACAAGAGATCTTGGCGCGGGACAACAGGGAGGTCCATGTTGGAGGTCTTAAATGCACTCAATAAAGGGTGGATTAAAGGCGGTTAAGACATCAATGATTACAATGATTGGAACACATGATTAGCGCATTAAACATGGAGGATTTACGTCCTAAAAGCGACAACGACGCTGCCGTTGTGTCCGACAAAACCAGCGCAAAGATGTGGTCATCGCCGGCGATGTAGACCTCTCATGGCGAGATCAATAATACCGTTGGGTCCGCAATAACCATGCGCACCAAAGGACCTCCTCTCAGCAGCGGCGGCGGCCTTGAGCGCCAGCGAGCCGAGAGGACAACGAAATGAATCTGACCAAACGACAAAATGCAAAAAGGAGCTCAGCGCGACATTCAAGCGTGTGCCAAAACTTAAGCTCCGCAACATGCATTCAGCGGGTGCCGACAACTAAAGGACTAACGGGAGGTACAGGAGGTCCTAAGGTCTTTGGGGAGGTCGTGGAGGTGATGGCCGGAGTTGGGGAAGACAATGAAGCTTGCGACTCATGGCACCGGCTCAAGCTCACTTTGTCCACCTCTGAAAAATGCCCAAACAAAATAAGTTAGGGTTATTCCAGGAGGTTTGGGAAGCACAAAGTGAGCAAGGGTTGAAGAAGGAGCCACTGGAACCCTTGAGTCAGCGAGGAGTTCAAGGACTTCAACAATGGCGACCACTAGAGAGGAGGTGAGTGAGTTAGGAGCTCGGCCAAACATCGGTATGACAGGGCTCCAAGTGTGTAAAGGAAGCCAGCAGGGAGCTCAGTGGACACTTATAGCTTTGAGGTGAAGGTTATGAGTGGGGCTAAGCTCCATGGTGAGCTTAGCCCAGGTTGGTCCATGGGGTGGACATGACATAAAGTTGACAAGAGGCGGTGTCTTGACTGAAAGCGGAAGTGACACAGCATTAAATCTTGGTCGTGAGAGAGTCAAAAGGTGCAGAGGCTCGGCGCGTGCTCCACCGCTCGAGCACGCATGCGCCGGAGGAAGGAGAAGAACGAGGGAGGTCTTGGTGACCGTTGGATAAGACACAGGAGAGGTCCTAACCATCGGATCAATTTTTGAACCGTTATGTTTTAAGTGGTGGGAGGAGGTCCCACCACACGATCAAGATGGGGAGGTCGTGGCCCTCCGATTTCATGTCAAAAACGCATACGTGAGGAAAAGGGACAGAGGTCCAAAGCGTTGGATCTCCATCCAGCAGTCGGACCTCCGGTGAGGACTTAACCGCACGCGATCAAAAGACATGAGGAGGTCATGGCCTTTGGATTTAAATCCAAGGGCTTGACACGATGGGGAGGTGCGATATGATGCATAGCGAGCAAGGGAGGTCGGGACCGTTAGATTTAGATCTAAGGGTTCGATCAAAGGAGGTGGAGGTCTGAGCTTGCATAGCGCACAAGGGAGGTCATGGCCTTTAGATTTAGATCTAAGACTACGATCTCACGTCTTGTTGGGAGGTCTCAGTGCGCATGAGACAAAAAGGAGGTCGTGGACGTAGATTTTAATCTAACGGTGCACAACAAAAGATGGGGGAGGTTGTGAGCGCTTGATATCGCAGGAGGTCGTGAGTGTTGGATCTGATCCAGCGGCTCGACCTTGGTTAGAGTGGGAGGTTTGTTTAGTTTAGGTTGAGAGGAGGAGGTCGGGGCCATGGATCTTGGATCCAAGGGCTATGACCTCACGTGAAATGGGAGGACTGGACCGAGTATGTTGAGGAGGAGGTCGTGGGCGTTGGATTTGATCCAGCGGCTCGACCTCAACAAATGGGATGACCTCATTGCGATGGTTTAACAAATCGAGGAGGTCTTTGAGGTTTAACACACTGGGAGGTCATGACCAGTGGATCTTTGATCCAACAAGCAATGACCTCATGAGGTGGGGAGGTCCTTGCGGTGTTGACCGCGGAGGAGGTCGTGGCTGTTGGATGTAAATCCAGCAGGCTGCGACTTGATCAAATGGAGATGAGGTCTGTGAGAGGTGCGGACATGGTTGGGCTGGACCAACTTTGAATATAGCTAGCCAAAGGAGCAGTGTAGGCTTTTAAATTTAGTTTTTAACAAATGAAACTTAGCGAATTATTTGAGATAGCAAATGAACTCCAAATTTAATGAAATTTTAACTGGAGCTTGCTGATAATGAGATCAACCTTGCATAAAATTTCCAGAGGTTATTATGCAATGCATTTTTCTCAGGAAATTCATGAAGGTTGTTTAAAGGATTGTTTTGCCTCCAAAAATTATCAACAAGTGTTATAACTCATGATATTTTTCAGAGGGTCCCATATCAGTTTTGGGACCAAGGAAAATATATTCAAATGTTTGGCACAAGATTTAAGATAATTGGAAAAAGGAATTTGATTTTTGGTCAACAAGAGCTTTGTGTTTTGGATTACACAACTCTTGGACAAGAATTACATGAGATTTTAGGGTTTTTCAAGATGTGAGAAAAAGTTTTAATTTCTACACATATAATTATACTTGATTAACCCTAATTACACAGCTTGGGATGTTACAAAATCTCTCCCCTTACGAAATCTCGTCCGAGATTTGGCTCACTCGAAAGAAAGATGGATAGTCCGCACTTGCAGACGATCTTCTCTTTCCCAAGTAGCCTCATCCTTGGAATGGTTTGACCACTTGAACTTTAAGGAACTTGATGGTCTTATTCCTTGTCCTTCGTTCGAGACTCATCGAGTCTGCCAGCAGGTGCTCGCGATAGGTCAAATCGGGTTGGACATCGAGAGTTTCCAACAGAGCTTCCTCGGTTGGAACACGGAGGCACTTCTTAAGCTGGGACACATGGAAAACATCATGTACCCCCTCAAGTGCAGTGGCAACTCCAACTTATAGGCAACGGCTCCTTCTTCTCGATAATGCGGTAGGGACCGACATATCGAGGAGCTAACTGCCCTTGACGCCGAAACGTTGATGGCCCTTCAAAGGAGAGACTTTGAGATAAACAAAGTCATTAGGCTCAAAACGTAACTCACGTCGACGGCGGTCCGCATAGCTCTTTTGCCTGGATTGAGCCGTGCGCAGCAGCTCCACGAATAAAATTTGGACTTGGCGCTCGGCCTCATTGATTGAGTCGAGGCCAAAGAGAGTCTCTCACCGGTCTCGACCAGTTCAACGGGTTCTACACTTTCTCCGTATAAGGCCTCAAAAGGTGCCATGCTTAGAGGCCTTTGAAAAGTCGTTGTTATAAGAAAACTTCGGCGAATGGTAAGCATTTCTCCCAATGCTTCCCATAGGAAAGGACACAAGCACGAAGCATGTCTTCCAAAACTTGGTTGACCCTCTCGGTCGACCATCGGTTTGGGGATGATATGCCGTGCTAAAGGTAAACGGGTTCCCATGGCCTCTTGCAAACTATGCCAAAAGCGAGAGGTGAAAAGAGAACCACGATCAGAGACGATTGTCTTGGGCACACCGCAAGCACACGATCACGAGAGACATAGAGGTCGGCCAATTGACCAACAGAGATCTTAGCCTTGCGACAGCAAGAAATGCGCTACTTTAGTCAACCGATCAATGACAACCCAAATGGAATCTTTCCCTTTGGGGTTGAAATGACCGGTGATAAAGTCCATGCCGAAACGAATCCCACTTCCATTCCCAAGCGCGAGCAAAGGTGAAGCAATCTGCTGACGCCGATGCTCGGCCTTGACACGACGACATCGTCGCTTTTCGACAACGAACCGCAATCTCCCTCTTCATTCGGGTCCACCAAAATCTCTGGCGGAGATCTTGATACATCTTTGTGGCCGGGATGAATGGATAAAAAGCGAATCATGGGCTTCATGAGGATTAAATTCCGCAACTCCATGTCCTTTGGAACCACAAAGGCGCTGCGAACCTCCTGACGCCATGCTCATCCTCGAGAGAAGCACTTGGTCGTTCCGTTCTTGACATTTGCCTTAATGTGGCTCACTCCAACATCCATTCTGCCGGCGGACTTGATCCGATCCACCAAGGTTGGTTGCACAACCATGGCGGAGAGATCCATGCTCAACTAAACCCAAGTTGAGACATCAAACTCTTCGAGAAAGAGCGGGTGAAGCTCCTGGACAACAAGGCATGGCAATGCGCTGCGACTAAGCGCATCGACAATCGACATTAGCCTTGCCCGGATGGTAGTGTATACCCATGTCATAATCCTTGATCAACTCCAACCATCTCCTTTGCACGAGGTTGGTCGAGTTTGGGTGAACAAATACTTGAGGCTTTTGTGATCCGAATACACTTCTAACGATTCTGGATTAGGTAATGTCGCCAAATCTTAAGTGCATGAATCACGAAGCCAACTCCAAATCATGAGTAGGGTAGTTGAGTTCATGAGGTCTCAATTGCCTTGATGCATAGGCCACTACCTTGCCTTCTTGCATAAGGACACAACCGAGGCCTCGGCGAGAAGCATCATAAAAGATATCGAAGCCGATGGATATCGGGAAGAACAAGAACGGAGGCGGTGATCAAGCGCTTTTTGAGTATTGGAAACTTTCCTCACACTCGGCGGACCACACGAACTTCTTGTCCTTCTTGAGCAACTCCGTCATCGGCCAGCGATCTTAGAAAGTTCTCGATAAGCGGCGATAATATCCCGCTAAACCGAGAAAACTCCGCGACATCGGTGGCCAAAGCGGAGTTGACTCCATGAAAGAACATCGCTGACCTTGCTAGGATCAACGGCTACGCCTCCCGCTGAAAGAATATGGCCTAAGAAGGCCACTTCCTTCAACCAGAATGCGCACTTGCTGAACTTTGCGTACAGCTGGTGCTCACGTAGCTTGCCTAACACAAGCTTCAGATGCTCGGCGTGTTCCTCATCGTTCTGGGAGTAGATAAGAATATCATCAATGAAGACCACGACAAACTTATCCAAATACTCCATGAATACCGAATTCATGAGGTTCATGAACAAGGCAGGAGCATTGGTTAAGCCGAATGACATGACAGTGTACTCATACAAGCCGTAGCGAGTAGAGAACGCCGTCTTTGGAATATCCTCGGGCGAATCTGAACGATGATATCCTCTCAAATCAATCTTGGAAAAACTCGAGCTCCGATCAATTGATCGAAGAGATCGTCAATCGGGGCAATGGATACTTGTTCTTTCAGTCACTTCATTAAGTGGGCGGTAATCAACGCACATCGTAAAATGCGAATCCTTCTTCTTTACGAAGATTGCTTGGACAACCCCACGGAGATGAGCTAGGCGAATGAAACCCTTCTCTTGCAGCTCACTTAATCGCTTCTTCAACTCCACCAACTCGTTCGGTGGCATCCGATAAGGCCTCTTTGAGATAGGGGCGATGCAGGGAGCCAACTCAATGACAAACTCGAGGTCTCGAGCGGGTGGCATCCTGGAAGATCGCGGAAAGACATCAACAAAGTCACAAACTGTTGGGACTTAGCTAATATCTAGGCGGGCTTCGCTTCAAGCGAAGAGATGCGGATCTAGCGACTTGGCGGCGAACACCTTTCATGGGAGGACTAGATAGAGATGAGCTTCTGGCGCAATCGATTTGCCCCATGTCTTTGGGACAACCAATCCATGCCAAGAATCACATCAAGACTCATTGAATGGAGAAGGATAAGGTTTGCTAAGAAACCTACCCTTGATCTCGATAGGGACATCCCTACACTCGATTGACTCTCAACTCCGAACCGGAGAAGCGAATGAGTGGCGGGACCGACAATGGAGAGAAAAGAAGCTCTCCAACAGCGACAAAAGACTTCGAAACAAATGAATGAGATGCTCTGAATCAAACAAAAGCGATGGCGGGATGAGAGTTAACGAAAGTGTACCTATACGGCGTCGGGTGCCTCTGAGCCTCCTCTGTGGTGATGGCGTTGTGCGACCACTACCCACGCCTTGGGTAGCCGGGGCGATCTTACGGTCTGGTTGCACCACCTCTGGCCCGCGTCCTCCATTAGGGCGGTGCTCTGTCTTCTTAGGGCATTGGTTAGCATAATGCCCCTACGTTACATGAAAACATGTGACCCGGCGGCCGGTTGCGGGGCGCTCTGTCACGACTCGCAGTGCGTGGTGAGACACGGCTGCGAAGGACGAAACGAGGCGGAGTGACCTCGGGCGCCGAAGAGTGAAGTGGTACCCCGAGGCTGCCGAGCGGGGCCGGGAGGAACCGCCTGGATGACTTATGGGCCTCCACTTGCGCTTGAGGAGTCCATAAGCTCTCGAGCCGCATGCTTTCGTGACGATGGCCTTGTCGACCAAGGTGCGGAAATCGAAAGTCGACAATGGATAGCTTGTCCTTGACTCCTCGGACAAGCCACGCTGAACTTGGCACCTTAGCCATATCGGTGTACGTCCTCGGGAGCATAACGAGCTAGATGGTTGAACTTCGTAGACATACTCCATGGTGAGCCACGCCCTTGCTTGGCGCAAGAAACTCACCTTCTTGATCTCCATCAAGCGGCGAGGATATGAGCCCGACGGAAGGCGATCTGAAACTCCTCCCAAGAAGCGGTATGGTCTGCGGGTGCATGGCGAAAGCTCTCCCACCATGACAACGCCGCACCCTCGGTGGTGCGATCACGAGCAGCGCCTTCTCGTGCTCTGCAGCTGCGCGATCTGGCTTACGCTCCACAAGACGAAGCCAATCATCCGCATCAAAGGGTCCTCGGGCCGGGAAAAGGTAGGGGCTGAGTCGAAGAAACTCCGTGAGTCCTCCACGGTGATGATGGCATTCCTGGCCCGGATCACGAAGCTCCGTAAGTCGGTGGTGTTCGCGCGATGGCGTCGATAGAACTCTCCGGTCATCCGCGGTTCGCTTCGATCTGAAGAAGAACCTCGGCCATGGTGGGAGGAGGAAGCTCCTCGTCCGGACCGGTGGCCAACCTTAGGCGCTCTGAGTCGTCCGGCCATCTGTTACAATGAAACTTGGTTAGCAACTAGACCCAAAACAAAGCCTTAAAGAAAGCAAAAGCGATCGACTAGGGAATGGAATATCACCCCAAGCGAAAGCCAAAATCAGCGGTTATTTAAACTTTAAAAAGCTTCTAAAAGACTCTAAAAACAGCCAAGAAACACCAAGCATAAGGCTCAACTTCTCATCTCAACTAACCCGTATTGAATGAGCGAGTAATTGGTCGAGAAGACCAAAAATCAGATTGTAAGATGAGATCTAAAACTATTAGGAGAGCAAGGTTAATGCAGCGAAATAAGTGTTAGATACTTAGCTAACTAGTATCACATCTTATCCTTTTATTCCCACAAGTTTTAGTTGATTAACCTCTCATTATCTATCCTAATTAGACACCTTTGAGACTGCTGTCAGGAAATTTGATGCTTCTTTGTCGGGTTTAGCATCAAGCTCCTTGTCAAATCACCGACTCCAAAACTTCAAAACCTTGTAGTGGGCAGCTCACACTTCAATTTGCCAATCTCATTGGTTCTCCCAAAAACCAGTGTTAATCGATAACAACTATTTTGTAGAAGGGAAGAGAGAAAACAACTTTTAAAACTCAAATTAGAGTGAGGTGAAGGAAAGCTAAGATAGGTAAGGAATAAAATCAGAGAATTTACCTAAGCTTTCAAAATTCATTTGATGCTTTGAAAATAGGTTTTCAAAATATCCTAAGGCGACCAAGCTTGCGTTACTACGGTCATAACGACTCGATACCAACTTTTGTGAGACCCGGCGTCTATTAGGCTCATAATACTTAGTCATCCAAATGACCTAGTATTATCAACCAAATAAACCGGTCTCGAGAGATGTATACTCCCGGATGCAAGATACATACCTCACACCAAAAGAATGTATCAATTCCATACAACACATAGAACATAAGCAACAAACCGTGGTTAATATTAAGAAGGAAAAGCTATTACAAAAGAGGGCCCTTAGGCCAAATAGCAACAATTCTACAAAGATAACAATGAAGCAAAAGTGCCATAAAGATGGCTATAACACAAAGCCAATCGGTGTGCCTTAACCCTAGGCATCTCGACCGGACCGCCAAGCTAGTCGTCGAAGAAACTGCAACACGTAGCACAAAAGAGAGGCTCTTGGAGCTCTCCTTCTTCCTCTGCAACAAAAGCCACAAAAATGCCACAACCACGGGCGATGAGTACATAAAGTACTCCATAAGACTTACGTGTGAGATAACAGAACTATAAATAGCTACATGCAAGCTTTATTTAAGTGGATGAGGCTTTGGACTCATTTTAGCATAAAGCAACATTTATTTGCAATAACATAATAGATTGAAGGCAATTTGGCAAAGCATTTTTAAATGTTGAAGTAACAACGAGATAAATAACAAAGTAACAACAACAAGAACAACACAGAAGTGACCAACCCAAGTCACCACAACAATAGCATGAACATCCATTCATGCCAACCCATCAAGTTTTAATTAAATGGTTGAGTCTAGTTCTTGAGGCGTTTAGAGCGTGTCCATAACCTAGGGCGAGGCTATTGAATAGTTTTATCCTGCGGGGTGTACCAATGTACCCACACGTCGGATCGCCTTTCCTTTAGGCACACTACCTTTGGTATGCCGCACGACTAAGTCCTCTGAGACATTTCCAATGGACGATGCTAATTACGAGCACAACCCCAGGGATAAGGACACATTAGACAACCTAGCCGGATGCCAATGCTCCCTCCCAACACCACACACACACATTTTATTAAAACATACCCACCGACCAGCTCATAATTAACACCTCCCAAAGTACTTAGTCAAGAGGGTCCCATATCCCCTCGTGTGGTTAGCACGCAAAAATGCTCGAGCAATGGGCGCAAGTAACTCGGTCCTAATGACTCAGCATACTACCACCTTCCAAAAACCGCACCATCCATCCAATATGCCCAAGTCTAAATCAATCCTTTATTTTCAGTTTTGTTTTTACAAATTAATCAAAGCACAAGTGCTTGGACATATAGGAGGAATAATTATCCTTGTGTGATCAAGACCATCGACTAAGTCGATGATGGCCCATTACTACCGATAACTAAGCATGTCTAAGCAATTTACATCGAAACTACTAAGTGATAAGAGCTCATCCAACGAGCTCCCACCACAACAAATAACCTAGGCTCATGGTAGTAGAGGATGAACAATTCCTCAGATTATGCAACTATAGACTTGCTAGCGACATTTAACACAAAGTAGCATGCATACATAGAAGTAAAACGATATATTAAGCTTTAAAGTAATGGGACAATGATGGAAATGATCAAACTGCTTGCCTTGTTGTTGCTGGCCAAGTTGTGGCAGAGGGTCACTCTCGGGATCACCACAAATGTCGAAGCCTAACGAAAAGCGAGAAAGAACCGATAAAACGACGAAACACAACAAAGACAGCACAACAAACGAACTCCAAATTCTCTAAATTTTCTACAGAAGCAAGAGGGTGATTTTAGGAATTTTGCAACAAGAACCAATTGATTTGGATTCTCAATGCAAAAGATATGATGAAATCAATTCTGCTCAGCCTATTAATTAGAAATATGTTACTGTTCATCGCAAAATTTTCTAGAATAGAAGTGAAGCTGAAATTTTTACTGTAAAACCAGCACCTCATGAGATGAATAACACAATTGAGTTCATCTCATTTGGAGCTATATTGCACTTTCTATAATTTTTCAAAAACAAGAACTTGAACAAAATTATAATGCACAAGTTCTCATTTTTATAACAGCAACAAGCTCAAAACTAATTTTCACAGTGAGTTCATTAAGAGAGGAAACCAACAAAGTTGGTCTCACCCAAAAATAATCTATAGAGCATTAGTTATACCTTTTACAAGTTAAGTATTGTTTTTGAGTGTATATTTAAAGTGAGTTTTAAAACCTAATGGCAAACTGTGCTCTAGAGCTGAATTCAACTTTCAATCATTTTTGGATTAAAGTCAAGTTCAAGACAGAGCTAACACAAGTTGAATGACCTCAAAAGGATTCAAAACGAAGAAGATATGAAATTCTAAAATCTATACCTTATTTCAGGTTTAACTAAGACCTCACCGGAATTTCTAAAACCCATAAGGGCAGGGGAGGTCATGAGCCACAGATCACAGATCTAACGGCTCGAGACCTCCCAGTGAACAACGCTGCACGCTCGGGAGGTCGAGAGGTCTGGACCTCCTAGCAACGCATCTTGCGAGGTGAGGGAGGTCGGGCCGTGATCACGAAATCAGCGGACCACAACATGGAAAGGAGGTCCTAGCGGACCAGATTTAAAGGGAGGTCCTCAGCGGTTGAGATCTTCCAAAGGAAGGTCCAAACTATCAAGATCTCCCCGAGGAAAATCTACATCGTCGGGACCTCACGGGGAGGTCTGGGCCGGTCGAGATGTTCAAGGGAGGTCCTTGATGGTCCAGATCGTCAGGAGGACCTTGGCGGTCAAGATCTACCCGGGAGGTCATGAAAGGTGAGATGGCCTCGGGGAGGTCCTAAGCAGAGGTCTAGCGTCCACAGACCTCCGAGGAGGTGCAGGCGGCCATGATTGCGCAAGGAGAGGTCTTGGGCGCTCGGATCTCCTTGGAGGAGGTCATGGAGGTCGAGCTTCGCGACCACGTCTTGCGCTTGCACGCACGTGTTTGGACAAGAGATTAATGCGCGGGACAACAGGGAGGTCCGCTGTTGGAGGTCTTAAATGCACTCAATAAAGGGTGGATTAAAGGCGGTTAAGACATCAATGATTACAATGATTGGAACACATGATTAGCGCATTAAACATGGAGGATTTACGTCCTAAAACGACAACGACGCCGCCGTTGTGTCCGACAAAACCAGCGCAAAGATGTGGTCATCGCCGGCGATGTAGACCTCGGCGAGATCCAATAATACCGTTGGGTCATAATAACCATGCGCACCCAAAGGACCTCCTCTCAACGGCATGACGGCCTTGAACGCCGTGAAGAGAGGACAACGGCGAATCTGACCAAACGACAAAATGCAAAAAGGGAGCTCATGCGACATTCAGCGTGTGCCAAAACTTAAGCTCCGCAACATGCATTCAAGCGGGTGCCGACAACTAAAGGACTAACGGGAGGTACACGGAGGTCCTAAGGTCTTTGGGGAGGTCGTGGAGGTGATGGCCGGAGTTGGGAAGACAATGAAGCCATGCACTCAAGCACCGGCTCAAGCTCGGCTTTGTCCACCTCTGAAAAATGCCCAAACAAAATAAGTTAGGGTTATTCGGGAGGTTTGGGAAGCACAAAGTGAGCAAGGGTTGAAGAAGGAGCCACTGGAACCCTTGAGTCACCGAGGAGTTCAAGGACTTCAACAATGGCGACCACTAGAGAGGAGGTGAGTGAGTTAGGAGCTCGGCCAAACATCGGTATGACAGGCTCCAAGTGTGTAAAGGAAGCCAGCGGGGAGCTCAGTGGACACTTATAGCTGAGGTGAAGGTTATGAGTGGGGCTAAGCTCCATGGTGAGCTTAGCCCACGGGTTGGTCCATGGGGTGGACATGACATAAAGTTGACAAGGGGCGGTGTCTGGCTTGACTGAAAGCGAAAAGTCGACTGCATTAAATCTTGGTCACAGAGAGTCATTAAAGGTGCACAGAGGCTGGCGCGCGTGCTCCACCGCTCGAGCACGCATGCGCCGCCAGAGGAAGGAGAAGAACAGGGGAGGTCTTGGTGGCCGTTGGATAAGACACAGGAGAGGTCCTAACCATCGGATCAATTTTTGAACCGTTATGTTTTAGGTGGTGGGAGGAGGTCCCACCACACGATCAGAGATGGGAGGTCGTGGCCCTCCGATTTCATGTCAGCAGCAACGCACGTGAGGAAAAGGGACAGAGGTCCAAAGCGTTGGATCTCCATCCAGCAGTCGCGGACCTCCGGTGAGGACTTAACCGCACGCGATCAAAAGACATGAGGGAGGTCATGGCCTTTGGATTTAAATCCAAGAACACCGACTGATGGGAAGGTCGATATGATGCATAGCGAGCAAGGGAGGTCAGGATTGTTAGATTTAGATCTAAGGGTTCCGATCAAAGGAGGTGGAGGTCTGAGCTTGCATAGCACAAGGGAGGTCATGGCCTTTAGATTTAGATCTAAGACTACGATCTCACGTCTTGTTGAGGAGGTCTGTGCGCATGAGACAAAAAGGAGGTCGTGGTAGTAGATTTTAATCTAACGGTGCACAACAAAAGATGGGGGAGGTTGTGGCGCTTGATAGCAGGGGGAGGTCGTGAGTGTTGGATCTCGATCCAGCAGCTCGACCTTAGTTAGAGTGGGAGGTTTGTTTAGTTTAGGTTGAGAGGAGGAGGTCGAGGCCATGGATCTTGGATCCAAGGGCTATGACCTCACGTGAAATGGGAGGACTGGACCGAGTATGTTGAGGAGGAGGTCGTGGTCGTGGATTTGATCCAGCGGCTCGACCTCAACAAATGGGATGACCTCATTGCGATGGTTTAACAAACTCGAGGAGGTCTTTGAGGTTTAACACGAGGGAGGTCATGGCCAGTGGATCACGGATCCAGCAAGAATGACCTCATGAGGTGGGAGGTCCTTGCGGTGTTGACCAGGAGGAGGTCGTGGCTATTGGATGTAAATCCAGCGGCTGCGACCGATCAAGGTGGAGATGAGGTCTGTTGAGGTGCGGACATGGTTGGGCTTTGGACCAACTTTGAACATAGCTAGCCAAAGGAGCAGTGTAGGCTTTTAAATTTAGTTTTTAACAAATGAAACTTAGCGTAATTATTTGAGATAGCAAATGAACTCCAAATTTAATGAAATTTTAACTGGAGCTTGCTGATAATGAGATCAACCTTGCATAAAATTTCCAGAGGTTATTATGCAATGCATTTTCTCAGGAAATTCATGAAGGTTGTTTAAAGGATTGTTTTGCCTCCAAAATTATCAACAAGTGTTATAACTCATGATATTTTTCAGAGGGTCCCATATCAGTTTTGGGACCAAGGAAAATATATTCAAATGTTTGGCACAAGATTTAAGATAATTGGAAAAAGAATTTGATTTTTG
The DNA here is from genome assembly GCA_036346405.1 of Phyllostachys edulis. Lineage (NCBI taxonomy): Eukaryota > Viridiplantae > Streptophyta > Magnoliopsida > Poales > Poaceae > Phyllostachys > Phyllostachys edulis. The sequence goes on from CM070555.1 coordinate 56,504,620, forward strand.
GTCAACAAGAGCTTTGTGTTTTGGATTACACAACGCTTGGACAAGAATTACATGAGATTTTAGGGGTGTTCAAGTCGTGAGAAAAAGTTTTAATTTCTACACATATAATTATACTTGATTAACCCTAATTACACAGCTTGGGATGTTACACTTGGCCCATCAGTATAGAGATAGGACCTAGTCGTAAGTGATGAGGACACAGTGTAGATCATATTGTATTAAGGTTAAATGCGATATAATTTGTTTGTATTCGAGAATCGCTATGTTACGCTAGGAGCGCTTCGACCCGTGATCGGAAAAAGGTTTCGAGTCACAACCGACACGCATGAATCTCTGGGTCACACACTTAACAGGTTGGAACAAACCAAGACTGGATCTGATTAAATCAAACGTGTTTGGATAGGATCCGTCACGAGCACTATATAAGGAGATGCATGAGGCTGTTTGGCATGCAAGTTTTTTACTCTACCGAAACCCTAACCGCCATCTTCCTGAGAGCTCTACCATGCGATTTGGTGCTAGTACACCGGCGTATGGTTGTTTCTTCCCTAGACGTGTGGATACCGTAGAGGTGATACTGCGACTATTGCGCTTGAGGGCGATCCGCGATCTTCACAAGGAACTACAGAGGTTGTTGGAAGAGACGATCGACTTCGCGAGGACGCCGGACTATCGACTCGACCATCGCATCGGCGTGATCGGCGTTGGACGATCAACTACGACCACTACATCGGCTGCTTCTCGTTGGACCAGTGCGCCCAACCCTTCTTCCGCTGCTCTGCGTGTCTGGTGGTAACGATCTGTGATCATCTACTTGCTTGGCTTTCTGGTTTGCGTGGTAGAAAATTTTGTTTGTAGCTATCGTAGTCTACCTGTATCCTAACACCTTTCACCTCTAGGTTGTCGCCACCGACGAGTTCGCCTCGCCACTCCGGGTCTCCGTCGCTAGGCTATCTCAGACACTCTCCACCTCCACCATCTACCTTGGTGCGTTCCACTCACCTTGCTGATGCTTGTGCTCTCCTTGTTCTTGGCCCTCTTTTGTCCTAGGTGTCGCTGCCCCTTGGCTTCCCCAGCGTCGACCACCATACGCCACAGTTAGCACGCCACCAATCATCTCAAGTCGGGGCCTTAGCCACCTAGCTCCTCACTTTGCTGCCATCGTTCCATTTTGTCCATGCCCGACCCTCGTTATCGCTTTTGTGTTGCTGGCGAACTCCTCCCGAGCCGGCCGGGCCCCTCCTACCTTGCTCTGTTTTGAAACAAAGCAGAGCTCTCCCCCCTCTCTCGGTCCCTTCCCCCCCCCATGTGTAAGACGAAGTAGTGTCTCTCCCTATTTCTCTCTGTTCGTTACTTGCTTTATGGGTCCCACTGCTTATAATACTTTTAAAACTAACATCGCCATGTCGCAGCCACATCAGTCGCATTGGTGGTAGAACCGCATTCGAAACCACCTTAGGGGATTAAGTGACCTGTTTTGCAACGTGAAGGGGTCAAATAGCCGAGTTTTTAGGTCAGGGGTTAAGTGGCTGTACAACCATACTTCATAGGGTCATATGGACTTCTTCCCTTTAAAAAAAAATAGGAGTAGGCCCTAACAAGTAACAACCATATATAGATGGCTATGATAAATGTAATTGTGGATATCATGGAGATATGCTCACGATCTTAATGTGATGGTACAATTGGCAATAGCTTCTTTGGTTTGTCGAAACGATCGTTTTCGGTTTTGTTGAAATCCTGTTTTCAGCAAGTGTCGGGATAATCGGTAATACCGGCGTGTAATCGCAGCGGTACTACGCGATCTTAAATAGTACCGGCTTGTGTTTGGCGGTAGTACATTGGTCGGTATTACCGCAAAACAAAGCGGTATGGTTTTTCGAGCAGGTGTAATTTGTGTTTTGGATTTCTCATTGGCGGTAATCTTAGTGCTATAGTTCTTGGTAGTACCGCGATGATGAAACGATCGCGTGTGGCGGTATGGTTTTTCCGAACAAGTGTTTTTGGGAAGTTTTGGATTTCATTGAGGAAGCTGATGCGACCAAGATTATGGAGTCTTGATACTATCATTGATCTTGATAATCTGAAGCCATAACATGGCGGTAATACCGATTTGTTTTCGAGTTTCGTTTAACTTGGAGAATTGTTTTTGGGTTATGTCATTTCCATGTTTGTTAATGCATATATATTGCATATTGCATGTTTTGAGCTAACGTGGGTCAAGTTGTCAAGAACTTGTTCCTGAGGCGATTTCTTGGTCTATTCTTTGTCGCGGTGGCTTGCGTGTCAATGCGGTCAGCGGCGAGGAGGATCGGGACTAAGCTAGGAGAGCTAAGGTCGGAAGCGATCATGGATCTTGGGTGGTCGGGTGACTCAAGCATGGCCTGTAATGGGCGAGTGGATCGAGCCGTGATTCGATCTGTTGGTTGGATCAAGCGGCGCGAGGTCGGTGCAAGTGCCTTGGAGGTTCCGATGGGATTGGACGGGAGAGACTTGCCGACATAATGAGAGCCGTTGATCAACCTACACGTGGCGAAGCGGCGATTGCTTCGACGAGTTGGACTCGGTCCATGGAGAAGGATCGAGAAGGGTATTTTGGTAATTTCACCAAATACCCTTGGTGACCTAATGCCAACCAGCGGCGCAAGGCGGTGCGTCAAGAAGTGGATTAGGTCAAGAAAAGTGAAAACAAGGCTTTAAAATGCGTGCGTGTGTGTCCTGTTTGTTATTGGGCCTAACGGAGCCCATTAGGGTCAAGTCTTCTAGAAGCTCTAGGCCTCCATATAAATAGGGGTGGGCTGCTTGTGACATAGCCCCCAAGCACTTCATTTGCAAACCCTTGTTTGGTTTTTAGGGTTTAGAGAAGAAAAGAGAGGCATAGGCTCTAGAGAGATGGATTGATGTGTATGCTCTTGGATGGAGCTCTTGTCCTCCTTGAGGGAGTGGTCAGAATCAAAGAACATCATGAATCAATCTATGGATGTTCTTCCAAAGATGAGCTCCCCTCTTGTGTTCTTCCTTCTCTTTTGATGATTTTGGGTGCTTCCTTGATCCATTGGTTTTTGGTTGTTCTTGTGCACTCTTACTCCTTGCTGTGACATGTGGGAATGTATCTAAGGTCACCTAGATCATCAATCTCCCACGAACAAGAGTTGGATCAAGTTTTTCGTTTTGCTCGGTTCTTTGCCCTTCTTAAGTAAAACTGAAAAAGATCGAAAATTTGACGTAGATCTGAACGATCGCCACTTGGAATAGGTTCCTAATACCCATAGGAAGGTGTGTTCCAAATTTGGTGGAGTTTGGCCTTACGGTTTAAAAGTTACGTCAATTTTCGATTTTGTTTTCAAGTCGTTTACGCTTCATCGTCGGGACAATCGGTAGTACCGCACTTTTGCACGAGGTAGTACCGCAAGACATTTGCTCGGTAGTACCTGCGATCTTGATAGTACCGCACTTACAATGATGGTAGTACCTTTGTCCCTGATTTTTGAGATTTCTTGAGGAGTTCTTTCGCTATGCTTTGAGGGTTTAGGAGTGGATTCATTCAAGTCTTCCAATGTGCTTAAGCATTCATCTTCATAGCTCTCATAGCTATTGGAGTGATTTGCGATTTGCGAGTTGAATCCATTATCTTTGCAAAAAAGATTTGGTGCTCCTATTCACCCCCCCTCTAGTCGCCTTTCCGGTCCTACAATTGGTATCAGAGCCGGTTAGCTCTTCTCATAGATCTTAACCGTTCTTTGGAGCCATGGCGACTGACAAGTATTCACTCAAACCTCATATTTTCGATGGAGTTGATTTTGCTTACTGGAAGGCTCGCATGCAAGCCTACATCGAGGCTCAAGGGCACGCAATTTGGCTTAAGGTCAAAAATGCTTATGTCGTGCCGGCCGATAAAGATGTAATCAATCCTGATGTAGAGGCTAACAGCAAGGCTCGGAACTTCTTGATTCAAGGGCTTAGTCGATCTGAGTTTGAGCGTGTGTCTCATCTGAAGTCTGCTCATGAGATCTGGAAGACCCTCTGTGATTACCACGAGGGCTCTCTGACTATCAAGGAAGTGAGGCAGAACCAACTCAAGAAAGAATACTCAAAGATCGAACAAAAGCCCGGTGAATCTTTGGATGAGTTATTGGGAAGGTTTTCCAAGATTCTTCATAATTTACGTCTTTGTTGGTCTTACATTTCTTGAGTCCGAGAATGCACGCCGGTTCTTGGGTGCTCTTGATGTGAGTCTGGGGAATGAAGATCACATCCATCAATGACAACATCATCATGAGTGAGCTTACCATGGATAAGCTTTACTCGAGGTTGAAGTCGCATGAGATTGATTTCATCTCGCGACTCCCAAGACAGTCGATGGCTTTAGTGGTTGACCCATCTCGGGGTAGCTCTTCCGATTCTTTGGACTTTGGCTCATTTGGTCTTTCGTTGTCGCTTTGCATTCTTTGAGCGATGAGCTGACTAGAGAAAATACCGAGGATGATTTAGCCCTCCTAACCACCAAATTCTCAAGAGTCTTCAACAAAGTGAGGAATGAATGAGAGGTGGCCTGTTACTTGCTTTGAGTGTGGTGAGCCAAACCACATTCGCTCCAGTTGCCCCAAGCTGAAGGGCAAGATGGAGAAGGACTTTCGGAGGCGTCCTCAAGCTAAGGATGCGAAGCCTAAGAAGCCGAACTATCGCAAGTTCGTCAGCAAGATCCTTACCGCTCTTGAGTCTGTTGACATGAGCGATGTGGACTCGGGGACGGAGGATGACGACGACTCTCATGGCAAGAAGAAGGATCGAGACTTCACCGGCATGTGCTTCATGGCCAAGGACAGCCACGACGTCGACTCCTCCAACGACGACGACCTTTTCAGTGATCCCGATGAGGTATGTCCCTCACCTGCTCAAATGAAACGTGCTTTGGTCATTTCTGAACGAAAATTAGATAAGCAAGCTAGAATGCTTAAGAATCAGGACATCATGTTTGATAACTTGAAACTAGAAGTTGCTACACTCAAATCAATTAGTCCACAAGATGCTTGTGATGCTTGTTCGGAATGTATGATGAATTGGTAACTCTAAGACTTGCTCATTCCTCTGTTACAAATCAATTGAAAGATGCTCGATGAACTAGAAACTCTCAATTCTAGTCACCTTGCATGAATGCCATTGCTTTAGATGTGACTCTTTTGATGCTATCCCTTTGCCTTGTTCAAATTGTGCTTTGCTTGAACTAAAATTGGATAGTGCTACAAAAGAATTGAGTAAATTTGATGCTAGTCACACTGCTCTCATTGTGAGAAAAATAAGATTAAAATGAAGGAGATGTCGGAAATGATTACGTACTCTAAAAGCGCTTCATGTGAAAACTGTGTTAAACTCACACTTGAGAATGATGCTTTAAACAAGACACTAGAAGAAAAGGCTAAAATTGAACAATCCATGTCCATGACTGCTTCCAAGAAAGTTGTTGATTCGATTCTTGTACTCTTTGTATTGAACTTGGGCATAGTGTAGATAAGATACAAGAAGCGTTTAGAGTTAAGTTCAAAGAGCGCTTGGATAAGATTAGGGATAACTATTGTGTGTCTTGTGAGGCTTTGAAAGCCGAGGTAGCTCACTATAAGGAAAAGTCTGATAGGGCTAGCAAGTCAAATAAGTGTGCTTCTTGTTATGAACTAGCCATACAAAATGATTACCTCAAAGGGACTCTTGAGAGATTTGTTGGTGGGAGGAAGAAACTCAACATGATTCTAGACAAATCTAAGGTGAGTGTGAATAATAGTGGCCTAGGTTTTGATTCCTAGAGCATTCCAAGAATCATCCACCTAAGGTTGTTAGAGTTTGTTGAGAGTGGCTTTGATTGAGGTAGAACCACCTAAGTCATCCAAGATAGTCTTTAAATCTGCTGGTTTTGCTCAAACCCTTTCTAGCAAGATAGGTGCTACGCTTCATCGGTCGACCCTCAAAAGGTCAAGTACCATTGCACCTTCTGCAAGAAGAATGGCCATATTGTTGAGTTACGCTTTAGTAGAGCCAAGTTTGAGAGAAAGGAGAGGATGAGTTCTTTGAGGTCCATTAGAGGAGTTTTGCACCTCTTGTAGTCTCTAGAGCAGGCAACTGTCATTCCTACTAGACATAGGCCTAGGTTTGTAGATGACTTCTTTGACTCTTTGGTGGCTCTAGGCGTGCTACGGTTTAGGATATCATGAGGAGAGACCACGGGTAGCATCTAGATAGAGAGTACCGATCTTTTGGTAGATCGTTTGGAGAGGTCTAGGTGGTTCACGTGTGCATTCTTATGATTTTGTTCCTAACCATTTTACTCTTGCTTCTTCCGGTTTGCCTAAGCATCATGTGACTCGATCTTGGATTCCCAAGTCTTTTATCACTAACTTGATCTTGAGGCACATATATTTCTGCTCGTGCTCATTAGGTTCGGCGTGCGAGGAAGGAGGACATATGGATTGTTGACTCGGATGTTCTCGACATATGATTGAGGATTCTAGATGGTTCTCCTCCTCACACGTGCATCCGCAATGAATTGATCACATTTGGGGATGCTTCTACTGGACCGTGATGACAAAGAAGGGCACAAGCAGTCTTGCGTCAACAACAAATTCATGCTCAAGGGCGTTGCTTTGGTAAGTAAGTCAAATATAATATGCTTCTGTTTCTCACCGCTTGATGAGGGTCTAGAGGTGAGATTTAAGAGTGGTGAGTCTGAGGTTTTAGATTCCTCTGGTGAGCTTGTCTTTAAGATTTTCGTGTTTGAGAGGATCTTTTGTGCCGATTTTTGTATCTCTTACGCTTCTAGCCCTAGGTGTCTTGTTGCTTCGATTCCCATGATCTAGTTTTGTGGCATCGTGAGGCTTGGTCACATAGGCCACCACTTGACTAGAGTCGATAGCAAGGACTTGATTAGAGGTTTGCCTAGGTCAAGGTCATTAGAGACCTTGTGTGCACACCTCAGAGACATGGTAAGATGGTTTCGCTTCTCATCCACCTCTTACTTTAGTGATGACCGATGGACGGTCGGCTCTTGCACTTAGACACTTTGTTGGTCCTTCTAGAGTCGGTCTGCCACGTGGTAAGTGGTATGTGCTTGTGATTGTAGATGATTACTCCGTATTCATGGGTTTATTTTCCGGTTTCTAAGGACGAGGCATTTGGTTTCTTTAGAGATTTGGTCCTTAGACTTCTTTGTTGATCTTCTGGTGCTTTGAGAGTCATTAGGAGTGACAATGGGACAGATTCAAGAATTCTTCCTTTGCCACCTTACGCTACGATAGGGGCTAGATCACCGATTTTCTTCACCTAGAGTTCCCAATGAGAATGGTGTTGTAGAGAGGAAGAATAGGACCCTTGTAGAGATGGCGGGACCATGCTAGATGAGCATTCCACACCTAGGAGGTTTTGAATGAGGCTATCTTCTTGCTTGTTATATTTCTAATAGGGTGTTCTTGAGATATGTTATTGGTAAGACTTCCTATGAGCTCAGATTTGGTCATAAGCCCAAAGTTTCTCATTTCAAGATTTTTGGTTGTAAGTGCTTCATTCTTAAACATGGCAACCTTGATAAATTTGAATCTAGATGTTACGATGGCATATTTCTTGGATATCCCGCTCATTCTCGTGGCTATCATGTATTTAATTTTGACACTAACAAAATTGTTGAGACTTCGAAGTCACTTTTGATGAGGCTAGTCCTGGTACTAGACCCGATCTTTGCAGTACACAGGTTTACGATATTCGAGAAAGCATCTTAAATCGACGATGACTCGAGGATGAGGACCCGAGGAGCCTACTTCTACTACACGACTTCCAGATGAGCAGCCTCTTCCTACCTTCACCGACGATCAGAGTGGCTCTGTTCCTACCTCCACAGCCCATGAGGTAGAGGCCACTTCTGCACCAGGAGCTCCTCTTCACATTCAGCGACAGCATCCACCTGAGCAGATTATTGGGGATATTCATGAGCGAGTCACTCGCTCCAGGTTCATTTCTTCTGATTCTCATGCACATTCTGCTTTTGTCGCTTCTTTTGAACCCCGAGATATCACCCATGCTCTTTCTAATGCCTCTTGGGTCAATGCCATGCATGAAGAACTTGAAAATTTTGAAAGAAACCAAGTCTGGACCTTAGTTGAACCTCCACCTAATCAACATGTAATTGGAACAAAATGGATTTTCAAAAATAAGCAAAGTGAGGATGGGTTGGTAGTTTGCAACAAGGCTAGGCTTGTAGCTCAAGGTTATTCCCAGGTAGAGGGCTTAGACTTTGAAGAGACTTTTGCTCCTGTAGCTAGATTGGAAGCCATTCGCATTTTGCTAGCATTTGCGACATCTAAGGGCTTCAAGCTTTTTCAAATGGATGTCAAAAGTGCTTTCCTGAATGGTTTCATAGAAGAAGAGGTCTTTGTCAAGCAACCACCTGGTTTCGAAAATCCCAAATTTCCAAACCGTGTTTTAAACTCTCCAAAGCCTTGTATGGTGCAAGCAAGCCCTAGAGCTTGGTATGATAGGCTTAAGAGTTTTCTTCTTAGTAATGATTTCAAAATGGGAATGGTTGATAAAACCTTGTTCACTCTTAAGCATGGCAGTGACTTCTTATTGGTTCAGATTTATGTGGATGATATCATATTCGGTGGTTCCTCTCATGCTTTGGTGTCTAGATTTTCAGATTCTATGAGCAGGGAGTTCGAGATGAGCATGATGGGCGAATTGACCTTCTTCCTTGGTCTTCAAGTCAAGCAACTGAAAGAAGGCACCTTCATTCATCAAAGTAAGTATACAAAGGACCTTCTTCGTCGCCCGACATGGGAAGCGATGAGACCAATGTCTACTCCCATTGCCACGACCACCGTCTTTGGACCCAGATGAGGATGGAGAGCCCGTGGACGGAAGAATCTACCGTAGCATGATTGGCTCCTCCTCTACCTCCAAATACGAGGCCGGACATACAATTATTTGTGTGTGCATGCGCTCGATTTCGAGCTTCCTCGAGCTTCTCATCGTCAAGCGGTCGTCGCATATTCAGTACCTCCAGGACACTCTTGACTTTGGACTTTGGTATTCTTCTTCTTCGCTCTCTCTATTCGGGCCTTTTACGATCTTTGATTTTGCCGGGTGTAGAGTAGATAGGAAGAGTACTTCGCACTTGTCATTTCTTAGGCACATCTCTCATCTCGTGGTCATCTAGGAAGCAGTCCTCTGTTGCACGATCCCATCTTAGAGGCCGAGTATGTAGTGCAGACTAGTAGTTGCTCTCGTGTTCTCTGGATCTTATCTACTCTTCGGACTATGGGTTGTTTTTGGGTAGTGTTCCTCTTTTACGTGACAACACTAAGCGCCATTAATATTGCAAAAACCCAATGCAACATTCTAGGACTAAGCATATTGACATTCGTTACCATTTTCTTAGAGACCATGTTGAGAAGGGTGATGTTGTGCTTCATTTTGTTGAGTCCGAGCATCGAGTTCTTGACATTTTCACTAAAGCTCTTGATTCTTCTCGTTTTGCTTTTCTGCGGGGAGAATTGGGGTTGTTAGTCCTCTTGGCCTGCTTTTGAGGGGAGTTTGCTCTTTTGCATTCATTGTACCATAATGCATTTTAAACTTGACAACTTGCATTGTAATATAACGTTATGGAGCTTTGATTATTATCCTTGTGTGACATGCTTTCATACTTTATACCTGCCATGTCTTGTGCTAGCTTGCTAGATGTCTTTTATGGCTTTTTATGTATAGCTTAGCTTTTGTCATGCTAGCTCTATTATCTCGTGTGCAAACCGAATTATAATATGACTTGTTGGATCTTGTGACTAGTTTTGCTTTAGTGATCCTCTCATGATTCATGCCATGTCATATAGGCTTAATTGAGTCTGAACTTTTTCTCGAGTAGTAAATTGAGCTATGCTAATTCTCAAGTCAAGCAAATGAAAAATGAGCTTTTTGTGTTGAAAAACCGATCTCACCAATTCTTTCTTATGAGGCGCTTGCCATTGCACTAGACATGAACTCGGGGAGTTTTGGATGACCCAGACTATTCTCTTAAGCTTGTGTTGCTTGGGATGGTCGTAGTGAGGCTTGAGATCTAGCACAATGATAAGAAAATAAATTGGCAATTGGTTGAAACTTAGAAGGCGATTGTGGATGGCTCCTAGTCCAGACTTGCTTTACTAAGATAAAATCAATCATTTTCAAAAAAGTACTCAATGTGCTAAATTCTAAATGCTTGAACAAATTGATTCAAAATTGATCTCAAAGTGCTCAAAATCGACTCATTTTCTAGCTTCGCCTCCTTTTGCTTATAGACATGGCCCGACTCATTTTGGATACTTTAGTTAAGCTGTGATCTTGAGCAACCGGTCATGCCTTCAATTCATTTAATCTCAGATTATTGCTATTTTGGCCTTAGCTTTATACATGTTTTGCCATACTTGCTTATAGCTTCTTCACATAATATGGCTTGGTGTAATACTTGTACAGTCTTCATGGATAACCTTCATGGCTCCTTTTGCTCAAATTACAAACAAAACAAAAAAATGAGTAAAAACATGAAAAATTACAAAAATTACAGCCATTCCATTACTTTCATGCTCTATCTTCTTCCATGTACCTTGATGAATTCATTGTCAAAGGGGGAGAAACATTGGTAAAAATGTTGTTTTAGAGCTTTTTGGAGTCATAGGGTTTTTATTGATCATAGTGAGTGGGATCATCTCTATTGCATTCTTTTGGTCTTATTTGCCTTTTCTGAAGATGATTTGCAATTCTTGAAGACTCACAATGATCAAAGGTCATTTCGAACAATTGTTCTTTCATATGGACCTTAAGTGAGATTTTGACCCGTTTACGGAAAATGAAGCTTTCTTGCCTTCTTTTGTCAGTATCTCACTTCTCGATACTATTCGGAGCTAGCTTGGTCATTTCCTTTGCTTTTTCTTGCATTTGGACCAAGTTGTGCCTTTGATCAAAACGTCGAGTTCTTACTCTTTCAAATCTCAAAACATTCATTTGTGGGAAATTGCCAATGTGTTCATCAAGGGGGAGATTGTGGATATCATGGAGATATGCTCACGATCTTAATGTGATGGTACAATTGGCAATAGCTTCTTTGGTTTGTCGAAGCGATCGTTTTCGGTTTTGTTGAAATCTGTTTTCGGCAAGTGTCGGGATAATCGGTAGTACCGCGTGTATGCTTAGTAATCTGCTTGTGTTTACGGTAGTACTGCTGGTGGTATTACTGCAAGCAAAGCGGTATGGTTTTTCGAGCAGGTGTAATTTATGTTTTGGATTTCTCGTTGGCGGTAGTACCATGCTATGGTTCTTGGTAGTACTGCATAATGAACGACAGCGTGTGGCGGTATGGTTTTCCGAACAAGTGTTTTTGGGAAGTTTTGGATTTCATTGAGGCGCGATGCGACCGCGATTATGGGTCTTGATCTTCTTGCATGATCTTGTAATCTGCCATAACATGGCGGTAATACCGATTTGTTCTCGAGTTCGTTTAACTTGGAGAATTGTTTTTGGGTTATGTTATTTCCATGTTTGTTAATGCATATATGTTGCATATTGCATGTTTTGAGCTAACGTGGGTCAAGTTGTCAAGAACTTGTTCCGGAGATTTATTTCTTGGTCTATTCTTTGTGCAGGTGGCTTGCGAGTCAATGCGGTCAGCGAGGAGGATCGGGACTAAGCTAGGAGAGCTGAGGTCGAGAATGATCATGGATGCGGGTGAGGTCGGTGACTCAAGCATGGCATGAATGGACGAGGTGGATCGAGCCGGCGATTCGATCTGTTGGTTGGATCAAGCGGCGCGAGGGTCGGTGCAAGTGCCTTGGAGGTTCCGGGGATTTGGGCGGAGAGACTTGCCGACATAATGAGGCCGTTGATCAACCTACGTGGCGAAGAAGGCGATTGCTTGACGAGATTGGACTCGGTCCATGGAGAAGGATCGAGAAGGGTATTTTGGTAATTTCACCAAATATCGCCTTGGTGACCTAATGCCAACCAGCGGCGCAAGGCGGTGCGTCAAGAAGTGGATTAGGTCAAGAAAAGTGAAGACGGCGCTTTAAAATGCGTGCGTGTGTGTCCGTTTGTTATTGGGCCTAACGGAGCCCATTAGGGTCAAGTCTTCTAGAAGCTCTAGGCCTCCATATAAATAGGGGTGGGCTTTGTAACATAGCCCCAAGCACTTCATTTGCAAACCCTTGTTTGGTTTTTAGGGTTTAGGGAAGAAAAGAGAGGCATAGGCTCTAGAGATGGATTGATGTGTATGCTCTTGGATGGAGCTCTTGTCCTCCTTGAGGGAGTGGTCAGTAACCAAAACATCATGAATCAATCTATGGATGTTCTTCAAAAGATGAGCTCCCTCTTGTGTTCTTCCTTCTCTTTTGATGATTTTGGGTGCTTCCTTGATCCATTGGTTTTGGTTGTTCTTGTGCACTCTTACTCCTTGCTGTGACATGTGGGAATGTATCTAAGGTCACCTAGATCATCAATCTCCCACGAGCAAGAGTTGGATCAAGTTTTTCGTTTTGCTCGGTTCTTTGCCCTTCTTAAGTAAAACTGAAAAGATCGAAACTTTGACGTAGATCTGAGCGATCGCCACTTGGAATAGGTTCCTAATACCCATAGGAAGGTGTGTTCCAAATTTGGTGGAGTTTGGCCTTACGGTTTAAAAGTTCGTCGATTTTCGATTTTGTTTTCAGTATTTACGTTCATCGTTAGGACAATCGGTAGTACCGCACTTTTACGAGGTAGTACTGCGATCTTGATAGTACCGCACATTTACTCTGATAGTACCGCGATCTTGATAATACCGCTTACAATGATGGTAGTACCTTTGTCCCCGATTTTTGAGATTTCTTGAGGAGTTTGCTACTATGCTTTGAGGGTTTAGGAGTGGATTCATTGAAGTCTTCCAATGTGCTTAAGTATTCATCTTCATAGGTCTCATAGCTATTGGAGTAATTTGCGATTTGCAAGTTGAATCCATTATCTTTGCAAAAAAAGATTTAGTGCTCCTATTCACCCCCCCTCTAGTCGCCTTTCCGGTCCTACAGTAATGATGTTGATAGTTGTGTATCAATAAGCACAAAAAGGCACAAAGCACCGAGTCAAAAACTAGAGAAGGAAAACATGGGAATTCTATATTTTGCGTTTTTTTTCCTGTCTGTTTTTTAATGGTTTTCTTTAAAATGGTATTAGTTTTTTTTTCTATTTGTAGTGAAACATCGCCTCTATAAGGCCTCTGTTTGTTTAGGCTTAGCCTTCTTGGCTTATAGCTTAAAGCCAGTTTTTTGGCTTAATTAGCTTATAAGCTCCTCGGCTTTTAAGCCAAACTTTGGTGTTTGTTAATCTGGCTTTTTATAGGATGTTGGTTTATTGAGTTGTGTGTGAAGGATAAAAGGTCTGAATTGCCCTTGAGGGTTTAAAGGACCTTGTTAAGTATGTATTTAAACTGATTTTTTTTGCATAGAATCTGAAAATATGATGATACGTGCAAGCGTACATACGAAACAAAATAGATTTCATTCATGCGTGCATGCGTGTGTATACCATGTCCTATCTAATAAATTGCAAATCTTAATATCTATCGAAGATGTATATCTAAGAAGACTGGAGTATAACACACAGATCGGCTTAGGCTGGAATTTTGGCCCGAAATTAGCACGGCCTGACCCGAAATCCCCAAAAAGGGCAATAAAAATGGAAATATATATTTTAAATTCTGGAAATAAATTAAATAATATTTTTTATTCCAAAAAGGATTAAAATAATATATTTAAATCAAAAAAATGAATTTCGAGCTCGGTGACCGATTTGCGGACCAAGGCTTTTCAAGCCCGTCGATCTGCTCGGCGTTTGAGCAGTCTACACGCAAGTAATGGTGAAGGCATTACATGATATATCTCTTCCTTCAAAAGTCCACGACGACCGATTGGAGCGCGGGGTCCCTCCCATATACCCGAAGCTACGTAGTCCCATGCCATGCCAGCGGCCCAATGCTTTTTTTACGCACTCACGTGCACACACACCACATGCACACCCTCACACACACATATACGTGGGTACAACCTTAACACACGTCTAATCTAGAGCAGAGAGACTTAGACCATATGTAGCATGGATACATGTTTTAACCATTAAACAAACCTATATGTGTGTGTACTATTCCGAAAAACCCCTACCTGGATAATGCAATCCGGGATCGTTCCCAGACAGCCTATACGCACATTTGAGGTCGCAACCAACCGAGGAACGCTCGGTCCTCTCCAGCGGCCCAGCGCTAGGCAGCGTGCGGTTTCAAGGAGCTCCGACGCCAATACGAACCTTTTTTTGTCGCCGTTTCGGGTGCTACGCCCGGAGAAGGCAAATATTCAGGTGAAGAGCCCCTTTTTTTCAGCGTGCGCGGCGGCGCCTCTGCTTTGCTTTTCTCGGACTCGGAGTGCTGTGCAACGCCGCACGCCTGCACGCTCGCCCCAATGCACGTACGTAGTACGAGCACCCGTGGCCTCATCCAAATGCGAACCGCGCGTCGTGTATGGATATGGTGGTACCTTTCAGTTTCAGGTTCGGGTTAGAGCTGATGGAGGATTCCCATCGGCAGTAGACGCAGTCGTACGCAATCACGCGTATGCGCCGACGGGACAGCATGTGGTAGATAATGTTTAGTGTAAGTTTGGTGCTCAAGACAAGAAATCACTCCCGGCAGCGACACCGGTTTGGTACCGTGTCTGAAGCGAAAGGCCGCATGTTGTAGTTTGGTGAGGCTGAGCCCCACAGGTTGCCTGCGGACAACGGTACAGCACTACATCCTAACGAACTTACAGGAGTTGTCTGTCTCATTTGCTACCGCTATCTCACTCTGCCCACTTCTACTTGCCATCCTGCCGTGCTTCTCTTTTTTATGACCGTGCAAATTTTGGGAGCAGGATACGAAGCCGGTGAACCCATGTTATCTTGAACTAATTAGCTAGAATTTGAGCCTCTTTGGAGAGGCGGTTTGGGGGCAACTCAACTTGATTTTCACTATTACATCAAAATGAATCCATGGATGAATTTCAAGCATATAGTATATATATATTAGCAACAAGGTGCAAGACCTGAATTAGTACCGATAAAAAGGTATTACTGCTTCAGATGAGATTCATGTTTTACTGCTAGTCTGTTTCAGATGAGATGGTTCTGCAGCAATTTGTATGCGAAGGTTGTCGACCGGTCATCTAATCACACTGCATTGCACTGTCACTTGGTATGAATCCTCGCGCCAAAACATTCCTCTCCCTGGCATGTGAACACCATCATTTTCGTTCATAGGAGCACGCACGCACAGTGTCCTTCTCGTTCACACGAGAGCACAATGAATATGCCGTTCCGGGTCCAAATCAGCCGGCCTGCTCATTTAAATGGAAGGTCCTCTTGGTTGGGTGATAGAGTTGTGGGTGTATAACTTTATCCAACATAATTCAAATTCTGTTATTCACCTATTAGGTACATGTGAATACGTTATAGTATATGAGGCAATGGATTTACCCCGGCCTCCATCTATCTAGACGTGTACTAAAGAAGCGCACTCGCATATATTATGATGTGTGTACACGTGTCTTCCTTGTAATCTAAAAAATGAAATATAGAGTCGGTTAAATGAACCCTATCTGCACCAATAGATTGCGATCAGTTGTGGTGCCCATGCATGTCGCAACAATCATGCAAACGATTTAGCCACCAATCGAACTGTCCCTCCCTGCTGAGTAGCCTATTGCTATCTTCCATACCCCAGTACTAGTACCTTGCGTTCGAGCGAGAATGATTCTACGCTTTTATTTAGTAGAGTTAGGAATGATTCTGTGCTGAGTTGTACCAATCAGACTGAGGTTTTGTGCACCTTGGTAAGAAATGAGCCCGTCCGTATAAGGGCTTGTTTGAATAGGGAGAGATCAGAATCGGTTTTTTTAAGGATTAAAAGGGATTTTAGTTTAAATTTCCGATCAATTTGAAAAATTTGAGTCGGATCACAATGTATCCAAGCAAGTCCTAACAGGGTAAGCTCAAGGACCGTGTCGTGCATTGTCATGCTATTTTGTTCTTTTATTTACGTGTACTTACGATGGATGTATATGCTTTTTCACAGTACACTTAATCTAACATGACCCATCCATTTCTATTGATCCAAAGGATCACATTAGTTGGGATTTAGTTATACTTTACCCGACAGTATAAGCAATATAATTCCAATAGGGTAAAAGTGTATAGGAAACACATGGGGCAGTGCTCCTGGGGCAGTATTTGCTCATCAGGTACTCCAAAAATGATACACCGAAGTTGATACGGCCCCAAGTACCATTACTTTTTGGTGAATACTCATAAATTGTAATCTAGTGCTAACTCTCAAATTAGCGTTGTCTTGCAACAAGGAGCAAAGAAAGAATTAGATTAGGCCGAGAGGGAGGCTAGCCGAGGAGGGGGGGGGTGACATGTGGTGCATGGGAGAAGATCACATGGATCAAGGGATTCACATGAGCAAAACCAAATCCATGCTGCGCATGAGGGAGGAGACCGAGGACCAAGAGTGTGGCATGAAGGGGGCTTGGCGCATGGGAGGGCGGGCATGCTGTCAATGGATGTGGCACCAAGGTGGAAGCTAAGCGGTTGGGCCGTAAGGCATGAGGAGCCAAGGAAGGAGCTTGAAAGCTGTGCGGTGCAAGGATGTCATGTGGATAGCCGTGTGGGCAAGGGAAGGCATGGGCCAAACCAAGAGCAAGGTTTGGCAATAAACAAACCAAATTTTCATAATTTCGAAAGTTTTGAGTTTTTGACTTGAATTTGTTTCCCAATTCGGAAAGTTTCTACCCCTTTTTGCTTTCCCTTTTAGGTTTTTCGTTTTCCTAGCCCGAAGGCGTCTTTTCTCCCGAGCGCCATTTCCCTGTTTATCTTCCCCACCGTGTCACCTCCACCTTCGCCCGCGCCATGCACCACCTTCGCCTGCGCCACCCCACCCGCCACCCCGCTTGCTTTTCCCCCTTCCCTAGCGCCAATTGCGCGTGGCCGCCACGTGTCACGCTCGCTTCGCTCTGCTACTACTGCAACCGCCTCTCCTCGACTATAAAAGCCTTCCCAGTGCATTATCTTCATCCACGACCACTCCTCATCCCCTCGGTCACCTCCTTACTTCCCCTACATCGGCCACCACTGCCAATCACCACCGCACCCAAGAAACGCCTGAAAAGCCCTTTCTTCGATTCGTCGCCACTGTCCACGTCCTCACCAAATTGACCCCACCGTGAGCTTCACCTCGCCACCGCAAACCCACCCCCACCTCCTTGTCCAACCCCATCGCCTCTAGCTCGCCGACGCCAAGCCCCTCCGCCGCACCACTCACGATCCACACCACCAAGCCGCCACAGGCTACCCCAAGCTTCACCACCACCACCACCACTAGACTCCCCTAGATCTACTGGTGCTCGGGCATCAGCTGTTTTGGCCGGAGCTTCACTAGAACGCTGCCGCCCACTTCCTCTGCTCTGGCTAAGCGCCACCCCCACATTGCACCATCTCCTTCTCCCACAGGCTAAGGTGCCATTGGCCTTGTGGCTCGAAGCCATGATGATTACTTTAATAATTAAATAATACTTTTGAATGCCATGATTATTAGATATATCTTATCACCCCACATACAAGCCCACCTGTTCATTTGTAGGCCATATTCATCTTGACAAGTTTATGCTACATAAAATGATAGCTAGATATTTAGCACTGTCACACAGAATATGTTTATAAATTCTAGAAAAGAGTATTGGCTGACCACCAATGGTTTGGTGGAGAGTTGAGGGTTGAGATCAGGAGGTTGGACAACCCAATAGAGTTAAATAAAAGTGAGTTGAAGGTGGGGCCAAGAAGGTGGAAAGTCACGAGTTGGTTGTTAGTTCAACTCTCCACTGGTGACAGGTAAGGACTAGAACCTTGTGCCAAGTAATAGACACTGAAATCGCTCAACCACAAGTTTGGTCATTTCAACTTAACTTAGTACACTGCTTTTCCGATTGAATATCTATAAGATGAACATCTGCACTTGTGTGTTAGAGCAGTCGTAGTTTTGGGGTGGGACAGGAGTGTCCCTGAAGGGACACTCGCTAGTCTACACAACGGTAGGTACCGTTAGCATCAGACTGTGAATTCCACTATTGGCCGGTGGTTTCCTGAGGGCTGTATGGTCCAAGAACCTACCGGTAGAGGCTAGAAAGGTTGAGTAGTGAAAATGCCTTGTTATCTCGGCTTAGTTGCACGCTAACGTGTTGCGTGTGTATGTCATGATAGTATGAGCTTGATGTATTTTGTGGGTAAAGTTGGGCAACTCTGCAAAGTATAATCAAAGGTATTCAAATACGCCGTGCTTTCGGTTAATGAAGTTGTGTTCATGGGTGATTCCAATACATGAGGCATAAGTAGAGAATTTGAGATGTTAAGTTAGTAATTGCAATTGTTGAGTAAACCCCTGTTGTTATATTAGTATAATTTTTCTGTTTTAGAGATAAACTATTTTTTTAACTCAAATGATGTATCCACATATACCTGTTATGGTAAATGCTAAACAATCCATTGAACCCCTAGCATGTAGTTAATTAGCTTTTTCCATGTGGCTTGTTGAGTACGGTTGTATACTCATTCTTGCTAAATCAACTATAGAGGAAACCTGGGAAAACTCTGAGGATCTTAATGAGGATGGATTTGGTGGACCTCCGGATGGCAATGATTACTAGCAGTAGGTCTCGACCGTGCTCAAGTGTGCCTATGGTTTGGAAGTTCTTTTTTCCTATAATTATATTAACTTGGAAGAAGTCCATTCTACCCCCTCAAGTATTGACGTGCAGACATGTGACCCCCTGAAAAAAAATCCGGCCCTTTGACCCCCCAAAGTTGCAAAACCGGACAACGTGCCCCTCCATTTGTTTCATCCGGTGGTTTTCTTGACGTGGCGTCCGGTCGGGCGGTTTATACGTCGGCCGCTGCGTGGCGAGTGTGGGCAAGCTGAGTGGCGGTTTATACGTCGCCACGTTTAGGGGTTATTTGGTGCCTGTGAGGTCCTTGTTTCTTCCGCCGTCCAGACTACCGGCGGTTCAAAGAGACCCGGCTTTCTTGCGGCTCGGAGAAGATGGAGATGTTGTGATTCTCGGCGATTGAAGCCCACTCTCTTGAACGAGCGTGAGGTGAGTTCAAAACCCTATTTGTTTTCCGCTGTGAGAATGTATCAACATTGGTGGTTCTAGGGTTTTTTTGTGGGATTGAGAAGCGGTTGTAGGGTAATTTTAGGTGATGGATTTGTTGGTTGTATGGTTCTTTTGGGGTTTGAGCAGCGGTTCTAGGGTTCTTTTACCTTATGGATTTGTCGGTTCTAGGGTTTTTTTGCGGCTTGAGAATCGGTACTACGGTTCATGTAACTCAAGGATTTCGCCCTCTCCTCTCGGTTATAGGGTTCTTTTGGGGATTGTCTTGGCGTCTCGGTCTCTTAAATGCGAGATTGGGGTCGGATAATGGATAATCTCGACCATCTTGGGGTGAGGTTCCATTTTAATGGGGAATTCTGAATTTTGGGATGAATGTCGAGTATGTGGGTGGAGATGAGGGATGTCTTTGGTAGCGCGATAAGGTTTCGTTGCGGAGATCAAAGGTCATCTCGAGACCATGTTCTGATCAATGATGATATGGTATTGCATTGGTTGTTCCCTAGTTTAGGATTGAGTAATGGGCTCAGACTTTTGGTAGATGACACTAGTTGCAAAACCATGTCTGATTGCATCACTAACGGTGGGGTGGTCGACATATATGTTGAAGTTACAGGGTTGATGGATCGATAAGAGCGACGATGAAAGTATTTGGGAGCATGACAATCTGGTTAACATTGAAGAAGACAATGATCTGAGAGGATGTAGATGTGGTGGTGCCTAAGCTAGGGCACAAGAAAATTGTGACACCAATAAAAGGAAGCAATGAGAAAGACCTCTGAGAGGTTTAGGCAATTTTATAGATCACTGCGAAGGAATCTGTGGTACATTAGTAGTAAGGGAAAGGAAGTCTGCTGCAATAATGGGTGATGGTAGTAGCGGTTCGACGGTGATTACCAACACAAGAGTGATATGACTCTGCAAAAGAATCTGAAGCAGAGGAAATGAGGAAGCTTGCCAAGGCATTCAAGAGTGAAGTTATGGCTAAGAAATTGGATACAGCCGAATTAACCCAAACTGAAGAGGAAGAAGAGTAGGCAAACTTGGATGCAGGCTATGAGACACCTTACTGTGATTCAAGTGATGAGTACTCATATGAGGAAGTTAGTGATGGAGAAGGTGGTGAGCATGTGCGATGGAAGAAGAGCGGTGGCCAAGGTTTGTGACAAAGAAGGCCGATGTTCGATATTCTCACTTGGGATGGTATTGAAGCGAGAGCAATTCAAAAAGCTTTGATCAAGTATGGGCTAAAGAACCGTAATCACTTGAAGTTTGACAAGGATGAGAAGAACAAGATAAGAGCCAAGTGTTCATGGCACGGATGTAGTGGTGATTTATGGGCCAAAGAACTCAAAGTGCAATTGGTTCCAAGTCAACACATATGTTGATGAGCACCAATGCCCTCAAGAAGGGACAATAAGCTAGTGATGACTAAGGTGATTGCAGAGAAATATGGTACTTTCATCAAGGCTAACCCAACATGGAAGCTTGAGAACATAAAGCAAACAGTTCTTAAGGTATGGCAATTACTCCACATATATGTTATTGTGCATGTGCATTAGGCTTGATCCTTTGTTCTGTCCTAACAAGTTTATTACAATATTCTGTAGGACTTGATGGCTGATGTTAGTTTGGCCAAGTGCAAGAGAGCTAAGTGGAGGGTCATGCAGAAGATGATTGATGCACAGAAAGGTGAGTACACTAGGGTATTTGATTACCAAGCTGAATTATTGAGAAGCAACCCTGGAAGCACAGTGGTTGTTGTCCTTGACCCAGAGATTCTGGTGAAACCTATATTCCAGAGGATCTATGTTTGCTTAGATGCTTGCAAAAAGGGATTTCTTGCTGGATGTAGAAGGGTAGTAGGCTTAGATGGGTGCTTTTTCAAGGGTGCTTGCAATGGAGAGTTATTATGTGCTATAGGTAGGGATGCCAACAACCAAATGTACCCTATAGCATGGGTACATTGTAGAAAAAAAACAAATAGTTCATGGTTACGGTTTGTTGCACTTATTATCAAGGATATTAACATCAATGACCAAGGTGAAGGATGGGTCTTCATATCGAGATCGACAAAGGGACTTCTCAATGCCATAAGTGACCTAGTGCCCAAGGCGAGCATAGGATGTGTGCTAGGCACATATATGCTAACCGGAAGAAGAAGCATTGGATAAGAAGCTACGAGAAGAAATGCGGAGATGTGCTAAGGCTTCATCAAGGACCATGTTCAATTACTACTGAGCAAAGCTAGCCAACATACACGAAGGTGCAAAGGACATGATGATCACTGACCCAACCCATCAGTAGCGAGTATTTTTTTCGTAGGGTCCAAATGTGATTCAGTTGATAATAACATGTGTGAGGCCTTCAATAACTCTATTGTGGAATCAAGGTTTCTCCCAATCTTGTCAATGCTAGAGGCCATTAGATGTAGAATGATGGTCAGGATTCAAGAAAACAGAACTAGATCAGAGAAGTGGCAAGGAGCAATCTGTCCAAACTTATTCAGGAAACTAAAACTGAATATCACAAGGTCTTCTCAATGTGATGTCCTCTGGAATGGGAAGGAAGGATTTGAGGTTAGGGAGAAGGACAGAATGAAGTACACAGTCAACTTGGAGCAAATGACTTGTTCTTGCAGATATTGGCAACTATCTGGTCTTCCTTGCTGCCATGCAATCAGTGCCATCTACAAAAGTTCACAGCAATTGGATGGCTACATTGACAGCTGCTACTCCATAGAGGTTTACAAGAGGATATATACGCATTGTTTGGAGCCAGTGCAAGGTGAAGAGAGCTGGCCAACCTCTGATCATCCTAAGCCATCACCCCCTGGGTACACCAAAATGCCAGGGAGACCTAGGAAGGAAAGGAGAAGGGAACCAGGTGAGGCAGCAAAGGCACCTAAGGGGACAAAACTAAGTAAGGTTGGATGTAAGGTCAAATGTGGTCTCTGCAAAAAAGATGGCCACAATGTTAGAAGATGTCCACTTAATCCAAATGCAAACCAGAAGAAGAAACAAGCAACTGCACACCTCAGGAGAGAAGCTACTAGAAAGAGGAAGCAAGCAGAGGCATCAAGCTCTGCACCAGACTTAAGCACTGCATTGGTCAGTACTTAACATCAAGCTCTGTAGTAAATTGGTAGTACATAGCCACAAATACTAACATTACCATCTTGCAGGTTATTTACACTGCTGAAGCTGGTGCTCATAAATCACAGAAGAAGTCAAGCAAGACTACCAAGTAGACAGCTTGTACTCAGTTTGTGATAGTTCGTTGTCATCAACCTTTTGGACTTGTAAGTACATAGGTCTAGGGTAAAACTATATGTAGGTGAATGTTTCTAGGTCTAGCTCTTTGTCAGATGGATGAAGCAGATCAAGCTCTTTGTCAGATGGATGAAGCTTTTGGTGAATGTTTCTAGGTCTAGCTCTTTGTCAGATGGATGAAGCAGATCAAGCTCTTTGTCAGATGGATGAAGCTTTTGGTGAATGTTTCTAGGTCAACCTCTTTGTCAGATGTATTTTGGACATGTCAAAGAAGTGTTTTGGATATGTAATTACCTGATGCAATGGCAAACTTTACTTTCTTACATCTGTCAATGTTGAATTTGGAATTGCTGATGTACCTCACCAGAAGGGATATCTGTCAATTTGGAATTTGGAATTTGGAATTTGGGTAGGGATCTCAACTAACTGATATTGCTGATGTACATTCACATAAGAAACTATACTTTCTTACATCTGTCAATTGCTGATATTGCTGATGTTCGCAATCTCAGTGTCATTGTTGTTTACATTCACATATCTGTCAATTTGAAATTTGGGATTTGGGTAGGGATCTCAACTAACTCAACTAACTGATATTCAGAGGGAATTTGGAATGTATATAAGAAATTACAGCTGAATTAGAATCTCAACTAACTCAAACTGGAACTGATATTGCTGATGCACCTCACCAGAAGGAGCAGAAATGAGATCTAATACAACGCAGTAGAGGAAGCTCCAATTCATTTGCCAAACTTCTCAGAGACAGATTCCTTTCCAGAATTACTACATTCCAGATAGTTCAAGCATTACAACTGTCACTTGGCCACACAGAAAACAAAACTACACTAATTATTACTACAAGAAACAAGAACTTCAACATGTTCTGCTTCCGAACTCTAACAGCTAATTGTGCCACCTCCTTTTTCTTCTCCTCCAGCTGGTTCTTCAGGACAACAACCTCCGCGGCGTGCCTTCCTTTGACCTCTGCCACATTTCTCCGGGCATCAACAATGTCGTTCTCCATCTGCATCTTCTCCCTCTTCAGCGCTGCATTCTCCTTCTTTAGTCCCCACACATTATCATGGAGATCCAACATCAAAAGATTCAAAAAAGGAGGGGTTTCCGGATCGTGCCACTGCCAAAAACCGCAACCACCAGCCTACTCCAACAAAAAATGGAACCTAAATCAAAGTGAAATCCAACCAAATCAATTACAATACACACAAATGCATCTAAACTATTTGCTTACCCTGGATGCCTTGCATGTGTAGTACCTCCTCCCGGGATTCTCATAGCTCCATGAAATCCATCTCGGCGCTTTCTCCTTGCAATAGCACAACCGCGCAGGGAGGTAGTCCAGTGGCTTCTCACGGTACACCATCGGCGACTGCGACCCTTCCACCCTGCGCCCTTTGCTTCCCGATGGCGCCGTGCGGGAAGACCTTGAGGTCCCGGAGCTTCCTTCCTCGGCCATGATGGAACCCTAATCCTCGCTACCGCCGCCAGAGAGGGGAAGAGCTCAGGTCGAACTAGATGCAACGCGAAATGGGTAAGGGGGGTTTTGCGCTAAGGAACCCCTAAACACCCCCTGCCACCTCAGCTTGGCCACTCGCCACATGCCAATGCCGACGTGTGGCAAGCCCGACCGGACGCCACGTCAGCAAAACCACCGGATGAAAAAGCCGGAGGGGGCACGTTGTCCGGTTTTGCAACTTTGGGGGGTCAAAGGGCCGTATTTTTTTTTCAGGGGGTCACATGTCCGCACGTCAATAATATTTTTTTTCCAGGGGGTAGAATGGACTTCTTCCTATTAACTTTGGGCTTGGATGCCTGTGTTAGTGTTAAAATTGGTTGTTAAGCCTTAACCCTGTGTAATAAAAGTTACGATTTTATTGTAATCGAAAGCTTGCTCGTGGTGTTTCTTATTTCACAACTGCACATCCTGGGCGGTTGTGAAAGGTTTGACGGTCCTAGAAATAGGGTCGTTATAGGCAAGCCAAAAGGGCCTGCCTGGGCCAAGTTTTTACATGAAACCAGGAGTGCAAGAGAAGAAGCTATGTTAGTTTCTACGTGGGATTCTTTGGACACCAATTGCTTTGGATTCGTAAATCAGATCCAAGAAGAGTCCATGTATCTTCGGAGATAGAATCCGAACATCAAGAGTTTCATTTTAGTTGAAGAGTCCAATAGGGGTTTTAGATTGAGATGATTTCGGTTTTAGCCAAGGAGAATTCGAAATGATCCTAGCTGTTTTTACCTCTTAAATTCCGAAATTAAGAGTCTTAGTTGTGTGTATTTCGATCATTGAAACCGAATTGAGTTGTGTGCTGAGTTGGAGCCGGCTTCAGCCAAGGTTGTGCTTGCGTGGGAGGCTATATAACCCCATGGCCGCACCTTTGTAAGGGGAGTTGAGTTTTGTTATTTTCGTTTTGAATAAAAACCAGAAAAGGCCATGCTAATTTGTGGCACCATGGATGGTGTGTTCTTGAGTTGAAGATTCAGAATGAGAGAGAGAGAGAGAGAGAGAGAGAGTTTCCATCAGAAAATTATATTTGTGTGCAAGTCACGATATCTTGTTCTTGGATTGTGCTGAAGTTCTTATTCTTGCAATTCGTTCAAATCAAATTGGTTTGGAAGATCTTCGTTTGTGGTACCGTGAAAGATCGGCCTGCACACGCTTCAACTAGCCGTCCTACTAGTTGGACCGCATCTTCCCTTAGGCGCCACATGGATTTGGTTTTGCTCATGCGAATCCCTTGGTCCATGTGATCTTCTCCCAAGCACCACATATCGCCCCCTCCTTGGCCAACCTCCCTCTCCTCCTTCTCGATCAAATATAATTCTTTCTTTCCTCCTTGTTGCAAGACAACACTAATATGAGAGTTAGCACTAGATTGCAATTTAGGAGTATTTACCAATGTCGTAGTGGTACTTGGGGCCGTATTAGAAGTCTTAAACAATACTGAAAGGGTACTGGATCATAATTAGCTAAATCCACTCGGAGGGAGTAATCCATCAAGAACATTACTTTGCGCACCAACAATCCAAGAAAGCTAGAAATACCCATGTTTTACCACCCCTAAATGAAATCCATTTGAATCTAGTATCCCAAGTCCCAATCAGACATTCATACCTACATTAACAAGCCCATCTATCAACACACGGACGCAAGGGTCGGCGGGGAGGAGCGGCGCCACCTCCGGCCACGCCTCGTTGATGTAGTGGAGGATGACAAGGGACTCGTAGATAGGCTTGCCAGCGTGGAGCAGGACATGGATCTTCTTCTGGACAGGGTTGGACTTGAGGAGGAGCTCGCTCTTGTCCGCAAGGCTCTGTTCGTTGTACTCGTAGGGCACGCTGGAGTGCTAGCGGTTGGGCCAAACTAGAGAGGCGGTGGCACGCTGGAGGGCGGAGGCACGAGAATGTCATATGATGGGGCAAAAGTAGGTTTAGGCACAAAGTGGATAATACCCCTGTAGAAAATACCAGACTCGGAGAAAAAAGTCTACTACAGTAGATGTAACGTAAAATTTCTCTAAAAATAAGTTAGTTTGCGAAAATGAAAAAAGATAAGTCAAGGAACGTGCCAAGAAATTAAACATTAGGAGATTTGGAGAGTCAAGTTATAAAATTCAACAAATCCGAGGACCTCTAGTGTACTTCCTTTGTCCACAACTACATGTCGTTTCAGAGAGCATGCGGTTAGAGTTTTCTAACTTTGATTATTAATAATATGGTAGAATTGTATCTAGCTAACACAAAGACAAGTTTAGTAGATTTGTCACACAAAAAAATACTTTTGTAATAGCATATTTTTCTTATAGGTTTTTATCGCCGTTAAAGTTGTGTCTTGCAAACTATGCCGATGTCCAAAACAATGTATTTCTGCAACCACGGGAGGCTGGGAGTGGGTACTTGTTTAGTGTACCACTCCTGAGTGTTGACTCTTGGGTAGTACTGCTAGTACTCATATAAGGTTATGTAAATGGGTTTACATCAGCTATTTATAGTTTTTGCCATGTAGGATTTAACCTGATGTGGATGAAAAAGAATAAAGAGAGAGAAATATGTTGTCTACAATCTCGTAGCTGACTGTATCACTAGAACCAATGAGAAAATATCATAGGTCCATGAAAGCATTAAAAGATCGTATCATCTATAAAGACAAGTAAAAAGATAATCGATTGTATGAAATTGGTGCAGAGTCTTTGTCTACGGTTGATATAAAGAGTTATCGTAGGCGTTAGTACTGCTCAGATCGTTATGCGTGTCTAATCCTTGGGTTGGTTAAGAGTTAATAACATAAGATTTCAGCACAGTGGAGAAACAAATCTCAACAACTTCTTAACCCTAATAACTATGAAGAGTGCCCTGAGTGGCTTACCCAACACCAAACTCTGTCCAGATCGATCGGAAACTCGAAACTTTTTTTGCTCACAGATTTAGAGCACTTAATGAGTTCTTCCATTCCACCGATTCTTGGATTCGATCGGCAGACTGAGGCCATCAATGCCGTCACGCCTTCATGATGAGGCAAATGGAGCAGGTAAAAAAAGACTGAAACGTAATATCCAAGAACTCATGAATCAGGGTGAGTGACAACTCAAAAATTCTGCAATAATTCTGTCTCTCCTGGCCATTTTCCCTTCGACGCCATCATATATTCGGCTCAAGAACACAGCCCATGCCTACACTGATAGTTCATCGGTTTACTGAATTGTTTGCTGACATGTGAGCCCTGCTATACCGATAGATGTACTTCACCAAGGCCCACTTTCTTTTTTGAAAGAGAAATCCTCCTAATTATATCCTCATTTTTAATTGAAGATTTTAGATGAACAGTCGATGAACGTGTTTGATTTCTTTATCTTCTTTGTAAAAGAAGAAATTTGGGGGAAATTTATTTCTGTTGTTGCAAAATTCTTGTGAGAGCTACCTACAATTTTTTTTTCTAAACTTTTTCTAAACTTGCCGTAAAAAACAATCTTGGTGCAGTTAACGCCAAGTCCGTGGTTTTGACAGACATGGTGTGCGTTGCAAGCATTCAGTCGCCGAGCACCATCTGTTAAAAAAAAGTCAACATCTTTGTACTCTTTCCATGGAGCGAGCACAAATAAACAAGTGCAGATCTGCAGCAGCGCTATTAGAAAGGTAGTTAAAAAAGGGTCGCTTTACCGATCTCTAAACAGGGGTGTTACTTATAAACTGACCTCGCTTGACTGGGTCGCTGTGCTGCGCGTTCTTCCATCCATTATTCCTCCCTCCCTCCATTTTTTCCTCCCCTTTTGCGAGGTATATTCCTCCATTCTTCTGCAGAGTGCTGTTGTTCGAGGAGTACGGCTGGAGGCCATGGCTGGCTAGGAGCTGGAGCTGGAGGAGGAGGAGAGAATGAGCCGCCAGTAGCTCCTTCTCTCAGTCTCAGGGGGAGGAGGTCGGAGGAGGAGGAGAAGCTCGAGTTCTTGGAGGTTTTGGATGCAGGTATGCGTTACTGAGCTGCCTTCTCTTTTGGTGACAAGCTGATTGGTTATGTGATGCGGTTCGCAGTGGTTTTAAGAGTTGAGTAGGTTTTGTGAATTTTGGCTGTAGTGAGCTTGTGGTTCCCAAATATTGCAGTTCTTGTGTTTTTTGGTGTACCTTGCTGGGAGGAATCATGGGAGCTTAGCCCTAGAGGTGAATAGAACTAATTTAGGATGGTGTTGGTGGGTTTGGCAGGATGGAAGGGAGAAACGAAGCTGACGCCGTGTCAAATGTGCAATTGAACTGTTCGTGTTGTTTCTTTTTTTCCCTTTTTTTTGAGGTGTTCTTGATGTTCTTTTAAGCACCATGGAAAATTAGGCGTTGCCCCTTTTCTCCACCAGTTAACATTTCTCAATTTAGTCTATGTAATTTTAACAATTGACGAGATGCTAATTCTTGATACCATCCTGTAGCAATTGGGAATTGGGGAAAGTGGATTGTCCTGTATCATAATCTCCAACTGTTTGTAGAATCAATCCCTTTGTCAACTTAGGATTGTTTGCAGCGGAGAAAGTCTGTCGATTCTTTATTTATAATTTCCTGGTCTGAACTATCCTTTTCCATGAGAACATTTCGTCTGTCATCTCTGTTTGGATGCATTTACTTGGGTGCCTGACATGTACTCTTTTTCAGCGAAGTGGAGCACAAGCCAGGAAGGCATCACTCGCCGAGTCTATACTAGAAGCAATCTCTGAGCTCACGTCGTCGGTGGCCGCCGCCGATGTTGAGCAAGAGAACTTCATGGACGTAGGCAGCCACCTCCACCACGTGCCACCGGCCACAATGGAGCTGCAGAGAGCGCAGAATTCACCGACCAATGTGATGCACGTGATAGAATATCTGGCTGCGAATGTCGACCTCGCCAAGGACCTCGTCGCGAGGTGCAGCGCCGTTGCACAGCAGCTCATGGACGATGACCTCCAGAGCATAACCGAGGACCTTGACAATGTCATAAAGAACATTGGCCATGAGCTCAGCAGGATTCCAGCTTCAGCTTTTGGGAGTAACAGGTTTGCCGATGCAGCAGTCGATACACAACTTCAGGTTGCTGGAAACCGGCAGCATCCTTGTGATCAGCGTTCCTTTGATGGCTACTCCGAGGCTGATATGTCGATAGTTGTGGCGAATGACAGGCCCAGGAGAAGAACACTGCACAACAGTGACATGCCAAGGCTGGTGGACTTCCTGCAGGGAATGTACCATGAGGCTCATGAGTTCGGTGGACAGTCATTCAGTTCTCTTCCTGAAGTCGCAGAATATGTCGAACCGTTGTATGATTCTTTCTTCTGTCCACTGACAAACAAGGTCATGTTTGATCCAGTGACAACGGAAAGTGGTGTGACTTATGACAGGAGAGCCATTGAGGAGTACTTTGAGAAGTTTACAGATGGCCCTGAACCTGTGATATGCCCGGTTACAAAGATGGCAATGCAAAGCAAGACACTGAGGAACAATGTTCCACTGAAGAGCACAATTGCAGAATGGATTATGAGGAATGAAGCGACACGGGTCAGGATCGCACGTACTGCTCTCTCGCTGGCAACCACGGAGGCAATGGTGCTCGAGGCCATACATGAGCTGAAGCTGCTGGCCAGGCTAAGGAGAAGGAACAGGGAGCAGATGCACAAGATTGGTATAACTAAGTTCCTCACTCGTTTACTGGAGCACAAGGATGCTCTGATACGCTGCGACTCGCTGGATCTCCTCTGCCTGTTGGTTGAGGATGATGCAGGAAAGGTAAAGAAGTCTGAAATGTTTCAGCCTTTGTCATGTTCAATCTTTCCCCAGCCTGGTGGTCTGAAATTTATTGAAATGCTAAAACAAATGTTAAACTGCAGCTTCAATTCCTAATTGTCCTGCATGTTATGTTAACAACTCAAATTTTGCTTCATGACATACAGGAAATCATAGCAAAAACCAGAGCCATTGCAAGGACAATAAAGCTTCTTTCTAGTAGTAGTCCTGATGAAAGACATGCAGCTATCTCTTTCTTGGTAGAGCTTTCAAAATCAGAGTTACTGTCGGAAAACATCGGGTCAACTGCTGGAAGCATACTGATCCTCACCACAATGAAATTCAACGATTCCGATGATCCAATTGCTGCAGAGAAGGCCGGAGAGGTGCTCAAGAACCTGGAGAATTGTCCTAGGAATATCAAGTACATGGCTGAAAGTGGCTACTTGGACCCTCTCCAAAGACATTTAGTTGAAGGTAAGATTTTACTTATGCAGAAAGACATTTTATCTTTGGATTATAACTAGCCCAATTTCTCGCGTAATTGTGCGGCTAGATATTTAAATAACTATAAAAATAGTGTTGTATTTGTTATCCATCCAATACTTATATGTGACTGAAAATATAATTGTATTTCTCATACTACTTTAACAGCTCCCATATACATCTGATTAAGCTGCATCGTTATAATCTGAACCCACCACAATCAATGTTGTAGATCTTTCTCTTTTTCCTTCGATTGACATGGTAATTTCTAGCCATTGAGAGCGATTGTGGTGGCTTCTTTTTCGTTTGTATTAATAATATAAGACAAACAGATAGATGCATAAATATGCGTGACTTTGTTTGATGTGTTAATCTACCATATACAGTGTAAAAAGGAGCAATTTTTCCCTTTGAAAACTGTGAATGAGTAAGTCAAACAATTTATTTGCACAAATCAATATGGCTGACATTTGATCCAATCAAGTTCTGAAAACATATAATTTCAGCACAGTGGACTACATAACTCTTGCTTCAATAATTTTAATTTTATTTCGGCAAAATTTGATATATGCCATTAAGAATCTTGCCACTTCGAGATATGCCACTGAGTATATTGAAATTTGAAATATGCTACTCCAGTTTCTTTTCCCATTGAAATTTGCCATTCTCACCTCTTTTCTCTAATTTCCCATCAATTCGAAATATGATATACCCATTTTGCCCCTCTCCCAAATGAATCCATCCTCTCAAATGAATCCATCCTCTCTGCTGCCCGTGAGATTTTGCCGTCGAATCCCCCACCTCTCCACACCCTGAGCGAGTGAGCAAGCGAGATGGACGCAGCGCAGCATCTCGGTGCCCTCTCCGGTGGGAACACGGTGGACGTCTGGGACGGCAACACAGACGACGAGCTCCAGCTCCTCCGTGCCCTCGTCGGCGAGTTCCCCGTCGTCGCAGTCGCCACCAACTTCCCCCGCGTTTCCTCCCGCCTCCCCCCGCCCACCACTTGTCGACGGATTCTACGAGCGTCGCCGCGCGTCGGCGTGCTCTGTGTGGTCGGCTTCGGCCTCGCGATCGGCGCCGTGGCGGCGAGGTCGGCCGCGCTTAGTGCTTCCCTGCGCAAGCTTCGCCGCGGAGGACCCGCTTCCTCGCTGGATTGGCGCCGACGTGGGCGACCGCCTCGCCACGCGTCGACCCACCGCCTTAGCGTCGCTCGTCGCCGCCACGCCGTGCTCAACCCCGAGGTCACTGGATCGCGCGATGCGGAGGACGCGGCGTACATGGTCCGATGCCTCGCGGTGGCCTCGCGCTCCGCTCACGCGCACGAGCTTTCCTCGCCTCTGCGCCTTCTTCTCAGGCTCTATGGCGGGAGATCTTGTGAGTCGAGTCCGCTCCACCGGAGCCAGTATTGCCTCAACTCGATCTTGCGCACAGCATGCATGCATGCCGATCGGGGGGAGGTGTCGCCAGTTTGGGTGAGGAGCAGGGGGAGCAGGGGGAGGGTCGCAGGACCGGCGGGGAGGGGGAGGGGAGCAGGACCGGCTGCCGGCGGCTCAAGCCCTTGCTTGCGGGTTCATGGCTGGTAACGAAATGGATGGGGCATATCTGAATCTCACGGGCAGCAGAGAGGATGGATTCATTTGGGAGAGGGGCAAAATGGCTATATCATATTTCGAATTGATGGGAAATTAGAGAAAAGAGGTGAGAATGACAAATTTCAATGGGAAAAGAAACTAGAGTGGCATATTTCAAATTTCAATATACTCAGTGGCATATCTCGAAGTGGCAAGATTCTTAATGGCATATATCAAATTTTGCCTTTTATTTCAGTACAAATTTGTTTTGCAACACATGAGATAAATCCTAAGCTAGTATAAGACCTCTTGCTCTGGTGACCGGTTTGAGGTTTTTCTCAACAAGCTCAAGGTGTCATACAGTAAAATTACTCATACTCAACACAATTGACACTAGCATTAGCTGACATGGAAAGCACAAAACAGGGTCAGAACATGTGCAGATGGAGATGGTGAGCTACCTCGGCGAGCTGGTTCAGAAGCAGGAGATGACCATCAACATCGCCGGGAGCGCGTCGGAGATCCTGATCAAGATGGTGCACAGCGGCAACACGATGATTCGCAAGGCAGCCCTTGATGTCCTTGTCCAGATCTCCTCCCACCACCCCAACGGCAAGACGCTCATGGACGCGGGTGCCGTCCCGGTCATGGTGGAAGAGCTCTTCATCCGAAAGATCGATGATGAGCCCATGGGCTCCAAGACTGAGGCCGCTGCGGTGCTTGCCAACATTGTCGAGTCGGGCCTCGACCCAGACAACGTTGTGGTCAACAAGGAAGGTCATGTCATCACGTCCAAGTACTCGGTGTACAACTTTGCACACATGCTCAAGTGCTCCATGCCCGACAACCTCAACCTCAGCATCGTGCGTGTGCTGCTCGCGCTCACTGCGCTCCCGAGGCCGCTCACCACGGTGGTCTCGGTCATGAAGGAGCAAGACAGCAGCCAGACCATGATCGAGTTCATGGGCTCACCAAGCGAGGCACTCGGCATCGCTGCGACAAGGCTGCTCATTGCGTTGTCGCCGCAGATGGGGCGCACCATCGCCGAGAAGCTCTGCAAGGCGCCGGGGCAGCCGGGCAGGCTAGTCACGAGCATCGGTCAGGCAGGGCGGATCACCGAGCGGCACGCCGTGTCGGCGACACTCCTGGCGAGGCTGCCGTACCAGAACATCACGCTCGACCACGCGCTGCTGCACCACGGTGCGGTGCCGACCATTCTGACCAAGATAGAGGAGATGCAGCGCGGCGAGATGCGGGCGAGCCGCCATGCAAAGCCGTACTTTGAGGGCCTCGTGGGTGCGCTCGTTCGGTTAACGACGACGCTGTACGACCCGGACGTGCTCCTGGTGGCCATGGACCACAACTTCACCTCGGTGCTCTCCGATCTCCTCGTGCGGTCGGCGGGCAGCGACGAGGTGCAGCGGCTCGCGTCGGTCGGCCTCGAGAACCTCAGCCACCAGTCGGCGAACTTCTCGCAGCCCCCGTTGGAGGAACGGCGCCCCAAGAAGAACATCCTCCGGCGCCTGCGCGACGCACACACCGGTCGGGTGCACGACAACCGGAAACCGCCCGCGCACGGGCGCCTCTGCCCAGTGCACCGCGGTGTGTGCTCCCCGGCCACCACGTTCTGCCTGGTGGAGGCTTGCGCGGTCGAGGGCCTCCTCGGCGTCCTCGAGAGCAACGAGAACGGGCGCGTTGTCGAGGCCGCGCTGGGCGCGATATGCACGCTCCTGGACGACGCTGTGGACGTGGAGCGCGGCGTGGCCGTTCTCGCCGAGCACGACGCGGTGCGGCACGTGCTGCGTGCGCTGCGGCAGCATCGCGACTACGGGCACAGCGACGGCGACACGGCGGTGTTGCGGCGGTGCTTTTGGGCCGTGGAGAGGTTCCTCACTCACGGCGGCGAGCGGTGCGTGAGGGAGGTGACCAGCGACCGGGTGCTGCCGAGCGCGCTGGTGAGCGCTTTCCACAAGGGCGACGCTGCTACCAAGCAGGTCGCCGAGAGCGTGCTCCGGAGCCTGCACCGCATGCCGGACTACTCCGCCACCTACGTCTCCGTCGAGTTGTAGCGAGCACATCGTTCATCTCTTCTTGCTTGTTTGGCTGTATGTCATGGAAAACGCGCGCCGGGGGAGAGGGGGGGGGGGGGGGTTGGGTTTGCAACGTAACTAAAAGGGAAGATAGATAGATATATAGTCTTTGGTTCTTGCTCAGTTGCTTCTGTTCTTAGGGTGTAATTCAGGTAGATTCTTACTATTTGTTTCACAAAGTGTGTCTTGGTTCATTGGTGTTCCACCAAATGCAATGTAACTAAAGGTCATAGCAGGGAAAGATCGATATATATAGTCTTCGGTTCTTGCTTAGTTGCTTCTGTTCTTAGGGTGTAATTCAGGTGTGTTGGTTCATTGGTGTTTTTGCTTGGAAAAGAAAGATGTGTACTGCTAATTGCTAAATTGTATCCATGTATAGTTTAGATTGTAAAGTCGGATGGATGCGGTTAAGATGTTGTGTTCAGACTTGTTTCAGAACTAGTTGCATTACATTGCTTCGTCCGGTCACCCAGTCTTGTTCGAGGCACGTCCCTGGCCTTTTTTCAAAGTTTCTTGTGATTAATTATCGGTTGCTTCCCTTGACCATCAACTTCAGATCAGACGATTGCGTTGCAAGTAGCACAGATTCCTGCAGTCCATTTGGAAAGATGGAATAACACAGGTTTACATTTTTTTCTCGCAAAATTATTGTGAGATTTCTGCGTTCCAAACAGGCCTATAAAGGGATCAGGCCTGTAAAGGGTCATGAAGTGGCAAAGATAAGGATCCAATTGTAAGAGATGTACATTTTGACAACTCACGAGTGCCTCTATGCAGGTAAAAACTAACTAGGTTAAGCGAATTTCTCATTGTCTTATTAACGAGATCACCAATCAAAGCTAACGAGACCACTGTGTCGCATGGTGGCAGCCATCTCTTTCAGTCACAATTCACAGGTTTGCAAGATTTAAAACATTTCTGCCGATATGCATCGCTTGCACAATTAAATGCTAGCTGCATCAAAGCAAACTCCTTTATTTTCTCAGCAAATCGAAAATCAGCGAACAGTCTTATTGGTCTGCCTGTGTTTGTTGTGGCGGAACATACAGTACTAGGCAAGTACAACAAAGAATCTTTCCGTAGCCTCATAATACTAGCAAGTGTACCGTCCTGGGTGTAGACTATACTCCAGAGTGTAAATTTTGTGGAAAGATGAAATTTTAGAATTACTGAATCTGAAATAAATGCTACCCAGATACGATCACCTTCTGGCAAAATGAAACTTCCCACCATGATGTAAAGATTGTCAAATTACCAATAGTTATGCATTTTCTGTGGAGAACATATTGCTCGAAACCCCCATGTGAGCATCCCTGCATTTTGGTCTTCAATATTCTCTAGTAGCAAATGGAACATCTGAGGAAAGGCTTATAGGAAATCAACTGCTGGTGCCAGTATGCTAGAAAAAGGCTTATAGGAAATCAACAATAAAGCGTGTTGGATGGCTATACTTCAGTGATCAACTGTGAGCTGGTACCAGAATATCAACAAGCTCACATGGCATAGTTCCGTTGAAACTCCATGGCCCATATTGACTTGCTTTAGTTGCGGAATCTATCCCTCAAGGTTTACCATTTGATTCTTGATTGTTAAGAGGGGTAAAAGGCATCCCGATGACGTTGTAGAACTCTCCGTCAAAATTATTGGGCATCTGTCCAATGCTCAAATCATAAGAGGATGCATCTGATTGCAAAGAACTAAAAGAATATAAAAGGGACTAGCAAGTTTCTAAAATCTCGTGTAGATATTCTTTTTCCAATAACAGTATTAATGAACCAGTAATTCCTGAACCACCACACTATATAGCACTGGACTAGGTCATATGGAAATCTGGCAGCTACATGTACTAATTTTCACCAATCTAGCATTTGCTTTAAAGTGCTTGAACTGAAAAATATAGCCACAGATAAGTCATGACACAAACCTGATGTGTAGGTTCTTTGAATGTACTGCTAGTTCCTACTGGAGCATTTATTACTCTTCCGAATGCATCAGTAGGGTTCACAACGCTGGGCAATCCAGCTTGAGAATGTTTTGGTGGATGTAAATGGAGATGACCAATGTCCAGAGAGAAGCCAAAGGCAGATGATGCAGTAGTGTCTTGAGACTGAAAAAACTGTATGGATGAAACATATATCAACACGAGGAAGAGAAAATAAAAGTTGAAAATTCTACATGCATCTGGCAAGGAGTCGCATACATCCTTTGACAGAATGCGTTCCATGTTGAAGTCCAGTGTTGGATTGACAGCTGCAAGCTTCATCGACAAAAACTGCATAATATGAACATACGGGGTAGAGCAGTTTACATGGCAGCAGACTATGCCAAAACTGCAAATGATGTTACAAGTTTTGCAGAAAACATCATACCTCAACCTGCCGCTGTAAAGATTGAACGTAATTGATTATCTCATCCAGCATAACGGCCTTACCAGTGACCTAGTTTACAATTTCACAAGTGTGAATTAACTTTTCATTTACAAGTGTAAAATAAGCTTTCCCATGGCAATAATGCAGAGACAGATAAGAATTGCTTACTTTACTACAACCAGGAACAAGGTCCTGAAGAAATTTCATCCTTTCACTAATCTTTTCCCTCCGAACCTGCATTGCAAACAATAACATTCAAACTAAATGGCTAGACACACCATTATACATAAGAGATCTTCATGGAGGGTATCTAAGGACCTACCCTTTCTGCAAGACTATGGCTGTTTGTAGCCTGACCATGCCGAGCTCTCACATGAATGTACTCTTCCTTCAGTACGCCTGCATTATCCTTGGTTTGCTTCCCATTGGACTTCCCGGATGCCATAACAGGCCTCTTTGGTTCACCTTTTTCGTCGTTGTCATTCTTCTGCTGTGCAGCCGCAGTTGCCAATTGCTGGCTCCCTTCTACATGCTTCACCTTACCATCCTTCAAGAACAATTCATATTCTTAACTCCATCTAAATCCAGAGAAATTCAGCTTCATTTGGAGAATGATTAAACAATTACCTGGCCTGATCTTTTCCTCTTCTTGGCACAAGACACACTAGGCCTCTCATCCTGGCCAGCACCACCACTGCACTCCGCCTTGCTTAACTCCATGTCGGAGGCATCAACACCATGTGACGTCTCAGCATCTCCTTGCTGCACATCACCAGTTAATGATGCATCCTTGCAACCTTCGCCCACAGTCGTCTCAATCTCCCTAGATGGCTCAATACCATTTTGGAAATTACCCAAAGGCTGGGTACTAGGGAAAGGGTGGTTGATCATGGCTCCAAGATTGCTTCCATTGAAGCAAGGAAACCCTGTTCCACAATCTATGAACCCAGAAGTGGCTGCAAATGGGGACACACCCGCTGACAGCATCCCCAACAACGATGGGAATGGATGTCCAGTGATCATAGCATTTGCATTGGTTTCACCCAAGCCCAAGTTTTGTGCAGATGGATTCCATGAGCCAGGAGAGAATGGATTCCCCATGGCCGCCATTGCATTAGTGGAAGAAGCAATCTGAGCCTCCGGCAAGAATCCGGGATCGTGGAGACTCAGATGTTGGTTGTGTCCACTGGGCTGATTCTTGTCCAAATCACTGTTGTTTTTCTCATCCTCATTCATCTCCATTTCACTTCTGTTACTCCTTGAAGACCAAAATCGGGGTCAATAAAGCTAGTGTGAGATGAAGCACTGCACAACCCCAAACCCTATATACCGAATCCACCAACACACAAAGATGCATCTTTTGAGGGATCCTATTAACTGATTCAACCTAATCTCACATAAACAAATGCAGTACAGTGAAAGCAACAAGGGTGGACTGACTAACACAGATACACACAAACCTAATCCACTAACACCATTAAAATAAAATAAAATAAAAATCCTTGGACGTCACACAAGAACAAGTACACGCATACAATGCAAGAATCAAGAACTAGTAAAAGATCGTAATTTCTTGGCACCTCACCTTCGATCACAGGCGCAACGACTTCCGCAAGAACACCCAAGAATGGCAGCTTTCTTGCTTCAATGGCCTCAAAAAAATGCTACCTTGACTCGATCTGGTAACCAACCAAGATGAATGGCAAGAAAGGAGGAGGGGGATGCAAAGGAAAAGATCAAGAGGACACCCGGCTCAGAGCCCCCCTCTCGTTCAATTTAGCACCGCGTCTCCCCCCTTGTACAGTCGTACTAGCATTCTTGCGTGGCTGCAAGAAATGGGAGAAAGAAGAAATGGGAGAAAGAAGGGGAAATTTTGAAGGACTGGCCCCTGACCCCTACTCAGTACTCACTTCCCTTGAAGCCACACGCGCTCGCTCGAACGTATCAGCTTGGCACCGTTACAGCTGCTCCTCTGAAGCCTGATCAGAGGTCCCCCTGCTGCTCTGTTCTTATTTTGGGCCAGGAGAGAGGAGAGGGGATTGCTGGGGTGTGGTTGATTGCATTTATGTTTTCTTTTTCTCAGGACCGCCTGATTGTGCGAGAGATAATCCTGAAGAAACCATGCTCAAAATTTAGCCCCCACTTTTACAGGGTACTGATTTTGTAGAAGTTAACGTGGATCCAAATCCTTAAGATTTATTTTAAAACCACATTTGTTTTTTTAGAAAACCTCAATAACCAAAACTAAATAACCAGAGTGGGTTGATGCGTAAAATCTTCATACTATGCTCTACTCTCGTTGGCCCGAGTTAGGCTAGTTTTAGATTTATGCAAACGGAACAAGAAAGCGATAAACAAATTTTTTATGTTGCCTCTATTAATGATATTAAGACTCTCTAACATAACTACCAGTTAGCAATTAATGAAGACATTTTTTTTGTGTTGCTAATTAAAAAAACACTGACATTGATGAGTTAAATAATTGCTTAGCAATTATTTTGGCGGTCATTTAAATAGTAAACTAACCTGTATAATTGTGCATGAAACCAAAATAGTAAACTAAGATGTATAATTGCTAACATGATTAATAGTAAACTAAGCTGTATAATTGCTACAACCTTTGTTTTTTTATTTTATTTGATGTCCTAGAATCCCGTCGTCAAACTTTAGTTTGACCACCAATATATCTAAAACCATCTACATTGGCTATATGAAAACTATATTATTAGATTTTTCATTAAAAATATTTTATAATATTGCACTTTTATTATAATATATTAATATATAGATATAAAAAGTAATGAACAAAGTTACATATTGGAGAACATGAAAAATAACAAAAAAAAGTCAAATTAAAAAGAATGGAGAAAAAAAACTGATGCACATGAAATGACACATCATTGCTCTGATTATTATTAATTAATTGCCAAATGCACAAGATATGTTTTGATTGACGTTATCTACAAGATCTGATGGGAATCACACACTTTTAAGAACAGAAATGGAAAGTAGACGTCAAGAGGAAGGAAACCCAACTTGGATCACCGCGAACTGACCCTCTAAAGAAGAAAACGACTAATGGTATGGTCGCGAGGGACCGTATCACCCTCCGGCATGATTGCCACGTCAAATGAACCACAATTTGTGAAGGCTCCAAGGCAGTATTTAGCTTCCTAGCGGCACAAACCCCTTCGCAATGCGGAAACCCTAGGATAGGCTATTTAAAGGAGACTGCTCGTATCTACAGAAAGGGAGGTGTGAAGAGGATGAGAGAGGCGCGAAGATGAAGAGAGAGGCAACCACCACACCATCCATCACGTCCATAACACTATCACAACCATATTTTCCACCATAGTTCATCTTCCATTCGTCCATCCTTGTAATCATTCATCCATTGGTGTAATAGGAACATTGACAACATCTTTGTTATTCTCACATTGTTGTCATTATGTTCTTCATTATTCATATATTGTTCTTGGTTCCTATGGATATGAGTGAGTAATTCCCCAAGGGATAGGGGTTAAGGTAGCCATGTAGCGCTAAGTAATCAAGGGGTGATCTAACTTTCATGTATGCTTTATGTGTTATCGTTGCTATTAGTGTTTGTATGTCTTTTATCAATACTAGGACTCGATAGACCCCGATGCGCAAGGAAAGGTGATAATAGGTGGTGAGCGAAAGATTGGTTGGCAGAGTCGGTGACAATGAAAGCGGAAGAGATCGGCTTTTGGAAGCAATTCACTTGAGTGAAAACGACATAATCATGACACTTAATGAGTTGGTCCGGTTGTAAGTCGGTTGATCTATGCGGTAATTCCTCAATTGTGAGTGTGATGTGCTGTCGCACGCACGTGAGCGTGACAATTGATTCTACTATACGATGTTTGTCCGAGGAAGATGCATATAGGGTGTGCCCCCCCTACATGAACACATGGTTATCACAATGACTTTGATTTATTAGATCATTATTATTATCACCCCCGAGATTTACTAATGTTGCTGGTGATCCTAATATCGTAGGTCCTATTCTCCATCATACGAATCACAACCACTTTAATATTAGAACTATTATTGCTTTAGTAGTAAATTAGTTTTTATTATTCTCATCATAATTACCTCCCTGACTATTATTTTAATTGTAGTAAAATTAATAGTTGTTAGAATGTAATAGATTAATCCACGCACCCACGAGGGTCGATATAAACGTTGGAATACCCTGAGGGAAACTACTGTGAACGACACCGTGCACTTTCGGATCATCAGTAACATGACCACTAGTAAGTAATTAAGAAAGAAATTCGATGGATCTATGACCATAAAAACCAAAATAGTAGTATTAGAAAATTAAAACCAACGCGTTAAAAGGCATCTATTTTTGGCTAGCAGTACTCTGTTCAAGGACACATTGATATGTGTATAATCAAACTATTTTAAATTTGATAAAGAAATACTTAAATTGACTATATGAAAATTATATAAGTAGATTTTGCACAAAAAAAATTCATAATACTATAATTTATTA
Source organism: Phyllostachys edulis (assembly GCA_036346405.1). NCBI lineage: Eukaryota > Viridiplantae > Streptophyta > Magnoliopsida > Poales > Poaceae > Phyllostachys > Phyllostachys edulis. The sequence continues at coordinate 56,545,404 of CM070555.1, forward strand.
GATTTTAGTGGTTTACAAACATATTATAATATAAATTGGTGGTCAAACTTGTATTTTTGGAGACTGTAAAAAGGTGTCATTTTTTATTGGAGGTGGCAACATGGTTCTTTTTAAAGGAGTGGTATGGTTGATTGGACCAGTGCCACTTCAAAGTTGCAAAATTTAAAAAATGCCATTGCAAACTTGCCTCTCATGAAAATGTCAATGCAAACTCTAGACACTCTAAACAAATGTCCATATTTTGCCTTTGTTGGACCAAAATACATAATCTTCTTCCTTAACCAACACACCCATCTCCCTACTTTGGTTTGTCAAAGATTTGCCGCTGGGAGCATCCGGTGGCTATGCGCCTCCCATAACCGAAGAAGACAGGTGTGGACATGACGGGCAACATTGGAGTCTCACCGATGAGCCAGGCAAAGACGCATTAGATTTTAGTGGCTCAGGACGGGCAACCGATGACGCATTAGGTGGCAATGTCGTCGGCATAGGGGAAGCAGTGGCTCAGGGCGCAACCTTGGCAATGACTGGACCCATTTAAAGATAACAAAGGAGCCTGACTAGTCAGCCAATGCAAGCTCGACACAAAAGCAACCCCCGAACCGCGGGTTTGGGAACCAACATCAAAAGATCGAGTCTTTGGCTGAATTGAGATGTTTTGTTATCCATAATATATAATTCATTAGATTTTAGTGTTTTACAAACATATTATAATATAAATTGGTGACCAAACTTGTATTTTAGAGACCCTATCAATGTAAAAAAGGTGTCCTTTTTTTTGGAGGTGGTAGTATGGTTTTTTTAAGGAAGTGGTATGGTTGATTGGATCAGTGCCACTTCAAAGTTGCAAATTATGAGAAATGCCATTGCAAACTTGCCTCTCAGGAAAATGTCAATGCAAACTCTAGACACTCTAAAAAAATGTCTATGTTTTCCCGCTGTTGGATCAAAATGCATAATCTTTTTCCTTAACCAACACACTCATCTCCCTACTTTGGTTTGTCAAAGATTTGCTGGTGGGAGCATCTGGTGGCTATGTGCCTCCCATAACCGAAGAAGACTGGTGTGGACGGGACATGCAACATTGGAGTCCCACCGATGAGGTAGCCGATGACGCATTAGGTGGCAATGTCGTCGGCACAGGGGAAGCAGTGGCTCAAGGCGCAACCTTGGCAACGATTGGACCCATTTAAAGATGACAAAGGAGCCTAACTGGTCAGCCAATGCATGATTGACACAAAAGCAACCCCCGAACCGCGGGTTTGGGAACCAACATCAAAAGATTGAGTCTTTGACTGAATTGATACGTTTTGTTATCTATAATATATAATTTATTAGATTTTAGTGTTTTACAGACATATTATAATATAAATTGGTGACCAAACTTGTATTTTAGAGACCCTATCAATGTAAGGTGTCATTTTTTTTTATTGGAGGTGGTAGTATTGTTTTTTTAAAGGAAGTGGTATGGTTGATTGAATCAGTGCGACTTCAAAGTTGCAAATTCTGAGAAATGCCATTGCAAACTTGCCTCTCATGAAAATTTCAATACAAACTCTAGACACTCTAAAAAAGTGTCTATGTTTTCCCTTTGATGGACCAAAATGCATAATCTTCTTCCTTAACCAACACACTCATCTCCCTACTTTGGTTTGTCAAAGATTTGCCGGTGGGAGCATCCGGTGGCTATGCGTGTCCCATAACCAAAGAAGACAGGTGTGGATGGGACGGGCAATGTTGGAGTCCCGCCGATGACACGTTAGGTGGCAATGTCGTCGGCAGAGGAGGGCGCAACCTTGGCAACTGTGAGACCTATTTAAAGATGACAAAGGAGCCTGACTGGTCAGCCAATGCAAGCTCTACACAAAAGCAACCCCAAACCACGGGTTTGAGAACCAATGTCAAAAGATTAAGCAATAGCGTGCATGCAGAGAGGAGGAGGGTGTAGTTGCATTTTTTGTCCTATAAAAGCAAAATTGGTATTCTTAAAGAGTTTTTATGTTCCGTACTTCCGAGATGTCATTGTTAAAAGAGGCTAGTCTGCAATGATATTTTCGGAACTTGTAACTTTATAGTGGCATTTACCCACTTAATCCCAGTATAAATAAGGTGTTTTCCCCCTCGAAGGAATAGCTAGCAATCGTGCACATACCTGTTCTTAAAAAAAACGCAATCGTGCACATACCTGTTCTTAAAAAAAACAATCAAATAACATATCTACCTTTTAATTTATTTTGAGATTTGTTTCAAGCATTGCAGTTGCGCTATATATTTTGCAAAAATAATTGATGGTCAAAATAGGATTTTAACATGTTTAGATTATAAAAAAGTTATCATTAATCCAAAACTAGAGAACAACACTAAATACTACTATTAAAAAATTTCTTGCTGGTCTCCTCTGATGTCTTAGAGACAGTACAAAGTATGGAGCACATCAACAAAGTATGGAGTACATCAACAGTGGGAGTTTATTAGAGGTCGTGCAAAGGAAGACTTCGAGTCTTGGAGAGTTGTGCGCGCGAGACAACGTAACGGAGTTGCGCCGTTTTAAAATCTTATTTTTAGAATCCATTTTAAAAGTATTTTGTGGATCACTTCCAATGCTGGTTTAGAACATTGTCAAACAAGCTAGATTCGTACTGGATTCATCCAGGATTTTTTCCCCATTCCTGGAACATCCTAATTTAATGGGCTATAGTTGTTTGTTCGCCATCGTTTGGATACGTCATAATTTAGTTGGATACGTCGGAAATTGATGGGCTTGTTTTTAGAATAGAAATTTCGCATCAAACATTTCAATTCATATAGTACAAGATGTTATACTCTGGTACTCCTCTTTATGCACAGTAGATCTCAGATCGGATCATAGTTGCGAGATATGACACGAGCCTGCACAATATCAAGAACAAAGTAGATGCACCCCGTAGAGATAACCGAAATAATGGCAACGAAACAATCACGATGAGAGAGAAAGATTAGATGAATCCATCCGCTAATTCCTTAATCATGATCTCAAAATAGTACAAGATATGGTCACTCTTTCACAACCTTCTCGACTCTTTTAGGACACCCAGATCCTTGTCCTATATAAGAATCTAGTGCTAAATAACAATCTAGCCACTAATTCTCTCGTACACATCTTACTTTAGATGAGTTATTTTATGACTTAGATTCTTTATAACCACCCTTCATGGTTTTATGTAGTGCCTCTTAGTTCTCGTCCAAAAAGAAGTAAAATTCCTAACCCAATCAGAGTAGGAATCATGATCTATTAGGATTCCGCTGTATCCATGTAGCACACCTCTCCAGACATAAATTTACCGCCAAATAAATACTGTATACTAACTGACGAACTATATATGCACGTCTTGTAAAAATGACCGGATGGGGTAGCATCCAACCAAGCACTCCCAGTCCCTGGTCCGGAGTGTACATGAAGTAGTTAGCTGTGTCATAAAGAGCTTGCTTCGTTACCACTTGCCAGCAGTTGTTACTGCCCGGGAGTAATAAATCGGTGACAGCAATGAGCTGTTTTTCTTGCAGGGGTCAAAGCTGACAGCAATGGAGGTTTGTTCAAGGACAATTAAGAGATGCCGTGCACTGAGCAAATAACAAACCAGCAGCAGCAGCCAGCTGCGTACCAGTGGAATTTGTTTCTAAACTACTAGTAGGAGTACTAGTTGAAGCACAGTGTCTGTGTCTGTTTGGCCAAACTGACATTACAGTGTAAGTGATATGATAGAAGTGGGTGCTAGAATTATATTGAAATCACCTCTATTGAGTTACTCTGTCTAGCATGATAAGTTTTGCCAAACTGAGTCGCCGAGTTCAACACAAACCCATGACGAAAAAAAGGGGAACCAAACGGTTAGTACTTTGTTATTGTAAAACTAGATGGAGTGTCTAAGCAATTGCATGGCTACTTTTAGTGTAACTATTAAATTTGTTATGGTGAAGTAGTCGCTACGACAAAAGAGATGTGAAAAACATCTTGTAGTGGTGTTGAAGTCAGCTTTAGGAGGTGATAGTGATTTGTTGTTCTTGTTGGCAATACCTATTTCTCAGTTATTTCAATGTTCCTCTGCAACAGGATTAGGGGAAAAGTAATTTATTAGCATGATGCCTAAAACAGAAAAGGATCTCCATTTTGATTAAAAAAAAAAAAATGATCTTCACATGATTTAGGTGACAAGATTTCAAGATAGAAGTATGCAGAGGAAAAAATTAAACATTATATCTTTTACTCCAAATCATTCACTACAAAGTTTAATTCAATCTTGTCTTCCACACTAAATAGGTTCAAAAATAACATCCACGGGCAATGCTTTAATCATCATTAGGGTTGACAAGATTGAGGGTTACATATTTTTTCTGTTTTCTAAGAATTTCTAACATTTTTTTTTCGTAGCAGCTATGAAATACATGGCATCAGTTTTCATTATATAATAAGGACTTGTTTAAACAGGCCGGGATTTTAGTTCAATTTATATGCCCATCCCAATGGATCGGGACTAATCCTCTTCTATATAAACTAGTCTAGAAATCGTAACTTTTAATCATAGAGATGGTTCTTTCTCACTGCAACATCTAGTATTTATAATTAGTAGAGGCATGGCGCATGGGGTGCTGTGCAGATCATTAGACTTGTGCCTTTTGTATTAACAAAGTCTAGCCTTGAGAACTACCTCTCGGTGGGGTGATGGGGTTGTTGGTGTACAACTTCATCCATCACGCGAGTGCGTTTTCAGTAGATTTTTTATGATGTCGTTGATTTATCTCTAGTTTCTGTCTTTACTAGTAGGGTGTCTGTGCGTTGCGACGGGATCCTATATTTTGAACGAAACAATTTTCATATTGTGTGAAGCGTACGTACAAAGTTGAAGTTTTCTGAATCAACTCTAACTGAAAATTTTCAGTAGTCAGGAATACAAAACAATTCTGCATTGCATTCCATGGCTCAAAATTTGTTTAAACAAAATCTCAAATGGTTGTTCAAAGCAAGTAAGAAACACATATTTATATAGGAAAATCATAGGGACACATGTGAAGTTAGACCATACAGTTCTAATAGCTTAAGTCATGCACATATTTGCGGTCAGAACTCAGAACCAATGATGTTTTTTAGGTAAACCGTAGAGAGACGGGGCAAGGGTGGTGAGCCGTAGAGAGACGGGGACATGGTGGTGTTGGTGGGCAAGGAATCAAGGCCGAGGCTCACCCGAAGAGGTCGGTGCATCATACTGAAACAGGGTGACGAAACCGGCTCGACATCGGGGAGGAAGAAGATGGAACAACAAAGGGAGGAAGAGGAGGTGGCTTGTAATTGGAGGGTAGAGGGAGATCGTGGGGAGGATGTGGTGGGGCAGTTGTGAGAAGAGGGAGAGACATCGGGGGTGGGGGTGAGGCCTATCAGGCCACCTATCGACACTGCGTTTTCAACAGAGAGAGGTGAACGATTCCTCCCACTGCACGGGATAAACTCCAATTTTTATTAGTTAACATAGACATGTGCTACGCACTCACATGTGTATATGTGTGATGTGCGGTCTTCCTTTAAATAAAAAAACAATTTAATTTTATGCTTCCTTTGCTTGCTAGTACTCCATGTTACTCCGTCCTCGCCTCCCTGGCTCTAGTACCCCTACAGTCCTACTCATTAACCCCATCAAGACACTGCTCAGTGCTCACAGTGAGCAGTGCTCACAGTGCATGCGCGCCTTGCATATTCATTTTTGCACTTCTACTTGCAAAGTTGCAAGGTGTGCCTTCCAAGGCATGTATGTTACCCTTCAACCTTTTCTCCTCTGAAATTAACTTGTCACCGACATGTTTCATCTTATCTCATGATACAGTACTTGCTTGCCTTGGGAGTTTTCTTTAATCTTTCTGGTTGTTATTTCTATGGATTTGAACTGACCTTTTGAGTCGTAAGCCTGGACCTGTTTGGATGCCAAAGTATTTCAAAACCATAGTATCTGAAAGACTACAATTTTCAAAGTACCATAGATGAAATACTACAGTTTGTAAATACTATAGTTTTTCAAACAGTTTTGAGAAAAACCATGACGTGTTTGGTATTTGCAGTATTTTGGTTTTCAAACTAGCCGTTAGACTAACAACCCATTATTAAGAAGAAAAAAATAGCAAGCTAGATGAAACATGTAACATTATGAACTAAAGGAGAAGGGGAGGGGCCATGTTGGGGAGGAGGAGGAGGCACCATGAGGAGGAGGCGGCCGTGGGCGAGATCCGATCTGGGAGGCGGGGCGTGGGAGGAGGAGCTGAGCGGCAAGCGGGGGGCGGGGCGGCGGGGTTTTATGGAGTGCCATTCGGCGGCTAATTACCTTTGAACTTTGGGGGTAATTTCGAAACAGAAGCTGTGGGAAGTCACGGAAGCTCCCCATAGACGACTTCTAACTTCCGCGTGTTGTAATACAAAGCCGCTTCGCAGAGAAACGGCTGTAAAAAGCCTCCCGTTTGGGACAGCTTCCGATTTTTTCGGATGAAAAGCCGAAGCCGAAGTCGTCCCAAACACATCCATAGTAATAGGGTTGTTATCCATGCATAAGAAGGCTCGAACATGTCTAAAAAATCTCAATCTCCTTTGTGCCTCTCCTTGTTTGTTCCGTAACATCGGCACTAATTGGGGGACACACCGTAACATGGCCAAACAATGTCATGCATTGTTGTGTAAAAAGAAAAAAAAGACGGTATGCTTTTTTTTTAACAGCTGACGGCCGAAGATGTCGTGCATTGCATTGTTAATCCACTCGAGGAGGGTACGTTCTTACCAGCTTCAATAGTGCAGCTTCGTGAACCTTATGATCCTCCTTTTTTTTTTCTTAGATTCTGATACTAAGTTTTAAGCCCAAGGTTGGGAGGTATGGGCCCAAAACGAATGTCTATTAACTAATGGGCTGCAAGGACAGCCAGTTCCCACACCAACTTTTATTCTTCTTCCTTTTTTGAATAATTTTACCCTCTTCTAAAAAAAGAGAGAATACTTTTACCCAATAGTACCTCCTTTTAATTCAATGTCCCAGTCAGCCAGATAAGTCCTTCTGTTTTCAATTAAGTACCTCTTTTATGTCGATTGCTCTAAAGCAGACCCTCTTTTCTCAATGTCAATCAGGTCCCACTACTTTGTCAAATGTTTAATAGTGAACCATCTTTTTTGAAATTAGTTTAAAATATAACCTTAAGTTCATTAGCAGTCCACCAAATGAAACACACCTATTAAGGTTAGGAAATTGAAAACAATAAAACTATAAAATAAACCATTAAAATAAAATCCAAAGATACAGGAACAAACCTTCAAATATAATAGAAATCCAATATGAAGTTCTGAAAATGAATTAAAAATGTATATGAAAATTTTAAGAAAAAATATTTATAAATATTATGATTACCTTTGAAATTGAATTATTAAATAAGTGACAAAATTATACATATGCATCCATTATTTGTGATCAGCCATACTAACCTATATGTATGGATGCAAAATTCGCATATGTAACACTCCGATTTTCAGAATCGGGATGTTAATATTTAATTTAGCGATCTAATAAATATTTAACTGTGTTTTAAATTTTTTTCGTGTTTAATTAAAAGATTGCTTTTAAAATCAAATCGAATTGTTCGAAAGGTCGCATAAAAAAGATTAATTAAATCAAATTGTTTGAAGGTGTTGGCTAAAACTAAATTATTTTGATTTCTTATCTTCGTATGCAATTCAAAAATCATGTCGTCATGCATTCATTCGTAAGAAGAGAAGAAAAGGAAAAAAAAAAGAAAAAGAAAAAGAAAAGAAAGAAAGGAAAGGTCAGAGCGGACGGTGGAGCGTGGCGTCCGCTCCCACAACCTAGAAATTTTGTTAACATGATGACGCTCGATTAATTGACATGCAAAAACGATACTGCCATCTTTTACAAAAGCCAGCTTTGATACTTAATCCCAAACGGTGCACAGTGGAGAGTCCGGGAAATTGTCGTGTTATTGGAAACGGGATAGAAAGCTACGATAAGTGTTACGTCAAACAAAAAATGGCATGCCGTGCATGACACATTGACACAGACAGTAAGAAACAAAAAAAAAAAAAAAAAAAAAGGGAGAGTGGGGAGAAAATTTGGATGACAACCTTTATCAGAGCCAGGTTTCGATCCTGGGACCTGTGGGTTATGGGCCCACCACGCTTCCGCTGCGCCACTCTGATTGTTGGGAAAGCGTACAGATATTACTTTTAATATAAACTACCTCAAGTACCTGCCTAACCTCCAGGCTCTCAGTTGAGTCTCAGCACACACGCCATCTCTGAAGCATTCTCATGTGCAGACACCAGATGCAATTTCGTGTATAAAGACACCATGAGCATTCAGTATGGCCATAAACCAGAATAGCCAGCTGCATACTTGCACCGGCAGCAAACAAACTGGAGCATGAGTGGTGGTGCCACCCATGATTCTGCACTCAAACAACGGCACAACGCCCATGTCTATCGATCTGTTCCGCTCAGCTTCCATCAATCTCCTACTTATATTAATTCCAGCTGAAAGCCTGAAACTTGAGCCAAAAACCGAATGCTCTCGAGAACTTTGGCTAATTTGGCAGTCATGGAACATGGACTAATTCATGGCTAATTATATGCAAATGGCACTACTCGGACCAGTCCATGGCAACAGATACGCTAAGGTCAAGAGAGCCTAAAATATTCTTTTTCCAAGGCAAAGTAAACTCAGCATGATTGTGCTGGGAGAAGAGCGACTACTGCATGCAATGAAAGTGGGAGCACGGTAGAGCAAAGTGGAGGGTCTAAAGATTTCAAACGGTACAAGTGATGGCACCACGAATTTTGTACCCTTGAGTTGGAGAGATCGGAAGTGCGGTAATTATGAATTCACTTTCCAACAGATGGTCAAACAAATTCTTGCCGATTTGTCTATATTTTTTTTAAGAGTGGGATAAGTTAGTCAGAGTACAAGAGCGTTAATACAGAAAACCATACAACACTGCGTTGCATATTTGGTGAATATATTTAGGAAAATTGGGTCAATAACACTATGAAAACATGTAGTTTTCTAGGAAAATAAAACTCCAAAGAGTCGGTCTGTAACATCCAACGAGTTTGGTGGATATATTTGACAAAATTAGATGAGTAACACTAGCAGGCAAAATTGGCTCCCGGGCGGCCTGGACATCGCACTTGTGTGACATTTACCAAAATACACTGTAAAATCGATATTCGACTGATGGACATCGCAAATTTATAGTCATTTGCCACTGGATACTACAATGCTTTTACAGTGTAATATTATTTTGTAGGACCGAAATGGCGACAGAGGGGGGGGTGAATGTCGCTCTCTTTAAAATCGCCCCCGAGAAAACGTACACTAATTTTTTTTATTTTTAAGAAGAAGCAAAACAAAGTAATTCACAGAGAGTTAATTCTGCTCAAACCTGAACGCATGTGACACTGAAAAATTCAGCATAAATCAGAGACCAGCCAGTAAAAATTCGACTGAAAATACCGCTGTTTAATCTGCATGCAAAATATTTGAAAATCAGCAAAAGGAAAAAATGTACTGTAGCAGTTGCCTCCCAGGGATGAAATCGCTCTCATGCATTAAACAGTAGCCATAGTAATTAAGTGATCCAAAACAACGTGAGTTAACAAGGGCAACAAGATGGGAGCTAAGAATAAAATAATCCAAGATTCAGAAGAGCAGGGTCTTGATTCTGTTGCTATACACAAGACTACTCGAAGCTGCCGCCCTTACGATCTTTCTGGATTTCTCAGGATGAGCTCAACCGGCGCACACGCAAAGAAAAACAAAACTGAGCCGACAATCACGGAAAGAAAACAAGCCGGCACAGATCCGATTTTTTCTTGTCTACTGACAAGGTTCAACAAGCCGCCCGGGGGATCCGGCCGCCAACAAAAACTCCAGATTTTTGCGGTCAGCCCTCCCGGCGCATCATGCCATACAGGTATGAGACTCTACACGCATGAGGCAAAAACGGCCATTACTACTGCAGATTTTACCAGTGACAAGCAATAGAAGATGAGACACAGCAGCAAGGAATGAGTCACAGCCTTGAGGACAGCCGAATCAGTTGCAAAAATGACGATCTACTACACGCCGCCGACTGGGACATTCATCTCTGGAGTTCACACAGCGCCGCCACAGGCTACTTTTACACAAGGGCAGCACAGGCGCACAATTTTTCTTGGGCCAGAGGAGCAAACAAAATCACAGAGAACAAAACTCACAGATCTAAAATCACTCACGCAGGAGGGAGTAAAAACAGCAGCTCCAAAAATCATGCTGCTAGCAGCCGCACGCACAGACTCCAGCTAAGAGCAATCAATATGCAGCCGTAGGAAATAAGTGAAATCAACATCTTGCAGACAGCTGCCAAGACTCGGATTCTATGGGCGTGGGCCGAACATCAAAAGAACCGGCCGATAAGCATGACAGAAAAGCAAAACTGTGAAACCAACCAGATGGGACAAGCGGACACAGAGAAAACTGCAGCCAAGAAATTGAACCCAAATCGATAAAATACTAGCAATTAAAAACCAAGCACCATCTCATATTGATCTAAAGGAAGAGAGATACATGATTGATACAAGAGGAATGATTAGAAGCTTTCATCTCATCCTCTCCCACTCTCAAACCTCAAGAACACACTCTCTCATGGAGCACAAGCATTAGGAAGACCTAACACTCACACCCATCTCTCTCACTTTCACACACATGGAGAGAACCAAAATGAAACTCTAAAGATTTAGCACACACTCTCACAAATTTCAGCACAAACTCTCCCTCTCCTTTTATAGCCTCCCACTAATGGGTTTACACTTTGCTTTACCCATTAGGTCACACCAACCCTAGCACTTTATCCAATAATCCCTAACAAACATCCACTTCCTTTAGTGCGACTTTGCGTATTCACCAAAACGCCACTCCCGCACCTTCCAGAAGCTTCTCGATTCTTGCCGCGCAAGCCTCGCAACCACTCCGAGTCCTCGCCGTCTTCGACACATCCCGATATTCGACCTCGGCGCCACTGCGCTTAGTCCAGCCCTCCGTGTCTCGCCACGACTTCACTCGACGTCCCGCGGTCCACAGACAAGAAACAAAACACATAGCACCGCCGACATATTGTAACCATACAATAGCATTAGACAAAATATTGAGCCCAAACCGATCGAATCAAAAATAAACGACTTAAGCACGTTCGACCTAGCTCGACAAAGATCGATCAAACCAAATGCACTGCCATGCTGAACGACATGGTCCGACCACACAAACCAAACTCGACTTCCTAAACCTATGTCAATTACTCATCACACACACGGGACGACCTCCACATGGTCTCTCAATCTCCCCCTTGATGAGTATATTGACAAACACTGATAAAGCGCAAAGATGAGTTTGAGTTTGAAGAAACCAACATGGTCCAAAGAAGAAGAGTGAAACTAATGACCATGTCGACAGAAGGAACACTAGAGCAACAACTAAAAGAGCAAATTGTTCTCCAAAGCTCTAAAATGATCCCAACTAGCTTTTTCTTCTCTATTCTCCCCCTTTTGGCAATAAACACATCAAGAATGCTCAAGAGAGAATATGACATGTCAATGGATGAAAATGGCTGAAGTTTGTTTATTTAAGCATTTTGAGCCATGAGAATTATCCATAATGACCAACATGTAATACACCAAGCCATAACTCAATAAAAAGGCTAGCTAGATCATGACAAGATATGTATAAGCTAGCTAGAACACATAGATGACAATCAAAATGAGGTACATTATGTGAGCAAGTCAAGTCATCAATGAGCAAAGTCTCGCTAGAGATATCCAAGGATGATGCAGCCATGTCAATAAGCTAAGCGGAACTAAGAAGCTTAAATTGAGACCAAATAGAGTGCTATGCTCAAGATTGAAACATTGGTTAAAGTACATGATACTTTTGTGGCTTTAAGCACATTGAACACATGAAACATATTTTCTTTTGAAATTCATAGTGGTTTCCAACTGATTTTTGTTTTATCATGTGCTAGGTCTCAAGCCTTATCGACTACTCCAAGCGAGAAGCTTAAGAAGATAGTCTAGGTCACCCAAAACTCCCCTAAGTTCATGCCAAGTGCAATGGCAAGCCGTCTCATAGGAGAGAATTGGTGAGATCGGTTTTTCAGACAAAAGAGATCTTTTTGCCTTTTAACAAGTTGTACTAACTCATGCATCATCAAGAGACTAAAAGCACTCAATCTAAGGCTCAATATAGATTCATCACTCTACCCAAATTATTTGACATGGCATGAATCATAAAAGGATAGCTCAAGAAAGACTAATCTCGAGTGCTAACATGACAAGTTTTAGTTTAAGTTGAGCAATTTTAATTAACTTATCATGGCAAAAGCTAGGCTACACATATGAAGTCATGATAAATCTAGCAAATAAGCACAAGTCATGACAAGATGTAAAGCATTGTAAACATGTCATAGCAGGATAATAATCAAGGCTCAATGTAGTTATATTACAATGCGAGAATGCTAGAAATGCGTAAGATCCACTCCCTCAACAATAGATGCAACTTTTAGTTCAAGTTGAGTTATGTCAAAATTAAGCTCGAAGCTCCCAAATGAACTCCCTTGAACCAAAATAATAAATCGAGAAGTCGCAAAGAAAACATAAAAGCAAATCCTTAAAGCATAGATAAGATATAGAGAATATTATGGCTCGATCGACTCTCATCTACCCCATATGACTCTAGGACTATCAACCGCCCACTTAACACACCTAGGAGCAAACACGCACTCGCCTGTCCGAGGGTGGCCCAACCTCGCTAGAACCTACAAGAAGTGAGTGAGCTCAACCTAGTGAGATAAGTAACAAACTAATAAGCAAGATCCTAGAAACACAAGATAAGAGCAAATCTAAACAACTAGACAAAAGTAGCACTCTAATCTATGCTAGGAGGACTAATCCCAAAAGCACCCAAAATGCAATGCAACAAAGAAGGAGCAAGATCATAAATAATATAGTAGAGCAAGAAACCCAAAGCTCCCCTCACTACATCCATAAGGACAAACCACCCCAAGCTCTCCCCAGAGTGAAAACCTCGAACTATCCAATGGCTTGGTAAAATGTCGATAACCGGTGGTCACTCTCCACAAACCGAAGCACTATATCGCCCTTCTCTACATGGTCTCTAAGGAAGTGGAAGCGGATATCGATGTGCTTGGTCCGGAATGTTTGACCGGTTCTTGGCAATGTTAATCGCAGAAGTGTTATCACAAAAGAGTGGAACAACATCGATAACTAACCCAAAGTCCCGCAGGTCGAAGTCATCCAGAGCACTTGGCTACAAAGAATCGGCTGCAAAGAACGTGCTCGCCCTCTGCGGTGGATAGTGTAACACCGGACCGCTTCCTCGAAGACCGAGAAACAAGAGAAGTGCCAAGAAATTGGCAAAGTTGGAAGTGCTCTTCCTATCTATCCTCTGACCAATAAGTCTCGCATCCGAGAAGGCTCTCAAGGAAAGACAGATGAGGAAGAGTACGAGATACCATAGTCAATGGTAGCTCGTGAGTACCGAAGATGCGCTTCACCGCCGGTGAGAAACGCGAGGAGAAGCTCAAAACGAGCGCACAAACACACGAAAAATGTATGTCCGGTCTCGAGGCGTTGAGGTACAAGAGGGAGCCTATCATGTCGAAACTCCTTTTGATCAAGCGCTCGCCATCCTCATCTGGTCAAGATAGGTCAGAGAAGCCATGGGAGTCGACACGAGCTTACCATCACTCATATCGGGCGTCTCAGAGATCACGAGTGTACTTGCCTGATGAAGAAAAAGTACCTCTCGAGTCCGCTTGATTTGGAAGCCAAGAAAGAATGTCAACTCACCCATCATGCTCATCTCAAACTCGGTGCTCATGACATCCGAGAAGCTGTGAAACCAGAGCATGAGAAGAGCTGCCAAAGATGATGTCATCGACATAGATTTGGACGAGCGAAAAGTCACTACCAAGCCTACGGATAAACAAGGTCTTGTCTACTTTACCCATTTCAAACCCATGACTCAACAAGTAGGACTTAAGCCTCTCATACCAAGCTCGGGAGCTGCTTAAGTCCATCTGGTATGGAAAGCTTGAAGACATGGTTTGGGTATTTGGGGTTCTCGAAACACGGAGGTCGCTTGACGTAGACTTCCTCCTCAATAAGGCCATTGAGGAAGGCACTCTTCACGTCCATCTGGTAAAGCTTGAAACCCTTAGAAGCCGCAAAGGCAAGCGAGATTCTAATGGCTTCAAGTCGAGCTCTGAGGGCAAGGTCTCCTCAAAGTCTAGACCCTCAACCTGGGAAAACCCCTGAGCTACCAATCTCGCCTTGTTTCGGATGACTACCCCATCCTCACTCTGCTTGTTCTTGAACACCCACTTGGTTCCAATGATATTGTGGCCTCGTGGGGGCTCAACAAGAGACCAGACCTTGTTTCTCTCAAAGTTCTCTAATTCCTCATGCATGGCATTGACCCAAAACTCATCAGAAAGGGCGTGACAAACATCCTTGGGCTCAAAAGAGGCAACAAAGGCAGAATGGAGACAGAAATGAGAAAAGCCAGACTTAGAGCGTGTGACACGCTCGAAAAGGTCTCCAATCATCTGCTCTGAAGGATGCCTTTTCTGGATATGACGGGGAGGTCCTGGATGAGAAGGAGAAGTGGCCTCTACCTCGTGTGCAGACGAGGCAGGGACAGAGCCACTAGCTCCGGAGGAAACGGAAGGCAAGGTGATCACCTTGAGGTGCCGTGGAAGAAGGCATCTCAAGGGGAGGAAGAGGAGCAGATCGGAGTAAACAACCATCGTCTCCTCGTCCTCATCATCCACAAAGATGGTCTCGGTTGCTCTAAAGAACTCGAGATATCTGGCCTAGTCCCCTGACTGGCCTCGTCAAAAAGTCACCTCACGTGTTTCTACCATTCTCGCTAGACTCGCAGCCTGCACCCTATAAGCCCGCCAAGAAGTCGAGTAGCCTAGAAAGATACCGCCACAGAACGTGACTCGAACTTGTCTAGGTTCCCGGACTTCAAGATAAAGCACTTGCAACCAAACACACGAAAATGAGAGGCTGGGCTTTCACCGTATCTCACTCATAAGAAGTGCGTGTAGAAGTGCCCAAGAAAACTCGATTCAAACATGGCACGCGATCGCAATGGCCTCATTTCAAAACTTCCTCGGTGTAGAGTACTCATCAAGCATCGCCCTGCCATCTCGACCAAGGTACGGTTCTTCCTCTCCACAACGCCATTTTGCCGAGGGGCGATGGAGAAGAGAACGGTGCTCTACACTGTCTCACCACGTAAACTCTCAAAGTAGGAATTCTTGAACTCCGTGCCATTGTCATCGCGGATCGCTCGTAAGGCACCGGGAAGCTCAACAGACTGACCTACTAAAAGACCTCGGAAATGTGTAAATGTCTCGTCCTTCGAGGCTAAGAAAAACACCCAAGAGTACCTCGAGAAGTCATCGACCACAACAAGAACATACCACTTCCCTCCTGTGATCAAGATCAGTTGGTCCAATCATGTCCATGTGGAGCAATGTATCTTCAGCATCGGTCATAGTAATCGTGACCGAGGATGAGAAGCGGCAACCATCTTGCCGTTTAGGCATGGAGTGCAAACAAGATCTTTGACCATCTTGAGTTTGGCGGACCACGAATGAGATCACGGCTACTAACTCGGGTCAAATGGTCAAATCCAATATGACCAAGTCTCCTATGCCGAAAAGAGATCGCGGGACTCGAAGCAACTAAACACCGAGAGGATCGCGGAAGACTCGAGAGAAATCAAGACGAAAGATCCTCCCATAACGAGAAATCCATAAACCGGACTACCCAAGAGTCAAGAATTTTGCAATTGTTTTCTTAAAGCTCACCTCGAAACCGCTATCAATAAGCCGAGAAACCGAAAGCAAATTGTCTGCAGCCTTACTAACCAAGG
Source organism: Phyllostachys edulis (assembly GCA_036346405.1). Classification (NCBI taxonomy): domain Eukaryota; kingdom Viridiplantae; phylum Streptophyta; class Magnoliopsida; order Poales; family Poaceae; genus Phyllostachys; species Phyllostachys edulis. The sequence continues at coordinate 56,561,411 of CM070555.1, forward strand.
CAACATCCTTAAGAATAAAAGAAGCATTAATCGCACACGAGACCTTTGGCGATGACGCCTCGACGAAGCGTCTCGAAGGTGATCGTCTCATCACCGGAGCGCGGCTAGGAGGAGAACCAACGGAGTCTCCGGTCATATGACGAGAACAACCGAGTCTACAAGCCAAACCTTCTCCTTCCCTACCCGCGAACTCCGAAGTCAAGCAGAGTAAAGTCTCGATCTTGGGATAAATCAACGATGATTTTGGCACCCAATCTTGAGTAACACGTCGAAAGCGATGAAGTAGTCAAGCCCGACCGACCTCTATCTACCCTACGCTCTCTGTCACTCCTGGCAGCAGAAGGTCTAAGAGCGGACCCGGCGTTCTTTGAGTCCGGCCCTCTGAAGGGCGAGTCGAAGTCAGCACCTGCAACAGATCGAACACGCCATGTAGCTATCTCGATGGGAAAACGAGATCTACCCTCGGACGCGGAAGTCACGATCGAAGCAACATGAGGACGAAAACCGAAAACTCGAAAAACCAAGTCCTCGATCTTTGCACAAACCCATCGAAGAAACAAGCCTAGACCTCGTGTTGATCTTAGGTGCACTCAAGGTGCAGGGCCGACCACGAATGCGCCTAAGAGACTCAACATGGTCTCTACGCGATCTTGGCGCGCTGAAGCATCGATCGACCGTGTGTCCATCCTTCCGACAGGTGCGATGATACTTCACCTTCGAGAGGTAAAAGCGACATGTGAAATTACCTTCTTGTCAAATCCTCGGACATAGCCCGCCGACTTGAAATGGACTTTCTGGGTCTGGGCTCGGTCTCGATCACACTGGTGCTATGGGTGCGAGCACGGCGGTGGATGCTTCCTCATGTCCTCAGAGAAGTCATATCCTAGACCACGATTAAATCTGCAGATCTTAGATTGGTCTAGAATAAGATTGAGCTTCTTCTTGCCTCCTACAAATCTCTCGAGAGTGTTCATAAGGCATCTTGACACTCCCGAAGAGAGAGGTGCAAGAAGAGCGGGGAAGAAGAGACAGCGAGAAGGTAAGGAGCAAAGAAGAACCAAAGCGAGAGGGAAGAATGGCTTGTGCAAGCACAAACCGACTCTGAAGGGATCCTCTTGCTAGCAGCTTGGTTCACGTTGCTAAGCGTCTCATCCTTACCACAGGGCTTCTCCCTTCTCCACAATCATATTACAAGCACAATGTGGCTTCTCTAGAAGGTCCTTAGTTAGCTTCACACATTTCTCATCCAAAGCAATCAAGTCGATTTTAGTTTGTTACACTTAATGCATGGTGAGCTAACAGGGTCCTTAGAAGCAAACTTAGCCATCTTCCTTTCATAATCAATCATATCTTGAAAGCTGTTTGGAGACGACCTCAAGTTCAATGATTAACTTAGGACAGTTCAAGCATGAAACAATTGGCTCAAGTAAAGAAGCTTGTAGTTCAAAGAATTTTATGATCCGCCTGTTTTAAGTTCATCTTCAAGTTATTGCAATTTTCACAAGACTCAGGCGGATCAAGGAGCATGGCATAAGATCCTCTAGCAACAATGTCCTTACCCTCACATGAGGTGGGAGAAGTAGTCTCATCGGTAATAAGTAGGGTAATGACCATCCTACTCAACTCTAACTCAAAGAAGCGGACTAACATTCTCCACCTTAACACTATCAAGTTTGGAGGACACACTATCATGTGAGGTCCTTAACTTCTCCATATCAACCACAAAAGCGAGCATGTATCACAATCATCACTAGAAGGCGCGTATAAGAGCAATAATCTCTAGTGACAATCTATCTATTTCCTTCTCTAAGTCAAAGACACCTAGCCTTAGCTTTAGCATAAAAACCTCCTAGCTTAAGAAAAGCATGATTGAGCTGCTCAGAGTTGGGATCTACCTCGTCCCGAAGTCTGAGTTCATTGTCAGTCCGAGTTCGCCCTCGAGGGCCATGAAGCACATCTTGGGAGAAGTCGCGCCGCCATCCTTGGGCTCTTGGTCACCCGTCCCGTCATCGTCGCTCCATCCTTCCACCTCGGCCGAGGTCGAGGTCGTCAGCAGTGAGGGCCGGTGGAAGAGCTTCTTGGCTTTGCCAAAGTTGCGAACTTCTTCTTCTTTGGGACGTCTGAGCCGGAGGCTTCTTGTTGCAGTTCTTGTCGGTGTAGTCGTTCTTGCGAACCGCCAGTAGTCGTTCTTGCCCTTCTCGGCTTAGGCGGTTTTGCTCGGATGTGGTTGGGGCCACCACACTCAAAGCAAATCACGGGTCCTCCTCTTCTGTCCCTCCTCCCTTTGTAAGCGTGGGAGAATCTCACGAGCAAGGAGGGCAAGTCGCTCATCCGCGATAAGCTGCTCTAGCGATCATCGGTTATGTCACGAGAGCGACAAGGGAGAAATTGCAAGAGGACTCGGAAGAGAGACCGGTGGCCCAGGATCGGTGACTGGGGCCATCGACCGACTTCGACCTCTAGAGACAACGTCAATCTCGTGAGTCTTGAGGCGTGAGTCTGCCGCATCAAGAGTCAAGGTCGAGAGGTCTGTCGTGTCTTTGATGGTGGTCACTTTCATCTCCCACACCCGCAGATCGAGTCTTAGTAAGTATCGACGAAGCGTTGTCCGAGTCGGGTATGTGAGACCGACCGCCGGAGGTTACTCAAGATCTTGTGAAAGCGCGGCACTCATCTAGGGACTCACCAAAGAAGCATCTCAAATTTGTTGTATTCTCGTTTGAACCGGTCTGTCGAACCGTCTTGATGGGTGGTGCCCTCATGGTATCGTCGAGGTCACCCAGGATATCGTGGGCGACGACAGTGAGATCTTGATCAAACTCGCTCGACTCAAACCACGGATTATGATGTTCCTTGCCTTTGCATTTGCCTCAACATCGGCCATGTTCCCGACATTCATGTTCTCATCGGCGAACAAATAATGAATCGAACCTTAACCTTCCGCCAGATGGCATACCCTTGGCCTGGATGTATGTCTCCATTCGGCTCTTCGGAAGAATGTCGATGCCATCGAAAGCGGCGGCTTGGTCGAGTACTTGTCCATCGCCACGGCTCTTGAGACCGGTTAAGATCTATTGAAAAGAGCTAACCGGCTCTGATACCAATTGTAGGACCGAAATGGCGACAGAGGGGGGGGGGTGAATGTCGCTCTCTTTAAAATCGCCCCCGAGAAAACGTACACTAATTTTTTTTATTTTTAAGAAGAAGCAAAACAAAGTAATTCACAGAGAGTTAAATCTGCTCAAACCTGGAACGCATGTGACACTGAAAAATTCAGCATAAATCAGAGACCAGCCAGTAAAAAATTCGACTGAAAATACCGCTGTTTAATCTGCATGCAAAATATTTGAAAATCAGCAAAAAGGAAAAAATGTACTGTAGCAGTTGCCTCCCAGGGATGAAATCGCTCTCATGCATTAAACAGTAGCCATAGTAATTAAGTGATCCAAAACAACGTGAGTTAACAAGGGCAACAAGATGGGAGCTAAGAATAAAATAATCCAAGATTCAGAAGAGCAGGGTCTTGATTCTGTTGCTATACACAAGACTACTCGAAGCTGCCGCCCCTTACGATCTTTCTGGATTTCTCAGGATGAGCTCAACCGGCGCACACGCAAAGAAAAACAAAACTGAGCCGACAATCACGGAAAGAAAACAAGCCGGCACAGATCCGATTTTTTCTTGTCTACTGACAAGGTTCAACAAGCCGCCCGGGGGATCCGGCCGCCAACAAAAACTCCAGATTTTTGCGGTCAGCCCTCCCGGCGCATCATGCCATACAGGTATGAGACTCTACACGCATGAGGCAAAAACGGCCATTACTACTGCAGATTTTTACCAGTGACAAGCAATAGAAGATGAGACACAGCAGCAAGGAATGAGTCACAGCCTTGAGGACAGCCGAATCAGTTGCAAAAATGACGATCTACTACACGCCGCCGACTGGGACATTCATCTCTGGAGTTCACACAGCGCCGCCACAGGCTACTTTTACACAAGGGCAGCACAGGCGCACAATTTTTCTTGGGCCAGAGGAGCAAACAAAATCACAGAGAACAAAACTCACAGATCTAAAATCACTCACGCAGGAGGGAGTAAAAACAGCAGCTCCAAAAATCATGCTGCTAGCAGCCGCACGCACAGACTCCAGCTAAGAGCAATCAATATGCAGCCGTAGGAAATAAGTGAAATCAACATCTTGCAGACAGCTGCCAAGACTCGGATTCTATGGGCGTGGGCCGAACATCAAAAGAACCGGCCGATAAGCATGACAGAAAAGCAAAAACTGTGAAACCAACCAGATGGGACAAGCGGACACAGAGAAAACTGCAGCCAAGAAATTGAACCCAAATCGATAAAATACTAGCAATTAAAAACCAAGCACCATCTCATATTGATCTAAAGGAAGAGAGATACATGATTGATACAAGAGGAATGATTAGAAGCTTTCATCTCATCCTCTCCCACTCTCAAACCTCAAGAACACACTCTCTCATGGAGCACAAGCATTAGGAAGACCTAACACTCACACCCATCTCTCTCACTTTCACACACATGGAGAGAACCAAAATGAAACTCTAAAGATTTAGCACACACTCTCACAAATTTCAGCACAAACTCTCCCTCTCCTTTTATAGCCTCCCACTAATGGGTTTACACTTTGCTTTACCCATTAGGTCACACCAACCCTAGCACTTTATCCAATAATCCCTAACAAACATCCACTTCCTTTAGTGCAGCTTTGCGTATTCACCAAAACGCCACTCCCGCACCTTCCAGGAAGCTTCCTCGATTCTTGCCGCAAACCTCGCAACCACTCCGAGTCCTCGCCGTCTTGACACATCCCGATCGTTACGACCTCGGCGCCACTGCGCCTAGTCCACCTCCTCCGTGTCTCGCCACGACTTCACTCGACGTCCTGCAGTCACACAGACAAGAAACAAAACACATAGCACCGCTCGACATATTGTAACCATACAATAGCATTAGACAAAATATTCAGAGCCCAAACCGATCGAACCGAAAATAAACGACTTAAGCATCGTTAGACCTAGCTCGACAAAGATCGACCAAACCGAATGCATGCCATGCGAACGACATGGTCCGACCACACAAACCAAACTCGACTTCCTAAACCTATGTCAATTACTCATCACACACACGGGACGACCTCCACATGGTCTCTCATATTTGCGGAATAATATTAATGTGTGGTCTCCTGATTTTCAGAGTAATATTATTTTATTCGCTCCAGTGTGCAATGGCAAATGACCACAAATTTGCGATGTCCACTAGTGAAATATCGATTTTACAGTGTGTTTTGGCAAATGCCACACAAGTGCGATGTCTAGGAGACAGTTTTGCCCATCTTTCAGGGTTTTTTTTTTGCGAGAAAAACAGAGCTTTATTAATTACTCAACTTTTGGGATACAATCTTGAGCAATTATACGCTCAACACGAGAGGGAAAATCCTCACGCCACACAGCGGTGTGCTTCGTGCATTTAGCTAATTGTGCGGGCACATGGGCAGCAAAATTCTGCTCTCTCTTCACGCGTCGAACGGCAAAATCCGGGCACCTTCCAACAAACTCCCGGGCGTCTTGCAGAATAAAATGGATCCTTGATCTATTGTCAGATTCTAACAGCACCGGCCTGTCGATCCATGCTAGCGCAAAGCCTTCTTTACAGGCAAGGGCCTCAACATCCTCTGCATCTGACGCATGGTAGATGATACGCCAAGACGAAAGGAGCAACTTACTGTATTCGTTCTGGATGAGAACACCAATACCGCCTTCAGCACTTTGCTTTGCAAAAGCCCCATCCGCGTTGATCTTCGCCCAGCCAGCATCAGGAGGCAACCAACACTCCTTCTTCTTCTTCTTCTTCAGGATATGACAAACAAGCCGTCGAACAGGCGCTCCCATCACTTCCTTGCCTTTACTGCTTAATTCACCCAGTTGTCGGACCATAAACAGTGTCTCCCACTCCCAGTAGTTACTTAGGAATTTAACCGATCCAGCAATTTGACACCGAACCATTCGCATGGGTGATGTTATTGCGAATTTGCCAGGTGCGCCAAAGAAGCGGGATTAACCTACTGCTTTCTTCCACCTGGAGCGTGTCACGTAGTATTAACAGCCATTCGGCCCAGTGTTTGAGAAGACGAGCTTCTTCAGGTGATGCCCACAGCGGCCTCATTGCAGACCGCAATGCCAAAGCATGATTGCAGCAAATCACCGCACGGTGCTCGTCCTCATCCGCATTACCACAAATGTCGCAAGTCCGATCAGTAGCCAGAGTGCGCCGCCATTTATTGACCTCAGTAGCCAGGCCATTGTGAATAAGGCGCCATGCAAAAACATTAGCCTTCTGCGGAATGGGCAGTTTCCTCAATTCACACCACGCCGGGCGCACTCCATCTGATCTGGAACTTGAAGCTGGCATACCTGACACTAAGTTCTACAGCGACACACCCAATCTGTATGCACTACGCACCGTGAAGCAGCCCGACTTTTCAAAGTGCCAGGCGATGACGTCCTCCATCCTCCGTGCAGGTAATTTGATTTTCAGAATTTCCTGAGCATCATAATCTCTGAATATATCATTGATCAGTTCCTCCTTCCACACGCCTCGCTCATGGTCAATCAGCTGTGCAACCCATTTGAGCATGCTTGGTCTCCGTTTACCATTTACCATTAAGTTCACCTCCCATGGAATCCACGGACTGCGCCAAAATTTTACTTTTTCTCCTGAGCCAACACGCCACTACGCCAGACAACACCCTTCTTTGACAAGTCTAGGCCATGCTCAATAGCCTTCCAGGTGGAGGACGAAGTACGCGGGAATGTCGTGTCCAAAATATTGCCATTGGGAAAATATTTAGCTTTTAGCAGCCTTAAACGAAGACAATCCGGAAAGACCAGAAGACGCCAAGCTTGCCTTGTTAGCAAGGATCGATTAAAAAAATTAGATCCCGGAAACCAAGGCCTCCCTAGCGCGAATTTTTTAAAAATAATATTTTTTTGAAAGATATTTACAAAAATATATCGTCTTTCCAAAAAATTACAAAAATGTGTTCCTGTCGCCATTTCAAATGGCGACAGGAACCTATCGCCATTTGAAATGACGACAGGAACGCTCTCCCTCCGATCGCGGGTCCAGCCACTGTCGCCATTTCAATCGGCGATGTGTTCTGTCGCCGTTTCAAATGGCGATAGGTTCTGTCGCCATTGAACTGGCGGCGAAGCGATAATTGCCTATTTTACGGTCGTTGCATATACGATTTTCATACGTTTTTGACGGTACAAAATCATTAGACTCGTAATAACATTTTTTGATCGTCGTATATTGTTCTAGTGTGATGAATTTGTAGAGAATTTTACGAGAAAGATTGACATATGAATGATTCGTAAGTAGGAAGCTAAGTGATATTACATAACATTCAGCAAAACATCATAACACTTAATAACACGGATATTACATAACATCCAGCAAAACATTATAACACTTAATTAAAATGATAATTCAGAACATTAGCAATAACATATTACTACTGTCCGTGCAATAACATAATTCAGAACATTGGTAACAACATTGGTCGCACCCTCAACGTTATTTCTCGTGGGACATTTCTTGAAGCTGTGCCCAGACTCCCTGCAAATGGAGCACTTCTTCGTACGACGTCCGGTTTCTGCTTCGTCCATATCGTTCTCGATCTTGCCAGTACTGTCGCTCGGCCAACCTTTCCTTCACCTATCAATGTCCGCAGCCAGTTAGTTGCTCCCGTGTCGGATGGCGGTGAAATAGCCAACCACAACAGTAACCATATATCTCCGCGGTCGAGTTTGCATCACCGCTTCCTTGGTGAAATAGACAGAGAGGTCTTGGCCGGATCTTTGCGCCACCGTCGAACATGCGGCTATGACATGGGAGCAAGGCCTATGCAGAAGAAGGGGTTTGTTGCAAGTGCATGTGCAAGTATCGCGACGCAGCGTGCACTCGTGAGTGATCCTCTCGCGGTTCGTCTCGCGACGTCCTTTATCCCTGCACATTATCTCGAAGCGAAGCTCCCTTGTACCCATCTTGAATGCCCGGTGCATCTCACCCTTCTTGCTCTTTTCCTCCATGTACTTGGTGATCATGTCCTGCACGGCCTCCTTGCATTTGTACATAGCTCCTAGCCTAACCTTACTCTGGTCATACTCCCACGGCACACGGGAGCCTTCGTTGACGACGAGGTTGTCGAATCGGTATGTGTTCCATTCGGATGGAACCGCTTTCTTCGGTCAACTTCAACCTCGTCGTCGGAACCTTCATCTTGAGACAATGCCATGTAGTCTCGGTCTTGAGATCCATCCTTTGCACTCGGCTTCAACCTCCTCACCCTCGTCGGCAAGACCAAGAGCTTGCTGGCCGTAGGAGCTACTCCCACAGATCTTCATCGACAAAGATCAAGAACTCAGGAGCTTCAAGAATTGTGTGCGCCGTATGCAGGGTCGCAATCCCGACTTCCTCTTGACCTCGGCACCTCCTTCTTGTTCAGCCACGGGTGCAGGAGTGGGTTTGGCATATGCTTGGATGAGAAGGACCAATTTCCACCCTGCCTCCCTCGCGATGCATACATATGACTGCCATGAATTTGGTCCCCGAAGCTGCACTAACTCCCAATATGTCGGTTGTGCTCTCCGTGGGGAAAGACAACTCAATTTCAGATCGTACACATCACGGTTCACTTGGAATGTATGGAACAACCACCGCATCACAAATACCCCATGTACGCTCTGGTCTTGCTAGGGCACGATCGCCGATTGAAATAACGCAAATCAATCCCCTCGGGACCCTCCAGAATAGTCTCTTGACCATAGTAAATTTTGAAATTGACGATGTCGGAGTCGGACATATTTGACGCACTGCATCATAAAAAAGAATATTTCCACGATTAACCGCATATCTAACACTATACTACCCACTGAAAAGTATTATGTAAAACTATACTACATTACGTATCATGCAAACTAAAACTATGTAATCCATTCGGTTTAAAAATTACGAGAGGTAGGCAATCGGACGGCGGCGCTTCGCTAGCTTCTCTCCTCCTCTCTACTCTCCTCCTCTTCTCTTTTTTCTCAGTAAGAATGAGTTCTACGCTGAATTTTCGGGTTTTTATAGGGTTGGATTTCCTGTTGCCAGTTCAACTGGCGACAAGAACCTATCGCCATTTGAAACGGCGACAGAACTGTCGCCGCCAGCTTGAAATGGCGACAGTGGCCGGGACCGCGATCGGAGGAGAGGTTCTGCCGCCATTTCAAATGGCGATAGGTTCATGTCGCCATTTGAAATGGCGACAGGAACACATTTTTGTAATTTTTTGGAAAGACGATATATTTTTGTAAATATCTTTTAAAAAAATATTATTTTAAAAAAAAAATCGGCTTTTGCATCTTGTAAACTTCTGCCAAGCGATCCAATGGGTTTTTCGCTTACCATTTTCAACTCCCCACCAGTAGTCACGGATACATCGTTCAACTCCTCACAGACTGAGTTAGGCAGCTGAAAAACACCCATAATTCTGAAAATGTGTAAATAACATGCACTACTAGTGATGCAATATGATGGGACTATAGTGGTTCCCAAGACAAAAATGCAGGAGCCGCCGCCGCCTCTGACACCAACGCCGTCTCCTTCCCCCACCACCACTACGCCCTAGGAATACTGAGGAGGGAGCGATGCCCCCCCCCCGGCGCCCCCCTTCCCCTTCCCTTGCCTCCAGCTGCCCGTCGCCGGCCGGAGCCCAACCATCCTCACCCGCCCCCTAGCTCTCCACCATCCCGCCCCGGCCAAGCCCCATAGGCCGCCACAAATCCCCATCCACTCCCCGACCTAGATCCGGATCTGGTATGGCCTACCTCCTCCTCGCCGCCGACCCCCAGGCTGCCCTCCACTGGCGCTGAAGCTCCTGTGTCGCTGCTAGGGATTGCGCCTCCGGTACGCCCCCGCTCGCTTGGCTCCAGGCCACCCTCAGGCCCCGCGCCCAGCTCCCCCAACCGCTCAAGCATCCTCAACCACAAGCTCAGCAATGACATCAGACAACTTAGCACTAGTGTGCCGACCTCCTACATGCATGAAATTGACAATTCTTTTTTGAATATGCCAATTATAATCAATCCAATACACAGTGACACACATATATCCTTTGTTCTGATTTGATGTCCGCATGTCCATAGCAGTGCTAAAGCGGCACAAAATAGTTTTAAAATGTCCAAGCAATTTTTTTCTCTTCTTCTGAAAAGATGTCCATTAGTTCCTTCCTAACAGTTACGTGACTCTTCATTGGAAATGTAGGGCGCAGAGATTTGATGAACTCAACAAAATATTCATGCTCAATGATATTGAAAGGGCACTCATGCATGATTATTGCCAAATAAAATTTTCTCAAGCTGGCTTCTTGATCGTACCTATAAGGCCCAATAATAGTAGTGCCATCTTCATGAATCTTTTCTAGTTTCGGTTGTTGTTAGCCTGGCTTCAGGCTATGTTTGTCCTTCAAATGGTTCCAGAAGACCTTCGTGCCATTGGCACTCTCACATCTACCTTTGTAAGTGCAGTGGTTACATTTGGCCCATTGTTGAATAACCTTCTTGTCATTCTCCGTAATTGTCACTTGAGACTTGTTGAAGTGATCCCAGATAGGTGGTGTGCTCTTCTTCTGTCTCTTTCCTTGAGGCTCCTCCTCTGACTCTTCAACATCCATAACAACAACAGGATATGTATCTTGCGTGCCACTGCCGACGGTTAGGACAACTTGACTTGGTGCTGCGGATGATACATTTGCACTTGCACTAGCACTAGAGGCCGCAGATGACATGTTCTCCCTGTATAACGAAGAACAAACATTGAGAAACAGAAAGAACAGACATATTGCACTAGCACTGCTAAATGATACTTTCTATTGTGTATTTTTGCACAAAAAAAATATATTGTAGACTTCGATAATATAAGCACCGCAATATATCCTCCCATCAAATCATCAATGCAGAAAGAACCAAACCTCCTTACACTCAGCCATAAATCATATGAAATATTAACACATATTTTATCTTACGAAGCCAGTACTACTACAAAACCAAAAATGATGCAAACATTATACAAAATTGATCGATCACTGAATCCAGTGTTATCAGGTGTCCAAATCACAAACATAAAGTTATCCAATGTTATCAGATTGATCACTGAATCTTACAAAGCCAGTACTATCCAGTGTTATATGACTATAAAGTTAGTTTAACACAAATCAATTAATCAGGTGTCGAAATCACAAACATAAACAACCATGTTGACTAAGAACAACTCATACAAACATGATACAAAGTTGATTGATCTCATTATAATAGCATAACGAGATGCAATAGTACTATACCACCAACCAACATCACCAAAAACAGGATGAAAAATTATCACCTTGTACTTGTAGTCAGGTAGAGGACTAGGAGGATGCGGCCATGGGGACACTCGAGCAGAGAAGGTTAGAAGGTTGCGGTGATAGGTAGACCTGTTCACGGGCGACCACATGCCACGGCCAACTGAGCAGAGCCATGTCTGGTAGGGCTTGGGGCTATGGCTTGCCCGCCAAGCCCGAAATTCCCCAAAAAAATGGAAATGTATTTTTTAATCCTGAAAACGAATTAAATAATAGTTTTTTAATTCAAAAAAAGATTAAAATAATACATTTTAATACGAAATTCAACTTTTTGGGCCGGGTCGCTCGGGCTTGCCAAATTTAGACCAGGCTTTTCAAGCCTGGCTCGAAGCCTGGCCCGGCCTGGTATTTGAACAGCTCTAGCGACAGAGAAAGTTGGGCAGAGGAGGGAGCAGCGGCGGGGGCGAAGGAGGGAGCCATGGCGGGGGCGGAGACGGAGCAGCGGCGAAGGACTGGAGGAGGATGGATGTGTGTGGTGTGGCGTCGGGCGTGAGGCATCGGCGGCTGAGGCAATGAGGCGTCAGGGGTTAGGGTTGGACGATGGACTGGGCCGAAAATCAGAACTCAGTAGACTTGTTTTCCAGATATCCGGATAGGAAACGTCCTGATATCCGGGCCCTGCCCCATATTTTCTGGATAGTGCTTGCCCCGAGTCTGACCCCAAATTCGGATTAGACTATCCGGATCCCGTCCTGGATCCAACCAGATATTAAAATGTCTTCCCGACTCCGATCCCGCCCATATCCAGCTCTGTGGATCGGGCGGGAAAAACATGTTCCGTTTTCACCCCTAGTCTCCTCCAATTTGCTGAACTGTTTTCTCATATCCCACCCGTCAACCTCATCATCATATTCTCGAACGAGGGGAAAGTAGGTGATTTCGTTGATCTCGTGCCTGATCTGGGCCTGGACGGAGTTGAGAGGGTCACATCAAACTCAAGGAACACCCAGGGCGTCATTTCTTCACCCGCCCGAATCACAAGGTTAGAGTTGTTTGCTTCCAGGGGTGGAGCTCGGCCTTGGTAGCCGAGGCAATGGTTCGAGGTTTAGGATCAAAAGCATGAGGAAAATCTCTTGAACAATCACTAAAAATACGAGTTTGTCAAAATAACAGCTGACCTAGCTCGAGACTGGACCCGCTGGCTCCACCCCTGTTTGCTTCGTATGTTTTCCTTGACCTACCGTGATTTTTCTTGACTCATTAAGTGCTCTGGCGACTCAGTGCAACTACTGAAAAATTGGTACAATTCATGCCATAGGTAGCATTTCTCAAGAGGTTGCCTAGATGTTTTAGCCAGAAAAGTGTTAAAGGAAAGTACACAGCGGCTTCTATGCAAATTTCCAGAGGCCAGGCCCCTCTTACGTGCTGTTCACGTGGTCAACTTCCACGTTGGTACGGTCAAAACGGTCACATCAGCGAGCTAGGGCTGAGATTTGAATCTAGGACATCAGGTGAGACACTTAAAGGGAGTTACTTATATGTGCATTTCTGAAGCTTGGGAACTTGTCGCTCGCAACAAGTTGAAATTTTTACTGTTTTAGTCCTGTAGGAATTTTTTTTTTCAAAAGTAGCCTCCGTTCGCTATAATTTACAAGTTTGGCCCCAAAAGCGATTACGCATCTGCGTCACCGGGCGGGGGACTCCGACCCCTCCGTGAGGACTGCTGCCGACCGGTAGCAGTCACTGCCCGATGGGCGGCGAGTGCCCCCCTCATTTTTTTCTCGTCGTCCGTTAAAATATTATTTCATTATATTTTGTAAAAAAAAACGAAATTCCATTATATTTGATTGAAAATGAATATCGGCACTGAGATTCATTTCTTTATTTTTTCTCGTCGTCCGTTAAAATATTATTTCATTATATTTTGTAAAAAAAAACGAAATTCCATTATATTTGATTGAAAATGAATATCGGCACTGAGATTTATAAAAAAATTTCATTAAGAAATAAGGGCAAGGGGTAGGGTTTTTTATCCAAATCGGGGTTTCGCCATAGTTTGAGCGCATATATATAAAAAGGTATCAGGACTATTGGAGTGTCTCCACGATGAAATCGTCGAGCGTATACATGTATATAGACAGACCGTCGATGAGGTACTTTATGGAAGCTTATACAGAATGTGATTGCGGGGGTTGGGAGCAGTCGTTGTGATGATGAAGATGTCCGAAAATACTGAGTGTCTCCTCGATGAAGACATACTTGCAATATATGCTTAGCGGAGACACGGAACAAGAACTACATTAGAGTATGCGACATGAAGCACGTTTCACGTAGTGACATGGCATGATGGTCCCGCTAATTGCTTTAGTCATCCTCGCTACTACTACGATACAACTGCGACACAAGCATCCGGACCATATAAGTACACATGCCTTTAGGGATAGTAAAATACATGGGGTAGGGCGGAGACTACTACGTAATGATCGACCTCTGCGTGACCGGGGCCATTTTCCTTCCTTGCTAGCTCGGCATTGAACTCCTCGTTGGCCTTCCTTCCCTTCCCTTGTCGCGGGAGTGTCCACGTCGGCGGTATGTCGAAGTCGTCCATGTCTGCGATTTCACGATGTAAGTTCATCGATATAGTGGAAATCGGAAGAATGATGTAAATTCTTCATAACTCACGTCGTCGTCTGGATTCGCCGGACGACCGGATACCTTGTCTTGGTAGGGCTCGGTAAGATGAGCCTTTCCCTTGCCCTTGTCGCGGATCGCCACGTCGGTGGTATGTCGAAGTCGTCCATGTCCTGCGACTCCATGATGTTAGTCGCCCTATAGTGAAAATCGTAAGAATGATGTAAATTCTTCAGTAACTCACGTCGTGGATACTGAGTACGCCGGCGGATCGAACGCCGGGCGCCGCTCACCAAGCATGAGCCTTTCCTTGCCCTTGTCGCGGATCGCCCACGTGGGGCGGGTATGTCAAGTCGTCCATGTCTGTGATTGTATGATGTAAGTGAAAACGTAAAAGGATGTAAATTCTTCATAACTCACGTCGTCTACATGGATTACGCCGGCGACCTCTTGGGCTCTTTGGTGCGTCCTCAACGGTCCGATGCGTAAGGTTTCCACCGCGACGTTCTCGGCCCGCACCGAGTAGTTCGACATATACTACTGCTTTGGATGAATGCCTGTCGTACATCTCCGGCCGTCGATCCATTTGGAAGAAGTGGCAACGCATCTCTGGCTGCCATTTCATGGGGATGAAGTTAAAACTTTACGGAAGTCAACGCGACGAAAAATCAATCTTGGCGAAAGAAATGCTTACGGGTGGTGCCCGCGTGTAATACGCCCCGCTGCGGTGGTGGGTGTGTGGTGAATGATCTCTGGCGGTTAGCCACACACACATTGCGGGATCGGAAAACGTGGTGGTACCGGAGCATCTTTCATTGATTTATCTGGGTATTGTAGTTGTTTCCTCTTCGCTTAAGCCAATTTTGCTTCTTCAACTGACCTCGCGTAGAAGTTTGCCAAGAGTCCATAGTCGGGTATCTATTGTGTAGTGTTGTGTAGTGTTAGGTTTGGTTTAACCCCTTTTATAAGCCCTATGGTTGGCATGGTGTGGTTAATTTCTTGTCATCGCGCAAAAAGTTGTCTCCTTTGTGCCTTTGGTCTAATCATCGGGCAAAGCTGCCCTGTGGTCTTATCCTTTAGCAAAGTCGTCTACTTTATGCCTTTGGTCTTATCCTTTGGGCAAAGCCGCCCGTGTGGTCTCTTCATCGCGCAAAAATTTGTCTCCTTTGTTCCTTTGGTCTTATCATTTGGGCAAAGCTGCCTGTGTGGTCTTGTCCTTTGCAAAAACCGTCTCCTTTGGTCTTATCAACTGCGGAAAGTCTCCTTTTGGTCTTATCATCGCGCAAAGCTTGCCCGTGTGGTCTTGTCCTTTGCGCAAAGTCTCCTTTGGTCTTATCAACTGCGCAAAGCTACCCGTGTGGTGTTGTCCTTTGCGCAAAGCCGCTCCTTTATGCCTTTGGTCTAATCACCGGGCAAAGCCGCCCGTGTGGTCTTGTCCTTTGCAAAGTCGCTTCTACTTTGTGCCTTTGGTCTTATCATTTGGGCAAAGCCGGCCCGTGTGGTCTCTTCATTCGCGCAAAATTGTCTCCTTTATCTGCTTTGGTCTTATTCTTGGGCAAAGCCGCCCGTATGGTCTTGTCCTTTGCACAAAGTCGTCTCCTTTGGTCTTATCACCGCGGAAAAATTGTCTCCTTTTGGTCTTATCATCGCAAGAAAGCTTGCTGTGTGGTCTTGTCCTTCTTGCAAAAAGTTGTCTCCTTTGGTCTTATCACGATATATCTTGCATGTCTTTGTATTTCACCAATCTTCTAGCTTGTACATGTCGGAGTACTCGACATCGACACTGTATGATACTTGGAGCAGGGAGTTCAACTCCTCGGAGTGGAAAGCCACTCTGAGGACCTATGGCGGAGCGGTGAAGTGGTCACCGAATGAAGCACTCGGCATCGGTGCCGTGGAGGCGTCGATCAAGGCGCATCCGCAACGACATGGATGCGAGCCAACGTGGAGATCGGCCAACACCAATAAGGTGTAGGCTATGTAAGACTCGTGGGCACTCATTCAGAACCGCCGAGTAGACCTTCTTCCTCGGCGCCACTTAGTATCGTAAGCTATCCGGTGTATTTGAGTCATGTCGGTGTTGTAGTGATGTGAGTGTTGTAATGATTTGCGTTGTAACTGTCTGCTTGAGTTACTATTACCGCTTCGTTTGGGTTACGTCGTGCTTTGCGTAAAGTAGTCGCGTCCCGCTTTCGAGAGTTGTCACTTCACTTTCGAGAGTGGTCACGTCCGCTTTCGAGATAGTGCTCACTTCACGCTTTCCACCTTCTTGCGGTCACGGCCTCCTTTCCGCAGTGGCCCCTTCGTGCTCCCAACGCTATATATGGATGCTTTGGTCGCCATTGACCCCACTCTTCTCTTCCTCTTCTCCTTTCGTGCCTTTGTAAAACAAGATGTCTTGGCCTCATCGAATATTCGAGTGAGCGAGAAATTACAATCACTACGACGGCGCTTGCTTTGCCCTCGTTGCGAGGATCGGCTAATGTGTTTACCTCATACGCCATGCGAATCCGTCCCGAGTTTTCATGAAGTGTTCAAATCTTTGGTAAACGCAAACTCAAAGACGAATGAATGCGTTGTACATATCGGGTTTTCTTACTTTCATTTGAAACTTCAATTCTTTTGTAGAACACAACATGTCGATTTTGGCAATGGGTCGACGGTTGCCCGGTGCTTCAAGATATTGCAATGCAAATTCTTTGCCTTGCAAGAAGACTCCGTGGTGTTGCCGCAATTAAATCTGCGATGCCTCGGCGTCCGATGAACCAATGCAAGACTCCCATGATGTTACTACAATTAGTGCAATGCCTTGAGCGTTCGATCAACCCATGCAAAGTGAAGAAAAAGGCTTCAAACAACTTGCATGACAGATGGAAAGAGTTGAGAAGCGCTTCACAAGTTACTTAAGTTAGTTACTTTTGCGGTCTTTCTTCTTTTGTATCTTGTTCTCGCCAAGTAGAGCGTCGGTGTGTAATGAGATTGTAATGTTCACTCGTTATCTATGCATCGCAGATCCTCGATGAATGAGAATAAAATTGTTCTCTTGACATAGATAGCGAAGTACAAGAGTCCAATTACATTCCAATTAGCACACTCTGCTTGGATTACAAATCACTTAATGAAGCACAACTTACAACATACAATAGACTACTAATGCTACTCTCGGTACTCTCGCCACTTTTGCTCCTCATTCTTTGTCGGGCATAGTACCTGTCTTTAACCTTCCGCCAGTGTTCCTCCCAAAGGTCTCAAGCGAATCATTCTGTGGAAGCGTCAACCTATCGGTGACCGTGGGTTCTGCCAGAGTCATCCGAGGCTCCTCAACCGCCGTGTAATAAAGCGTATCTGAGGGGCATCACATGTAGAATCTGGCGTTGACAACAAGTCTGTGACCCAAGCCGTAGTAGGATCCGTGGAGGGCACAAACTTCGGCTCTGGTTGCGGAATGAACGGGTGAATTGCTCGTCTTTGCGGATGGGTAAGCGAATCGCTTGTGGTGCGGTTAGCCTTGAGGTGAACGCCGCGAGGTACATTGTGTGCCCGGACTCATACCATGGCGCCAGTATCGCCCATTGGAAATTGTCCAACAATGTGGGCTGCAAGAGAATCAGGATAACATCCGCCGCGATTCCGGTTGCACGTCCGTGCTCTCGAGAATGTCCTCTTCGTGCCTCTGTGGACGACGGCGGCTTGGCGTAGGGTCCCTCCGAGACGAGGACGGCATCGGCGTAGGGTCCCTCCGAGGCGAGGGCGGCATCGTCAGACGGTCCCTCCGAGATGACGACGGCGGCGGCGAGAGTCCTGGCGTGGCAACCGCGCGGACGATCCGCCGCCCATCTTCTTCGCGTCGCCGGGTCGACTTCGACTCGCCGGATGGGAAGATGGAGGCGAGTACGCGACGACGCTCCGTCCGATGCCTCGAGTCGACATCGGCCGCCCTTCCGCACTCATGTTCTGAACGACACCTTGACATCATCAATAACCGTCTTCAAGGCCGTAAAAAGGCGCTCCTTTGTGTTGTCCGTACCCTTTCGAGTTCGTGGCGCGCCGATAGCGATATTCAAGCGGTCGACTGCATGGTTCTGAAACACACAAAATTTTCTTAGTTAACCCTATTTGGAGGGTGGTTAATCTACTACATGCTCAACGTCTCAATCGCCTGGCGTCTTTGCGATGCGGGTCCATCCCTAAGTCCAAGCGTTAGGCGTGGCTAGGATCTCGCATGTCGGGCGGGCGCTGTCAATCTCGTCGCGTGTTCGACGTACCACTCCAAATGCGTGTCGTAAGTCCTCGATCGTAAGGTCAGCCTCTGCAAAATGGAATCGGTGGCGTCGCCATGCATCTACCCACTTGCTGCGTCTGAAGCCGATCATCGCTCTTGCGACCCTTCTTCGTCACTGCGGGTGGAACAAAATAAATAACTTATGGTGCCGGCATAGCGTATGTCTAAAGGATCTACAACATTATTAAGTAATGCAATGTACTTACAAATGACTACGCCTTGCGGCGATGCGCCCAGGCGAGGGGGATCTCTGAGTGCGGCTCGCGCCTCATCACCCGTTGTGGGTTGTGCGGCTCAACCATGTGGGAGAACACCAAATGACAAGTTGTCCTCGATCGCCGCATCACGGTGCCATAGCAAGCTCGGTAGTCGGGCGGGCGTCGTGCCTCTGCGTCGCGATCCGTCAAGGAGCCCATACTATGTCGCGTTAAATGCGGTCTCGAATTCATTGTGGAACTTCGGGGTATATCGACGCCTCTCTCCCTAGACCACCCTAATCTCGCCACGATCCGCCGGGATCCCATGGTCGGGCCTTCCACGGATCCTCCTCCTCGCCTCCACCTCACCATAGAAATGTTGTGTGTGCGGGTAAGGGTGGGCCAGGGCGCGAACAACGGCCGTCCAGACCACGAAGTGCTCCCACGACCACAACAGTATAAATGTGTGGCAACCCGAACACGGGCTCGTTCCGTGCCCGCAGCTGCGGCGTCGCCAGACAAAGCATGCAGATACGTCGCGCCAAGATCTGGTGAACCCCAAGCGTACTACGGCGCGTCCTCATCGTCGGCGTCCACGATAGACTCCGCAAGGTGAATATAACTTCGGGTACACCATGTCCCCTGCGTGCTAGGGAACATGATCCACCGAATATAAACAACAAATATGCAATAAGGTGGCATCGAACCACCTCCTCCGTTCGCGCCAATTGGGCAATGCATGAATTATCGCAGACCAACCGTGTGGAATGCCCTTTGACCTCTCGGGATAGGTGGCGAAACGATGATGGAGCAGCGCCTTCGGTCCGGCGACCTCGGAGGAACAAGCGCGCGGCCTCGCAGCGGAAGGCGGTAATAAAGTGACATCTTGCGTTGTCACCGTCATCTCCCCACCGAAAGTGGAGCGTGTGGGTCTCCGACGCCAACGATCAACCAAAGGCGGAAAGAAGAGAGGCATCAATTAAGAAGTTTTGCCCGTGTTGACATGCGGGCGAATGCAATCGGCCGCGTGACGAAGTCTCGGAACATACCGCTAAATCCGGCGCCGGTCTCCTTGGTCCCGTGTCACCGGACTTGGCGGCCCATCGCCATCGATCCAAGCGTGGCGGCGATGCTTGCCATCCCATGCCGCTTCAAGTAGGGGTGGTATAGTGCGTGTAATGCGTGCCATTCTTTGCAAATAGACAAAAACTAACGATTAGCAAAATCTAAGCACGTGCTTTAACGGTACAAAATGCAATAAGCAAAAAATTAAACACGAACTTACCTCACTAATCAAAAGCGCTGCGTTTAAAAGCTCGTCGATTCGACGCTAGCGTTTATATAGAATTTGGTTGTGAAGACGGTGAAAGACGCGACGCGATGTAAAGAAAAGCAAATAGGAAAAACGATATCGTCAAAACTTCTTTCGGTGCAAAGGCGGTAGCGGCGATCGAGGACAAATTTTCCGCGGTAGCGGCGAGAGGAGGGAAGAAAAATGCGACGGGGAGGCCACTACTTGCGCCGACGGGGCGAGCGGCAGCACCACCGCCACATCGGAAGCGGTGACTCTTGCGCCGAGGTCGAAGTCCTCCCGCCGGCCGCGGGGCAGTCCCTGCCGCCCCGATGGACGCCTGTACATGCTGCTTGTTTTGGGGCCAAATTTGTAAATGATGGCGAACGGAGGCTACTTTTGAAAAAAAAATTTGCTATAGGGTCAAAACAGTAAAAATCTCCAACAAGTTTAGGGACCAGAGTGTATTTTACTAAAGAAAAATTACCTAAACTCATCTTCCTTACGCGAAGACGTATTTTTTTGTTTACGTAAACGCAGTTCGTTGGCGATCCCAAAATAAGTAGGATTGTAGGAAGGCGTAAGATAGTTTCTTTCGGCGGCAAGCAGCGGTGCACCCTCGTCACCGTGACACCGCCGATCCTCCAAACGGCGTGGCCGCGCAGCAATGCAGCTTAGTTGCGGCTCAATTCACCGTCACGCCGACCGCTCGGGAGGAAGAGAGAGGCATACGCCGCGCCGACGGCGGCGACTTGGTTTCGACTTTCGCGGGCCGCCGCCCGTTCGTTCCTTCTCGACCGCTTCGTCCGTGTTGAGGATGATGTACACACCGCCCGCGCGCGCCTTACATTGTGTTGCGTGTTCGTGTTAGTTTTTTTGCTCGTTTGAAGAAAAGAAATCGAGTTGCCCGGGATGTCTACCGTAGCTTACCGTAGCTGATTTCACTAATTGAAATAGGGGAGATAAGCACCCCTCTAATCCAAAAAAAAGAAAGAAAAGAAATCAGTGCCGTATTTTTGCCACGTTCGTTTCTAGGTTTCCACAAGATTACGCCTGCACTGCTACATGCATTTTGTTTAACAAGGTTAGTTTTTTGGTGGAGCATGAGAATCTTGATCTTGGCATGCACTAGGGAGGATTTTGGTACCCGAAATTACTGTGTAGTCTGTGCTGATGTTGGGGGAAGTTTAGTTTAGTACACTATTATTCAGAGCATTGATTTCCTAGAAGGCTAGAACTAGTTGCACCGGACCTTATCACTCTGGTAAGTCCATGTGCCTATAAGATAATAATGTCTCATTGATCCCATCAGAACCATGGAACAGTGCTGTAGCTACCGTCAGATAGAGCTGCAGATGAGAACATCTGGTCCACTTCAATTTCCACATCTGATCTTTTGGCGAAGCGGCCCTTGATCCTTGGCCGTGCTTCAGCGTACGCCTTCCTTGTCACATAACGTACGGTCTTCTCAAACTTTCTTGTCTTCTTCTTCTCCTTGTACCTGAGGACCCTAGCCTCTCTGTCCATGGAGCTGAAGTGAAGTGGCATCTGAAGCGAAGGACCTGAGAAGAGATTGATGGCTCCAGCAGGTGTCATGATGCTGGAGTTTGGCATATCTATCACCGTGTTGTCTGGTACTATACCCACCTCCATTGATGAGAAAGATATCTGGGATGAAATCGGCAAATGGTCACTGAAATATGCGAATCATAAGGAGACTGCAGGTGTCAGACCCTGCAATGGTATGTAGATGGGTTTCCAAGCTTTTTTACTGCTGTGAAGTAAAATAATGTAAATTGTGCATAGGGATAAAATCTGCGTTGTACTTACCAGTTATCAAATCTCTAATGACGTCTCATATACTTTCATGTAGTGATTGGTATGTATAGAAAAGGTTCGTAAACAGAGAGCATAGCTTTAGTTGGCAGAGAACTTGAGACTTTGCATATGAAATGACTTTTAAATTAGTTAGCTAACTTGGATGGTCTATGTTTAGAAGTACAGGAACTAATCAATTAATTTCCCTAGAGATGAACTGTGTACTTTTTTTTAAAGTGGCTTTTACAGCAGTTCCATTTTGGAAGCCATCAGCCTAAAGTTCTCTGCCTAGAAGAAGAAACAGTTGAAGAAAGAGCCAAAAAGTGAGGAAACACTAGAAACATGTAACATCCCATTTTTCGAGATGGTTGTTATTTGGATTTCAGTTGTATTGGAGTTTCCAAAAAAATTTATTTGAAGTTCAGCGTGAACTTCCAAAACCTATTTCAGTAGTGTAACTGCAAAATTATCTAGTTTCTACCTTATTTCAAATTTCGGGTTTCGAATTTCAGCTTAAATCTTAGTTTCAATTCGAATCCTCTCTGTTGAGCCGGCCCATCTGGCCCCTCTCCTTCCCTTGCCCTTTTTTTTCCTTTCAATCAGGTGGTCGAAAGCTTTTTTTTTCCTTCGACCACGTGCTCGCTCTGCTGCGCCCCCGTGCGCCTTGTCCCCACCCTGTCCCAGTTGGGACCACCTCCTCATGCGACCACCCCCTCGTTGTCGACTAGCCCCGCTTGTCTCCTCCCCACCTGCTACTGTCTTTCCCCTGTCACAAAAGTCATCGCGCATTAAATATCATCGTCTCCGCAGCGATGTGCGCATTAAATGCCGTCACCTCCGTCGTGCCCGTTCCCCCTCTTGTCTCCTCCCCAACCTGCCCCCATCCTCTCTCCCACCTACCGGCCGTGCGGCCAAGCAACGCCGTCGCGAATCCCGCCGCTCCATCTTGTTGCCCAGTCTCCTCCTTCCTCTATAAATGGAGCACTCGGGTGCCCTTTTGCCTCCCTATTTTTTTCCCTAACTCTCCACCTTTCGTTGTTTGTTGCTGTGGTTGCCCGAAGCCCCAAGCTCTGAATTCAAGCCGTCGCGCACCTCCTCTCGATCCTCGACGCACCAGTGCAGCCCCTTTTCTACCCGTGTCATTTTGTTATTCCAGAGCTCCTTGAGGCAAATCCCTCACTCTGTTTCTGTTTTGTTTCACAGGAGCCACCGCTGTTCCGTTTCTCCTCTAGTCCCAGCTGACTCCTTCATCACCGTCCTCCTTCGCCTTCGACTGCAAGCTTCCCTGCCGTCGTTCGCCGTCCGCCAACCTCCTCCGGCCTCTCTCTCGGTCCTGGTGAGTTCCCAGTACCCTAGTTTCTGTTGTTCTTTCGGCCAGTTTCTCCGTGCCCTATTTGTTCTTTGTCCTTTCGACCACGATGAGTAGTCGAACCTTTGCTTCTTTCAACCATGTTGAGTAGTCAAATGTTTGCTTCTTCCGACCGCATTGAGTAGTCGAATCTTTCCTTCTTTCGACCGCGTTGAGTAGTCGAATCCTTCCTTCTTTCGACCACGTTGAGTAGTCGAACCTTTGTTTCTTTCAACCACGTTGAGTAGTCGAATCTTTCCTTCTTTTGACCAGATAGTCAAATCCTTTCTTCGACCACGCCCTGTAGTCAGAAACCCTTTCCGACCACTCGGGTAGTCAAACTCCTTCCAACCACTCGGGTAGTCCCTCTGATCTCATGTAGTCGGATGAGCAGTACTCAAAACAAAAACTTCGAGGACTCCGTTTTCCTCCATTATAACTTCGATTACAGTGTTTCTTGTCTCTATTTTTTTGTCTAAATTCAAGATCTTGCTTTTGGCAGTAGTCCTATTTAATTTGGATTTCATTTATTATTTCTTTGGTATTTATTCGTTCTTTCTGCTTGTTTGTTCCTTTTTTCGGTTCGTTCATCCGAGTAGATTTCAAGGAAGCAGGAGATCCCCAGTTCAATCAAGCACAAGATTATCAAGACCCTCTTGCCTTTAACCCAGACGAGTCAATACTTTAATCATTCTAAGCCTACATTTTACACAAATTATATCCCTTTAAATTACCAAAACTACATGCTTTAATTCTTTAAGCAAATGTATGTTAACTCTTAGGGTAGTTAAATGCCCACTTGTTGAGTAAGTAAATAGTATCCTATCCTTTGGCAACTGAATCCATTATTCCATGTCACTCTAGTAACTATGTGGTAAACTACTAGCTATAGGTTGTACTTGAGCGACATGCTAGTCTTGCTTAAGTACCGGGGCATTAAAATGCCCTAGCCATCATCTCTTAAAAACATGAAAATGATTTGGGGCAGTCGTGGGAGGTACATGACTGCAGTGTTTGAGATAAATTGGTTTTCCTCATCAAAACCCCAAACCGCTAGCCTTACATCTGGGCGGATGGTATGGTGGTGGGGTGCCGTTGGTGCACGAGAATGGTTGGTATGTGTTATGAACCGCTCAGATGACCCAAGGACTTAATCCGGTGATAACCTCCCATCGTAAAACATGTGCAACTACAAGTCTGTAAAGTGCATCTTGACTTAGTAAATTTGTTGAACCCTGAAAATCATCTCGCTGGAGGGGTGATGGGATTGTGCAAGTACTGGATCTGTTTCGGCTTGAAGGGGACACCAAGGGGGAGGTGAAGTTGCCTGCTTTGACTCGTCGTGGGGGTGACATCCCACACAACTTATGGGACCCACTGCAAGTGCGGCTCATATGGGTGAGGTGACGGAAGGGGCGAGATGAATTGAAAAGTTACTGTGACGGTCTCTCAACCTCATGACTAAGGAATCGTGTGGGGCTGCGAGTTGACTATCTCTTGTGGGTACAGTGTACAACCTCTGTAGAGTATAAATTGTTCGAACAGCCGTGCCTACGGTCAAAGGCGGACCTGGGAACTTTACTAGAGTTAGTTCTATTTCAAAAACCTTTGTGGGTGGTTTAAAGGCTGGTCAGTGTGGTTCCTGGGTGGTCGTACCCAGTGTAACCACGACCTTGTATTTTGTCCCTGGATGGTCGTACCTAGTGTTGTGACCTGGGTGGTCGTACCCAGTGTTGCGACCTGAGTGGTCGTACCCAGAGTTGTGAATAGTGGTCGTAGCCACATTTCAAAATAAGCATAGGTGGAGGTAACATCTACTGTTGTTTAATATTGCACAATTACTCTTTTTACAAAATACAGTTTGGTTAAAATGCTAAGTGATAGGAAAATTTCTATTTATGATTATTGGAAAACATTGCTTTAGCAAATAAAAGAACCCGAGCCACCCTTACTAAGCCTTGCATGTATATTATTGCATCTTGTGTGTTGGCTCGCGAGCACGGAAGTTGTGCTCATTCTCGCCCTTTCCTCAACCCTTCAAAACTTGCGGATCTCGGAGATTATGCATACTACGAAGACTAAAACGTCGATGGACAAGGAGATGACGAAGACCAGACGTAGCCTTTGGTGGTTGTAGCCTCTAGTGGTCATAGTCTCTAGTAGTCTGGGTCTCGCCTCAGTCTAGCTGGCTCGTCGATACTTGCGTATGACCTGTATTGTTCAAGCCTTTGGGCAATGCCAGTCGTACACGAGTTGCCCCAGCCGCTTGCCTGTAGGGAGATGTGCTCTGCTCCCTTTCACTTCTCCTGTAGTTTCCGCTATTTTGTAATGTAATCAATTTGGCTTGTCCGGCCTTTAATGTAAAACCCGACCCGATATGGTTTATGTCACTCTAATGTGTTGGATTAATGTATGGTTTAGTCTTACGATTTGTATGAATTGATTTAGTGATATGCCTGTGAGTGCTATCTACTGATCCAAGGAATAGCACAGTGTTTTCACAGAGGACTCGATTTTTGGGTCCGACAAAACACTAAATATCCACATTTTACTCCACACACAAAAACAAATGCACTTTTTGGTTGAGACCAATTTATCTTATCATTTTGTTAGAAAAATGTTTTTTATTTGGAGGATGGTGTTTCACTTGAAGTAGTATGAACTCTAAATCAAACACAAGACAACATGACATGTAACGCCATAGTAATAGATGAACTCACGCTGTTGCTGATGGAATCTGTGTAAGCACTGACCCCGGCAGTCATGGAGGCAGCCTGCTCAGCCCCTACAACTCCATAACCACTCTGCTGCTGGTCACTCACCATTGCGACCTGCGAAGGTACCACGCACTCGCTCCCTTCCTTCTCTGCAAACTCCTTTTGCATCTCCTGCTGCTGTTGCTGTTGCTGTTCTTGCATCCCATACTGCTCTTGGTTGTTGTCGATGTGGTTGTCGTAGTACGAATTGTACCCGACAAGATCAAAGTACCCATCCACTTCACCAAAGTACATGCTGTTGTTGTTGTTGCTACTGCAATTGTGGTTGTCAGAATCATCGCTGAGCAGCAGCCAAGAGTCCACCTCTTCCTTGTCGCCGAGAACGGTGGTGGTGGCTACTGCCTCAGCAAGTACAGAAGCAGCCGGAATGGCTGCGGCCGGGAGTGGCACCACGGGCACACGTTGGTGCCTCCCGGCGAGCGGGTTTGCGGAGTGCACCTGTGCATCACAGGCGGCGCACAGCGCTGCAGCGTCTGCGCGGCATGCCAGCACCGCAGGCGCACGCTCGCAGGCCTCGCAGACGCGCACGCGTTCATGGCGCGAGGCCACGCGGTTCGTGGCGTGCACCCACGCGTCGCAAGACGCGCAGAGGTACGCGGCGTCGGCGCGGCAGTACACCACGCTTGGCGCCGCGCGACATCCGTCGCACGGCCTGGCCCACGGGCAGCTCCCCTCTCCTCCTCCAACCTCCTGCTCGTAAACGGTGCCGCCGAAATTATAATTCATGAACGAAGAGACCTTGTGACTTGTACCATACAGACCATGTAAGGAGTCTCAGGGAAGGTAGTGGTAGGCTAGGTAGCAGCTACTGACTGCTTCCCTATCTGTGTGTGTATATGTCTTCTCCTGTTCCTCTTCCTCTCATGGCTCTTATGTTTTCTTGAACTGCCTGTGTGAGTGTGTGTGGGGGGGAGTCATCAATGCTGGAAGTTCAGTGTATAGAGTACTAATAGTAGGGTTAGGGTGTCAGCGGAATCCAGGGAGTGAGACTTGCCGTCATTCTTGGGGGCGAGGACCGCTGTGTGCCTATCTTGTGGTTGGCTTTGGATGTTGCTGCTTCGCTCTTTTGTTCCAACGCCAGTCCTCAGACGCGGAGTCGTTTTCAGATAAAGATTTGATGCACTTTGGCACGCCTGGAGAATTAGAGAGAGTCTTGTTTGGCCAAATCCGCTTGAGCTGATGTCAAAACTTTTTAGCCAAAGCAATTTGTATGTCTGCGAGCGCAAGACCTGAATCCTAGTCCTGAGTTACTGCTCCAATTGCTGTAGGGGTGATCCGTTTGTTCATTTCCCACATTTTGATTCGCAAGACAGATGAGCTGAACAGTTTCTGATGCAAATCATAGGAGGCGTATTCCAAGGATCAAGATAATTCTCTCATGTATCCTAGGATTGTCCCTAGATGATGCAATTGACATTCCTTGGACTGGGCTGAGCCTAAAGGTTGAGAGAATTGGAAGCCACTGTGGTATAAAGGAGGCAAAGGGCGCAGGAAGATGCCGCCCCTCTCTTTATGCACACCCTTTTGCAAAGGAGAAAGGGAGGGCGGGTTCTTCTGGATTCCAAAGCATGAGTTCTTGTGCCACTCATTGGCACCCCCCCTTAGCCGTTCCAACTTTTGGAACCTCAAGCGTGAGGTAGCAAGTGGAGATACAAGGGAAAAGCTCCAAAGCGCCCCGCCATGTCACCAGTTTCTTTGCCGCCCTATTGATCTGCAAATATCTAACGCGATGTGCAGTGCAGAAGTCAATCTACCGATGCGGTCTTGCTTATATCAGTTATGAGGATTTGCTGGCTGATCGAGGAATTGCTATTGCATTGCGTCTGGCCCATTCTACCTGTAACCCTTGTTTTGTCTTGAGGGCTTATCCATCTCTAGCGGTCTAGCCTGGAACCTTCGTGAGTTATGTGTTTGTTACTAGCCCTGTTACTCCATTAACGACGCCTCTGTGGTGAATTTCCAGCCTTTTGCGCTATGTTTGTAAGAAAAATGCCCATTTCTGTTCCCGTTTTTACGACTTGTTATGCAGTATTTTGGAAGAGTATTATATAGGTATTGCTAGTGCCCAGTACAATACAGCCAGATACTGCTGCGTTGATGATTGAGTTTGCTTATGGTGTGGTGTGGTTTAATTAAGTTTTATGTCAAACATTAGGCAAGATATACTATTTTTGTACCCGTAGTGTTATTTATGCATTTTCCTTAAATTTTATGGAAGTATAAATGTAGCATAGAATAGCTCGGAACTGCACATGAAATTGCTTCAGGTAAATTCTTCTGGACAATAGATATTCTCAATGGTTGAACAAGTCTTTGCACGTAATTTCCAAAACAAAACTCAAACTCGTCTACAACATGGTGACTGGTATTAGAGAGCTTATTTGATTATAGCCTTACACTCTGTCATGCAAATTATGCCCTCAGAATTTTTTTTTAAAGTAACATGATGTGTTGAAAATTAATCTTCTTCCCCATCAGTTGTCCTATCTGTACAGCTAAAAGCACAAAGATTTTTTTCTCTCCTCAAATCCAGCAGTTCCGTAGAGGTGGTGACCGGTGAGCTGCCAAGACTAGGCGACTGAAGAATGGGCCCCACGACCCAGGAATGGTAGCAGATGGTGACAACTAAAGAAAACTCATCAGGTAAGGACTCTATCTGAGATACCATTTTCGGCTTTCACACTGGGCATAGATATCTTCCCAGAATTATTGGTTTCTATCTGTTCTGAAGGAAGAAATGTCCTTGTTTCTGCATACAGTGATGTATATATACATCGAGGTTAACACGTTCCAACTCAACTACATGTGTTCATAGGAAGCTGATCCAACAAAGGAACACAAACACATGCCAAATATAAGCACTTAAGTAGCAATTTCTAATCTAGCATTGAACACCCGTAGATCTGAATTTCTTTTGCCAAAGGCAGCACTGGAAACATGCACATGATTTAAAAACAAACATCGCAAGAAGAATATTTTGATGCGCCTGAGGAGCTGTTATGATTTTCCAATATTGGTGAACCCAAAGCCACCAAACAACTAGTAGAGGGAGACAGAGCCTTTGACCCATTAGTGTGCCCCAATTGTGATACTTTCTGCTTGCTTACTCCACCAACCGCATCAGTGTTAGTTCATCTCCCTCTTGACCCATGTCTCTCACTATTCCAAGTACCATTGTCACTTTGCTATAAAGCACATGCAGAGCAAGAAGCTTGCCACAAAAATATCTGAACTATCCAAAGAGGGAGACAGCTAGAACCAGCTAGGTCAGAATGGCTACAGGTGTGTTGCGCTTCAGGGCGTTTGCTCTCTGCATGGCTTGTGCTCTCCTGGCCGTGCCATTGCTGGTGGCACAGGACCCTTCAAGCCTGAGCTTGGAGCACTACTCGAAGACGTGCCCGAACGTGGAGCACGTCGTCCGGACAGAGATGGAGTGCGCGGCGCGCGCCGACCCGCGCAATGCCGCTTTGATGCTTCGCCTCCATTTCCATGACTGTTTCGTCCAGGTTGGTTTCCTAATCTTTTTTACTCCACACGCTAACCTGGTTTGCTAATCCACACTTCCATGTGCATATTGAGGAGCAGCATTGAGTTTGCTCTGAACATCTGAATGTTTGTTGCAGGGCTGTGATGGATCGGTGCTACTTGACGACACTGCAACTGCGATTGGAGAGAAGCAGGCAGACCAAAACGTCCACTCGCTGAAAGGATTTGACCTGGTTGACAAGATCAAGCAGAAGTTGGAAGCAGAGTGCCCTGGAACAGTTTCCTGTGCAGACTTGCTTGCCATCGCAGCGAGGGACGCTGTTGTCCTGGTAAATCAAATCAAACCTACGTTCAGAGTTCTGATTCCTGTGCACTTACATACATGAAAGCAACTTTTCACACATGAAGTTAGTCTTGTGTGTGCAACACATTAGCATACTTACGCTTGCATCAGTTTCATATTAGACTTGCCATTTGAGGAAATTAAGAAACAAATACTCATTTTGGAATAACTCAGTATACCATTGGAAATCCAAACATCCATTTCGTCATAA
Organism: Phyllostachys edulis; assembly: GCA_036346405.1. NCBI lineage: Eukaryota > Viridiplantae > Streptophyta > Magnoliopsida > Poales > Poaceae > Phyllostachys > Phyllostachys edulis. The sequence continues at coordinate 56,591,211 of CM070555.1, forward strand.
CTTGCTTCTTCCTGATAAAACTTGCTGAACCATTTGGATACTGTTTGGCTACCAGCATGCAGGTATCCAGACTTGCATGCAAACAAAGAACAGTACAAATTCATTTGTTTTAGAACAAAAACAGTACAAATATCAAATCTACGTTACAACAAGAAAAAAAATGCCTTGCAGGTAGGTGGGCCTTACTGGGATGTCCCAGTAGGAAGATTGGACTCCAAGAAGGCAAGCCTGGACCTAGCAAACAGTGACATCCCCACTGCTCAGCAGGGCCTCCTCACCCTCATTTCCAAGTTCTGGCAGAAGGGCCTTGATGCCACTGACATGGTGGCCCTCGTGGGTATGTTATTCTCTTTTGACTGTCAGTTTTACATTAACGTCACTAATTCGATTCAGATTAACTTGACCTGCCAATGAGGTGCTAGAAGAAACGAAAATTACCTGAACCAATTGGTAGCGATCAGGAAGGATGTACAGATACTCCTTTAAACCAGTGTATTGAAAAACGGTGTTAGCAGAAGCTAGCATGTGGCCGGATGACTAGGTGTGCGGGTGTGCATCCAGTCCACCAGATTAAAGTCTTAGACTTATTGCTGGTGTCCATCGATTGTAGGAATACGCACACGCTTGTACGTTTAGTGGGAAAGCTCGTGTCTATGCTCTGTGAGGTCTTGAGTGTCTCCGATAAATTTCTAGCGTGTGTGGAGGACACACATGCATGTGTATGCGTAGGTCATGTGAGTGTGGTGTGTATTGAGTGTGTATCTGTCTTGTACTCTCTCAAAAAAAAAAGAAAAACAGTGTTAGTGGCCGATTAATCATCCGTCAAGTTGTGATGGCGCCCAAAACGTCAAGATTAGCATATGCGGTGGTTAATTAATGGGCGTGAGTGCATAATCGACTTATTATACCGATTAATCAGTCATTTACTATTTAATTGGCCGACTTATACAGATAATTGATAGAGAAAAACTAAAAAAATGCTATAGTGTTGCTACGGGATAGCTATCAACCGTTCAATCCGATTCATCCTATGCTTATCATCCTTTGCTCCATCCCCACCCCAAACTCACTTTTATCCACTCATCTTGAATACCTTATCCACTACGAACCCATCTCGAGTGTCTCCTCTCTCTCTCTCTCTCTCACACACACACACATTCTCATCCAGGGAAAGCAATGGGCAAATCGCTCACCTCTCTCTCTCCACTCTGTAGTCGGCAAATCGCATAGGATAAGCGACGGGAGGTGGGCCGATCCTCGAGCAATGCACGACGAGCGGCGGTGGGCTGGTACTCCGCGCCTTGTATGGCCGTAAGCATGTGGGAGGCCACGGTCTGGCGTGATGGGGAGTGGCGGCGAGTGGGCTCGGCTAGAGCTAGACGAGTATGCGTGGGAAGGTGAGTGGCCACAGCAGCTCGGTGAGCACGAAGATGTGGGCGAGCTCGGTGGTAGACGGGAAGGCCAATAGTCGTGAGTTCCTGGGCGAACTCATGAGCGGTCGCGCGGCCGCAGATGAGCACGTCAGGATTTTTTTGCTCTTGTTTGATTTTTGATGAAACTTGTTGAAATATGTTGAAACTTGCTGAAACTTCTTAAAACTTGAGTTTCAAAATCTGAAACTTTTTGAAACTTTTCTATCTGAAATTTGTTGAAACTTGCGTTCCAAAATCTGAAACTTGTTGAAAGTTGGGCTTAAAACTTTCGTGCAATCTTCTGGAAACTTCTAGAAATACGCGAAACTCACTAAAATCTGAAACTTTTAAAACGTTTTCGTGAGACTTCTTGAAACTTCTTTAAACTCTTTTGACTGAAACTTGTTGAAACTTGCGCACCAAAATCTGAAACTTATTGAAACTTGAGTTCCAAAATCTTAAACTTGTTCAAATTTGGGTTTGAACTTTCTTGGAAACTTCTAAAAATACGCGAAACTCACTGAAACTTGAAACTTTTTAAAAAATTCACGATACTTCTTTGAAACTCTTTTGTCTGAAACTTGTTGAAACTTGAGTTCCAAAATCTAAAACATGTTGAAACTTGAGCTTGAAACTTTCTTGGAATCTTCTGAAAACTTCTAGAAATACGCGAAACTCATGTGGAAGTCGCACCGAACAGCACGAAGGAAGAGGACGCCGGGGAGGTGGAGCGCGCGACGAAGGAGGACGGGCGGTGGAAGTGTGCCATCCGATCGAAGGAACCGATCCAGTGGTTAGATGTTATACCATCGGAAGGGTATCCCGACGCTATAGTATGGGCTAACAGCTCCCTAATTGATATACTATGGCCCATTTAGCCCATTTAGTTAGACAGTGACGTCCGTAATATCAGTGCCAACCTTTTGGCATTCCCGCCGGTGCGATAACTAGTCTAATATTCTCATCCAACATCCCAAATCTGTCATCTCTTTGTTTTCTTGATTTCTCTGGCTGCATATTTGGAGATGTGAACCGATGAAGATTTGCCTGCTTCGTAGTTTCCAGGTATGGATACCAATATGGAAACGTTACTTTATAAACTGAACCTTCTGAATTCCGGTATGTATGTGCCGTTTGTTATTTTCTTAAGATGAACATTACTAAGTAGATATATTAACATTTGCATTTAAGGATCCCACACAATTGGATTTGCCCGGTGCGCGAACTTCCGGGACAGGATATACGGCGACTTTGAGATGACATCCAAGTACAACCCTGCGTCCGAGATCTACCACAGCAAGCTGAAGGAGATCTGCCCCTTGGACGGTGGCGACGACAACATCAGCGCCATGGATAGCTACACTTCCTCGACCTTCGACAACGCCTACTTCGAGACACTCATCAAGGGCGAGGGACTCCTGAACTCCGACCAGGAGATGTGGTCAAGCGTCGTTGGGTACTCGACAGCCGACACCGTCAACAAGTACTGGGCCGACCCCGAGGCGTTCTTCAAGCAGTTCTCCGATTCCATGGTCAAGATGGGCAACATCACCAACCCTGTTGGTGGTGAGGTCAGGAAGAACTGCAGATTTGTGAACACATAAGCTGAAGAAACTTTGTTTGTGCCTGTTCTTTTGATGGTTGATGGTGGTCTGAAACTGTTGGAGATATTAGAGTTTAGATAAGACTCTAAATCGTGTGCGAGTCTCGGAGTCTAAGTCGGTTGTAATATTTGGTACTATAAATAAAGGGTGAGGAGGTCCTAAGGGACACACCCGAAATACTACATGATATCATAGCCAACCCATCCCAAACCCTAACCCGAGCAAAATCCAAAATCCCTACCTCAGAACCGTCGTTGATCCGCCGGCCGCGTCGCCTCGTTGCATGTGGTCCTCCACGACCGCGTCGCACAGGAGCTATTCACGGCCGGCAGGGTTGCGTACTGGTAAGCCTGGGCGATGGCGTGAGGAGGTGCGGGTCGCGGGCGAGGAAGCTGAGGGAAGAGGAGAGGTTGCAGAGGATTTGGCAGGGTGGGATTCTGCGAGAGGACGGGAGGAGAATTGGGGGCGAGGAAGAGGAGCGGGCTGACCGGAGGTAGCGGGATTCGGCGGCCCATGGCCGAATCCGGGCGCGGGCAAGGAAGGCAAGGAGGCGACACTGCGTCGAGATCGGGGCGGCGGTGATGCGAGGCTGAGAGGCATGGGTTTGGCATGCAACGACGGCCGAGTCAAATCTGGAGGCATTAGTGGCCTTGGCAGCCGAGGCTGAGGGCGACGATCGGGAAGGCGGCGACTAGTGCAAGCGGCGCTGAGGCCAAGGGCGGTGCGTCACGGGCGCAGGCCAAGGGCGATGCATTGCGGGCGCGGCGGCCTGCGAAGAGGCAACGGCGTGGCGGCCGATGAAGAGGAAGGAAAGAAGAAAGCGGAGGCTTGCTCTCAGGCGGAAGGAGAAGAGGATCCAGCGGGGAAGAGCTCGGGAGAAGGAGGATCCGGTAAGAAGGAAGAAGGCTTCGGGGGAGGAGAACAGGTGTGAAGGAGGCGTGCAGGAGGCTTGGTCCTGGAAGGGGACGGGAGATGAGAGGAAGAAGAAGGTTTGGCCTACGGGATTTGTTGTGGCCAATGAATCGAGGAGGAAGGAGAGGTGTGGCCTTCGGGATTTGTTGTGGCCAACGAATCGGGAAGGAAGAAGGTGAGGTGTTTTTGTTGTGGATCCAGTGTGGAGGATCTGATCTGGTGTGGGTCCTTCGAGGGTGAAGAATCCAAGGAGGTGTGGAGGATTGATTTTTTTAGGAGGATCTGGTGTGGATCTAGATCGGTGGAGGATCTGGTGTGGTTGAGAGGAATCTGGTGTGGCTGCGTGTGTTGTGCTGGGGAAAGGAGAGAGAGGATGTTGTGTTTGTTGAGAGTTCTAGCTACTGTGTTGCTTGGTGGTGACAGTGTCGAAGGTTACGACAGAAGGTATGGAAGACAGGAGGAGAAGACTGTTCAGGTGATGCTTTGGTGGTTGTGCTAATGGTGGAATCGGGTGATGGTGATGAGCTCGACGATAGTGACGAAGTAGTAGCTGGTGGTAGCTCCAGTGGAGGCTATGTCGGTCGGTGGTGATGGTATTGGTGTCGTGCGGTGGTGTTGGTATTAGGGATGGCAATCGTGCATGACGAGTACAAGTAGTGCTCGCTCATACTCATGCCCACGACCCCGATTTTCCCCCACGGGCATGCTCGCGAAGGACGACGGGCGAAGAACCTCGCTCATGCCCGTCGCCTACGGGCATGCCCGTTTACCCACGAACAATGCACTGCCTCCCGCGGGTACCCATCGCCCACGAGCATGCTCGTCGCACATAAAAATGCACACATTAAGTTCATCGCAATTCACACATCAACAATGCATCACATATTCAACAACTAATCAAATTCATCACAATTCACACATCAAGTTACCCAAGACAACAACTAATGTACTTGAACACCACAGAAAATTGATCTAGAGCCTTGTTGTTTTAACATTTATGCAACTTATGTACTCGAACACCACAGAAAAATGAATCAGTTCAAGGCTACAAGCCCCCCTTTTCTTTTCTAATTCGTTCATCGAACAATTCATGACCTTGCATTGCACGGGACAACAGAACTCTTGCCGACTGATTCACAACACGCTCTGGGATTGGATCTGATCTCTGCATACTTGAAATCAGTACAAGGCTACCAGGCAAGACGAGGCGACCGATTCAAAAATAAAGAAAACTCACTAAGGAACTTCACCGAGCGGGAGGAGGCGGCCGCGCAAAGGAACTTCACCGAGCGGGAGGAGGCGGCCGGCAGGAGGAGGCGACTGGGCAGAGGAACTTCACTGGGCGGGAGGAGGTGGCCAGGAGGGAGGAGGCGACGGCCAAGAGGATCTGGATCTAGAGGTGGCGGCGCGGCCGGGTGTGAAGAGGCGCTCCTTCACGTGTTGGGGGCAAGGATCGGGACGAGGAGGAGGCGATCGGGCAGAGGAACTTTATCGAGCGGGAGGAGGCGGCCAGGCGGGAGGAGGCGGTCGGGAGGGAGGAGGCGGCTGGGAGGATCTAGATCTGGAGGTGGCGGTGCGGCCGGGTGTGAGGAGGCACTCCTTCACGTGTTGGGGCAAGGATCGGAGACGGGGAGTGACTAGTGACTCACTGGGAGGCCTGGAGGGCGCTGGCGAGTGGCAACCGATTGGGAGGGCCTGAAGGCGGTGTGAGAGTGAGGGAGCCGACGAGAAAGCAGAAATGGGAGGTGGTGTGGTCTCGTGTGGTCGTGTGGATGCTGGCGGCACAAAAGATGTGGGCGGACGGGGGAATAGGGTTGGGGAGTGTGACGCCGATTTGGGGTTGGGTCGGGGTAACGACTGATGGAGTGATGAGATGGATGGCCCACCTGTCATCGTGGATTGACAGGTAAACGGGCGCGGATAGTGCTCACCCATGCCGCGCCTGTTTACCCGATGGGCAGAGAATTGCCCCCATTTCCATGCCCGTGGGCAAAGAAAGCCTCCCATACCCGGCTCCATTAGGGTAATTGCCCACGGGCACACGGATAATCGGGCACAATTGCCATCCCTAGTTGGTATGGGTGTCGGAGATAGTGTTGCTGGAAATGTCTGGGAGAGGATTGGGACTGGAGTTAGGCGTAGTGGTCTATGGCAGAGGTAAAGGTGGTGGAGGCCGAGACTGGGAGTATGTGGGCAGAGTGGTGGAGGCCGGGGGTGGCTGGGGGCATGAGGGTAGAGGAAGAGGAGGTTGAGGTCGGGGCAGCTGGTAGATGGTGGAGATAGATTTGGTGACGTCCCTGATAGTATTGGTGGTGAGCAATTTTTTTGGTCTTTTTGATAGTATTGGTTATAGAGTCGATGGATGGTAGGTTTTAGTATATTCTAGTAATTGTATTGCAATATATAACAAGATGAACATGATTATTATCTTATGCTCATTTGAGAGGGGGGGTGTTTAGATAAGAGCCCAAATCGTGTGCGAGTCTAAAAGTCTAAATCGGTTGTAATATTTAGCACCGTAAATAAAAGGTGTGGGGTCCCAACGGACACACACAATTATTCAAAATACTACGAAACTAAGAACGTTTTGCTGAGGCTATTGTACTGGTGTATATATATATATATATATATATATATATATATATATATATATATATATATATATATATATATATATATATATATATATATATATATATATATATATATATGCCATCACACTAAAAAATATGTTTGGCCGTATGGAGTAATGGAGATATACATCATGTATTCCTGGGTTTTGCACAACCTTTTATGTACATATCAAAAAGACAACAATGGATTCTGATAAGATTTTAGCACCTGTTGCAATCTGAAAATACAAGAAGAAAAGCAGAAAGAGACACAGACAAAAGAACATACGAGCCAACCAAGCAAAACCTTATAGCTTCAAGAGAAGCACTTTGTTACAACCAGTAAGCTTCAAGAGAAGCACTTTGTTACAACCAGTCTTATTGTTTCAACTAGGAATTCCTTTCAACTACTACATCTGAAATATTAATATTAGTACAAGTCTTGTGCTCTTCTTTGTACAGTTCACCTAAGATACATCACTAGATACTTCAGTATGGATTATTTTTCCAATCTACATAGGGTTCTCATGCTGTACAGGAACTGCTGCTAATGTTCTGAACTTCTGATGCCATGTGCTCATGTCATCTTGGCCCGGAGAGCTTGACGGCCTGCACCAGCAACGAGGAGTCGTCGGTCAGGTCGGAGTAGCAGCTGCTGAAGGTGAACTCGGTCACCTTGAACTTGTGCGAGTCGGCGCGCTGCGACGCCTCCCACCGCTCCGCGAGCCCGTCGGCTTCCACCATGCAGACCACCTCCGACATCTCGGCCTGTGACCGGGGAGGTACTGGGTGCACAGCAGCGCCACCTGCACCATCTCCTCGAGCTCGATCCGGTCATAGTTGCTCCTCAGGACTTTGTCAATTAGTACATCAAGCTTCTTCTCTTGGTGCATCTTCTTCACCTGATCAAGAAACAACGCCATGAACTATCTTAGGCATCATCAAGGTGTGTGGCAGTTTCAGACAAGCAGGTTAAACAAAATGTTTTTCATATCTGATTATTTGATGAACTTATTTGCTTGCATCAAGTAGATTGCACAGTAGTTTTTTATCAAATAGATTTTACTACCCTGTCCAGCATGGCTCCCTTCTGATTTGACGACTTGCCGAACCCCAGCGCTGTCTGGCCGGTGATCAGCTCCAGCAGCTGGATGCCGAAGCCGAAGCCGAAGACGTCGGTTTTCTCGGAAGACTGACCAGTGGAGAGGTACTCAGGCGCAATGTGCCCAACGGTGCTCCCGCACCGCCGTGGTTACATGCGAGTCCGGAGTCCCGGTGATCAAGGAGCTTCGCGAGCCCGAAATCGCCGAGGATCGCCTCGCAGTAGTCATCCAGCAGTACGTTGGTAGCCTTGACATCTCTGTGGATGATCTTGGGGTCACACTGTTCATGCAGGTACAGTAACCATTAGGCCTCTTGCTGCTCCAAGGGCTATCCTCTTCCTGGTGATCCAGTCCAAAGATGGCTTCCCTGGAATGATTTGACCGGAATAAAGTGAAGATTTGGTTTGATATGAATCGTATGCTCTGTGCTAAATCTTTGTCCAAAGAAAGAAAAGGAGGGAATAATCCAATTCCAAGTCTTTTCGCGTTCGGCCCGTCGGATTGCAACTTTCAACTCTACACCGTTCTTTTCGGCACGATATGATCAAAAAGTTTGAGAAAGAACATATACTGCACTACAATTGGGTTCATAGGATCAACTTAATTTATTAAGAGTACCGAGACTGTTGTTTTATCAATATCAGCCAGATCCACAGGACAATTGCTGTTTTAGCACAGTAACCAATATACAATGTACACAAAACAGAAGACTCCAAATCGAAGACAATATGTACTAATCATACAAATACAATACCACGCTTATACCCTTAACATTTTCATCCAACTAATGCTTTTCATCTTCTTTAAACCTGCGAGCGATTCAGGTATGAGGACATTGGCATCGGTTCAGTCCCATAGCAAATCTTGCTCCTTATTTTCAGCGTCGAAGAGAGGATTCCCAACCATGCTGCAAGAAAACCAAAAATAGAAAGACCTTACATCTGAAACCTACTGCAAGTATTCCATGCTTCCAATTCCAAGGTAAAATTTGTGTTTATGCAGAAGAAGAACGAACACAAAACTGCATGCTTACTTGAATGTTCTTGCAGAAGTTGTCGGTATTGGACCACTCAGGTTATTATATGAGAAATCTCTGAAAGAAACATGTGCACAGTGAGTACAATTAACCAAACTAAAATTACTCAAGCAAGAACACAAACAGGAAGAAATTACTCACAGGAAGAAAAGGTGTGATAAACTAGCTAATGCTGGAGGGATTGGACCAGACAGGGAGTTGTTGTTCAGCCTCCTGATGATCACATTACAATCAACCCCAACTTAGCATGACAGAAAAAGAGAAAACAACAACAGTACTAGTAAATGTAGACCCCCACTCACAAATACACAAGGCTTTCAAGGTGGCCAATGGAGGAGGGGATTTCATCATGGAAGTGGTTCACTGAGAGGTCAAGTGCCTTGAGCTTTGCCAGCTTCCCAATCTCTGCTGGGATTGGCCCAATTATATTATTGTTCTGCAAAATACTAGAGCAAGAAACAAAAAACTTCCTTGTCACACGAAAAAAAGGAAAAGGGAACACCGAATACAACACTGCCAATGACAAGGCTATCCATGAGAATTGAGAAGAACACTCACATAGTCTCAAGATTGGTCAAGTTTCCTATGCTTGGGGAGAGCATGCCAGAGAGATTCTGGCCTGGCGCTACCCTGCCCGGCCGCCATTCAAACAACAGAAGAACAATGATGATAAGAAGTAAAAACAGAAGGAAAAAACTTGATGATAGCTTTTATTTGGACCTGGCTACCAATGGGGAGGGAGGTGTCTTGCTTACAGGCCAGTGACAGAGTTCTCTGGTGAGCATGTGACAAAGTTCCATAAGCATGGATCCACGGAGAGCGTGTCCCAGTACATGAGCACGTCATGGGGGTCGTTGAGCATGTCCTTGACCATCATCAGAGCTTGCACTGCAAATGTACATCAGTCTTACAGAAATGAGAAATCAGCACATGCCAATGCAAGGAACAAATAGATGCAGTCACCACCAATGTAATTCTCGGTTTGATTAACGGAAAACTTGTGGATCCATTGATTTGAAACAAACAGAACAGGAAAAAGAAGAGCGAAGAAACAAGATGTTTTTTTGTTGTTGAAAAAACGACAAGATGAGCTTATGATGTGAGGTATAGTTTCGAGAGGGGAAAAAAAAGCTTTTGATGAGAGGAAAGAGAGAAACCTTCATAGTTGATACCATCGGGAGAGAGAAGAACACTTGAAGGGGAGGAGAGCAGCAGTAGCAGCAGGAATACTGAGGTAGAAACGGGAGGCAGCTCCATTTCGAAGAGCAGCAAGGGAGAGGTGCCTTTTGTGTGCAATACTGTAGTGTATGTTCAAACAAGAACCCAAGTCAAAAGTGAGGCCAGGAAAAGTATGCAGCGTCCTTTATCCCCTCCCCAAAACCCAAGTCAAGCCAGTTGCAGTTGCAGGGAGGCATCACTGGCAAATTGTTAAATAGCTGAAATGGAGCTTTAGGCACTGTTGGCGCTTTAAATTTGCCACCGAGGACAACGGAGGGTGGCAATGGCGATGGTTGACACATAAGTTTGAAGCTACGTGTGTTGTGTTGTGTTGTGCCGTGATTTTATGTGAAAAAAAATTAGAATTTTTTTTGTGGTACATGTGATAATACATTTGAAGCGGCGAGTACGAGGTAAAAAAACAAGAAGAAAAAAATCAAAGAAAAAGATACTCCCAGCTGAATTTTTTAAAGTGTTAAATAGTGTTGTACATAATATTTCAGATAGTATTGTATAGTGTCTAATAGTGTCAAAAATTATTGTTCGCGCAATTGAAACGATCGGCCTGTGCTTTGCCTGTGCCCCTGGGGGTCGGACTCGGCGACGTGTCGTCCCACGACGGTTCCGGTCCTCTGGTGCACAGACAAAGTACTATTTTTGTATTTGACACAGAGATAGTACTATTTTTGCTATTTAGAGCGCCAACAGGGCTAAATGTGTCAAAAACTCTTTGGAACACGGGAAATGAAAAACATAGGAATAGAAGAAAAAAAAACACAGGAATTGTATAGAAATGCTGACATAGGAATAGAAGAAAAAAAACGCTGACATAAGAATAGAAAAAAACGCAGGAATTTTGTAGGAATTTAAGAAGAGAGAGGGTATATGCAGGACACAATTCTTCCAAAATTCCTAGGAGCTTAATCATTTGTTCCAAAGGACTATATAGGAAAATTTCCAATAGGATGGAATTGTTTAAAAAATCATCCAAAATTCCTACAATCCATAGAGGCCCTTAGTAGTATCATTTTGCCTTTAGTGCATTGGGTGTTGGATATCGAATGGTATACCGGGTGATAGTGACCACATTTAGAAGTGAATTGGATTAATAGTGCTTGTGTGCCTTCTGAAAAGCTAAATTGCACGAATCCTAGGTTAGATCGTTAGCAGTGGAGTAGCGGGTGATTGCAAATTATGTCCTTAATGCGCTTTAAATTTTGTTGCTTTCACCTCTCGGACAGCATATAAGCACTACCCGTATGTTTTGGCATACATTTTGGCAATAGTCCTTCTAATTTGGCATAAATACCCTCCAACTTTCTGTAATTGCAAATTGATATTTGCTCATTTGCATTTACCCTCTTAAGCTTTTTGTAGCTGTAGATCAACCCACTTGTCGCCTCTGGTGGCGAAGGGAAACCTGACACCTATGAAAATGCACTGGGAGGCCCCGCCAGCCGGTTGGACAAAGGTAAATGTGGAAGGTGCTTTTACTGAATTCACAGGTGAAGCAAGCGTAGGCATCATAGCTTAGCTCAGGATTGCCATGGTACGGTTCTCCTTTCGGCCTGGAGGTACTTCAAGTCCTATGGGGACGCTGAGGAAGCACACAAGTGCTAGCGTGTAGGGAAGGCGTGCAGCTTGCTTCGGAGTGGATTCGCTTGCCTATGATACTTTAGTCTGATTGTAGCTCGGTGATTTGCCATCTGAGGTTGGCAACGGAGGACAGGCCAAGAAACAATACCGTTTTTCGACAGACCAAGGCGACGATGTAGCTCCTGCCGGATTTCCGGATGCAAAAAGTTAAGAGAGAGTGTGCTACGATAGCTAATGAACTTGCTCAGTTAGCTAAGAGGAATGTTCATTGTGCTGTGTGGCAAGAGTTAGCTCCTGAATGAGTTAGACAGCTTGTCTCAAACGATTGTAATGACATTTTACTCTAATTAAAAAAACACTCTTTCCCAACAAAAAAAAGAATCTAAACACTCCCATTCTTTTGACCAAGTATTAGAATCCCAATCCCATCATTTTGTTCCTTTTGTTTGGTGGGGTTGGAAAGAGTGGTTTGATTGGAGGTTGAAGGATTGTGCATGCATATTTTTGTTTGAGAATTGGTACCCTTGCTCCTGCTTTTCTCGGCCCTGACTTACACTTTCTTTTCCTATCTCGCCTGCTGTACTCATACTACATATCTTTTTGCTGCAAGAAAATAAGAAATAATGTAAATTTTGTGTGAAGCATTGAATAATAATTTGCCCACATACTCCGCACTTGAGTCATGGTTTTGCTTTTTCGATTCGATACGAGCTTGCCTAATTTGATTCTCCATTAATCTCACAGACCAGGGTATTCTGTAACCAAAATGCCATGGACCCAGCATTTTGAGTTGTTTTAAGTGGCAACAAGTGTCGGATGGAACACTACTTATTGTAAAGTGTACAAACAATCCTTTTGTTACACTGGGGCAGATCTGGGCCTCAGTCTAGGTAGACTATAGCCCGAGGCCTAGAAAAAATTTTAATGTAAATTTTCCGCTATTTAGGCCCAACAAAAAGATACATAATAGCTCAGCCCGAGACCCAGCCTCCCCACTCTTCCTCCCATCCCACGGGCCCATCATCAGCAGGCCCAGCCCACTCGGCCTCTCCCCCCACACCTCCAAAGCCCCCACATAAACCTAATCCCCTCGCTCGCTCCTCTTCTTCCGTCGTCGCCGCCCCCGCCCCCGTGTCTGTGCTCTCCACACCGCCTCCTTTCATTGTCATTGCCCACGCCTCCTCTGCCGCACCCACGCCCTCCACGCTCGGTCGCCCGCCCACCCTCCAAGACTGGCCGCCCTCCATGTCCCCACCGTCGCGCCCTCCATGCCCGGCCGCCGCGCTACATCGACAACTTTAGCATACACTCATCTGCAATGTAACTTCCCCTTTGCACAACAAAATCGTCTTTTTTCGTAGGTTAGAAGTGCATTAGTACATTGGTATGCGTATGCAGGCGTGGATCTGGGCCTTAGCACTAATAAATTATGTTTTTAAAGAATTCATGGGATACTTTAGCATGACATTCTTGATCTCATGTTTGTTTGATGCATTATACTAAAATATCCAAAGTGTACATTTGTAATTGTCCACAATTTCATGTTTTAAACATGGTTACTTGATGTAGTTACGAAGTTTTGCATTTCTTATTTAGGAATTAGGGATGTAAAATGAAGAGGAGTGGGACATTGTCATCTTATTTTTCAATACGAACACAATCCAACCAATCTCTTTCAGAAACAGCTGGAACTGTGGCTAGTCATAACGAGCAAAATAATCCTCATGTTGAACTTAATCCAGATGATGTAGTTGTCGATCTTGGACTTCAAAAATCGATTGAGGAATTGGATGTTAAAATTAGGGATGCTATTAGAAGGGGTATTTGCAATTGGGATCATGCCAACCAAGTGGACATCAATTCTCATGGAAAGATCAGGGAGGTCAGAAGAGGGGATTTCAAGAGTCATGGTTCAAAAGGTATGATTGGTTGGAATATAGTGTTGCTCAAGATGCGGCCTTTTATTTTTATTATTATCTCTTAAACAGCAGAGAGTTGAAAACTTTGGTGTTTATTCCTTCACAAAGGTAGGCTTTAGTTATTGGAAGAATGAAATCCAATCTTTTGATGAACATGTTGATAAAGTCAATAGTACTCACAATAAAGCAAGAAGACATTGTGAGGCTTTCAAAAATCAGATGTAAGGTGTGTATTATGTGATGGTTGCTGCCACCAACAAGGATGGGGAAGAATATAAAGTGTGTCTTACTATTATACTAGGTATTGCAAAAATTTCTTCTATTGCAAGCTCTTGCTTTTCATGGATATCATGAGTCTTCTAGCTCAAACAATACAGGGAACTTCTTAGAAATACTGAAATGGTATAAAGAGAAGGATGAAAAGGCTGCAAAATTGCTTGATAATGCCCCTAGGAACCATTTAATGACTTCACGCGATATATAAAAACAGTTGTGCAAAGCTTGTGCTGAAGAAACCACCAAAGCCATTATTGATGACACTGGGGATAGACAAACTTGTTGATGAGACCCGAGATGCATCTATCAAAGAGCAAATGGTTGTGGTTTTGAGGTTAGTAGCTATAAAAAAAAATTTTATGATTGAGCTAAGTCTAAACTATATTAATTATGCTTTCTTGTCCTATACAGGTATGACAATAATAAAGAGCAGGTGATAGAGAGATTTCTTAAGATTCAACATGTTTCTGATACGACATCATCTTCACTAAAACTAGATTTGGATGGTATGTTACAATTTCATGGCCTATGTATGTCTAGATTGCGAGGGTAAGGATATAATGGAGCATCAAACAAGAGAGGACAATTTCATGGGTTGCAAAGACGTGAATTAGATGAAAATTCATATACTTTTTATGTCCATTGCTTTGCTCATCAGTTGCAATTAGTGGTTGTTTCTGTTGCCAAGTGTTGTTCTTTTATCTTGGATTTTTTTTTAACTACACCACCATGATTGTCAACACAGTTAATGCTTTTTATAACAGAAGAGATCAATTGGCCCAAGATCACCATGATAAAATTGTGAATAAATTAGAGACCGGTGAAATTTTCCCAGGAAGAGGGGGAAACCAACAAACTAACGTTGCAATGTCGGGCGATACTCGTTGGGGCTCACATCATAAAACCTCGTGTCGTCTTTTTCTCGTGTGGGATTCGGTCCTAGAGGTATTAGAAAACTTGAGTGATGATGCCACTAATGCAACACAGAAAACCACGGGCTCTGGGTTTGTTGGAAAAAATGGTAAGCTTTGAATTTGTACTTATCATGCATCTTATGATCAGAATTTTGGGCAAGACTAATGATCTTTCACAATTCTTGCAAAAGAAAGATCGAAACATTGTTCGTGTTGTAGGGTTGATTGGAACCACATTGAAGACAATTGAGGTAATAAGAAATCATGGTTGGGATGAGCTTTTCGACGAGAAAAGTGCCTTTTGTCTCCGACATAATATCTTAGTGCCAAACATGTCTGATAAAATACCGGTTATGGGTCATTCAAGGGGTCGTGGCAGCCATATGGTAACCTACTATGATCATTTCCATCATGAAATATTTATTGTGGTGCATGACCAAATTATTGTTGAGTTGAATAATTGTTTTGCTGAAAGATCTACTCAGTTATTGAGATGCATTGCTTGCCTTGATCCAAAGAATTCTTTTGCTAACTTTGATGAAGACAAATTAATTGAACTTGCTCGGATGTATGTTGCTGACTTCTCCCCTATATGATTGTGTAGTCCTTAGGGACCAACTAAGCAGATTTATTACTGATGTGAGGGATGATCTAGATTTTGCAAACTGTACTAATCTTGGAAATATTTCTATGAAGATGGTTCAAACCGACATACACACGGTTTTCTCATTGAATTGGCTTTGATTTTGTCAATGGCAACAATAACTGTAGAAAGAGCTTTCTCAGCTATGAGTATTATTAAGACTGATTTGCGGAATAAGATGAATAGATGAATCATGGCATGTTATGCTAAGACATGTTTGCGAGCATTAAAGATGATAAGATTTTGGAGTGTTTTTAAGGAATGAGATCACATAAGAAATAACTATCTCGCACTAGTGGTAAGTTAGCTTCTTGCAAATGTAAACTTCATGTTCTCTATATTTAATCATACCTCTGTTTGATTTACTTTTTTATGTTGTCTTTGTAGATTCTGGTTCTTGTCCGACTATTGATGAAGAAATTGTGGGCTAGGATAGAGATGAAATCTTAGTTATTTAGGTACTCAAATTGTATCTCTACGATGCTATAATATTTATATTTTACCATGTTTTTCTTATTATGTTTTATGTTGAAGCATTGAGCTAAAGTTTCATGCCAATAATGCATTTGTAGTTTATTTTTGTTATGTTGTGGTATGGGTATAAATTGGCGTTAGTCCTAAGATGTTAGCCTATTAGAATTTAGCCTGAGGAGTGGTGAAATCTTAGATCCGTCACTGCTTTTGTACTCTGTTGGGTTGCATATATATTTAAGGATGTTGTAGAAAGTTTGTTCGGTAAATTAGATTAAAGTTAGATAAATTCTTATTATCCAATGGTTAGCCTCTCACATGTCATCTCGTATGTTATAGAAATTTAGAACACAATAATATATCCGTTTGCAACTTGATTAAGAAAAAAGAACTTACCAAGCATCCTATTATCTAAAAGCCGCTCAACCAAACAAGATTATTGTAACGCAGTGCCAAAGACCCCAAACAGAGTCTTACTCACTGTAGAGGGAAACAAGTGAACAGAGGAAGGGGAGCACCAGTTGATCCACGGTCGAACCTAACAACTACGAAAATGCGAAATTTTTTTTAAATAATCTATTTTTATTGAAATATCAAAAATATTCCAGTGATATTTTTTTTACAAAATATCGTCTGTCAGCCAATGGTTGGGCGACAAGGACCTATCGCCCAACGGTTGGGCGACAGGACCTATCGCCTTGGTTAGCGATCAAAGCCTGTCGCCTGTCGCCGCTTTAAAACCGCACGCTGAGGCGGCGGTTGGCGTAATTATTACGATCGCCGCACGGTTGGGCGATAGGATCTGATCGCCCAACCGTGAGAGCGATCACATGTTCGATCGCCCACTGCGGGCGACTCGATGCCCTTAGCCTCCTGCGGTCCTCATGGCGATTCGTTCACAGAGGTTAAGCAGTTCGGCGACGGAGAAGAAAAAAAGGAGGGAGAAAAAGAGAAGGAGAGGAAGAAGAGAAGACAAATTTGGATTGCGAGGAGGTAAGTTTGATTTATTTTGTCTTGTATTTTTTAAGTAGGTATTTAGTTAATTAAAATACTAGGTATAAGTAGTGTTAAGAGAAAACTATAGTTAGGAAAAAAAAGTAGATTTGTTTGTTTGTATGTAAGTAGAAGCGATAAAAAACTTTAGAAAATCCTCAAACACCAAGCGCATAGTAATAAGATAAAATAAATAGATCTTGCGGACATTCAACTACAATGGCCTTCACCAAAACGCAGACAAATAGGAAACAAAAGGTAACACTTTGGAGCATAATGATGATGAGAGTTTTTAGCACCGATGAAGTTACGATCACGAGGATTCATGCAATCCATTGGATTTATGTATGTTTAGGAAATCATCTATTGACTCCTAAAATGTGATATAATATGTGTTATCTTGTCTTGTGACTAGCATTTGGTATTTTAGATTTTAATTATTAATAATTTAAGAGTCTGTTTGAGGTAGAGGATACTTATAGATAAATCTAAGGGCTTTTTTTGCATTGGATGATTGAAACTATTTCTCTATTAAAAAGCTTAAATGGCTTATGCATGCTATGAATTGATGGAAGCAATTGATGCATTTATATATTAAATCAAATGTACATGGAACACAATCTGGTACTAATGCTAGACTAATACAATTTTATATCCTAACAATGCACAAGTTAAAGAGTCTCAACTTTTCCAATACTGGTACTAGTGCAATACTTTCCTTAATGTATCAAATTCCAAAAATGTAAGCATTCAAGTCATAATCAAAATAAATAGTATATGTAGAATTTCAGTTTGTAAATTCTCTTACAAAAATTTCAGTTTCATATCTTATTTGAAAAATAATATTTTTAATTTCATATAATGTAGTTTTGATTTTTGAATTGTTCAAGGTGCATAGATATGAAACGTCCTTATGTATGTACCAAATATTTCTATAGATATGCTCGATTACAAAAATGTAGCAAGATATCACATTCTTTGTCGAGGCATTAGAATTTGGTTTGTCTTTGCTCTGATGAAACATAAATAAGAGAAATTGAATGGTACCAACCGGTTGTGGTAAAAGATGATTAAAAATTAGGAAACAAATAAGCAATGTTGGTTGATATTTAAAGAAACAAATAAGCAATTCATGGATTCATTGGATTGAGTTTTGGGTGTCATTGAAATTGAAGGATGAAGGGGTCGATAATCTCACCTTTCAATATGGGAATCTTCTCTGGAGCCTTCACTTAATCTTTTAGTTTTCTAAAGTTTATTTTGAGTCGCAGATTGCTTAGGCGCCAACTTGACAATACCAACACCAACAGTTAAAAGCACAATCATAGTTAATATTCCTATCATGTAGTGCATGCTTCCATGATATAATAACCGATTCAATTTCATCCAAAAAAAGCAACATAAGGAGGATGAATACTTTGTATAAACTAATTAGTAGAAGTAAATTAATGCGAACTAACCGACTTAGGTAATTGGTAGAAGACCGGATGCCACTTGTAGCATTTGGGTTGCAAGTTAGCGTCCGAATTGGATAATGCACGCTATGGAATAGCTCGGTTTTAGGTTGAATCTGAATATGGTACCACACGTTCATTGCGGCCTCTGCCTTAGGGAATGAATGATGTCTTGATCATGCTGTCGTGTAGTTGTCGACGATAGGCGAAGGGCCTTACAAATGTAAATTACAATGTAGCAGTACTTGCATATCGTGCGCGTTCTTGGTGACTAATTGCAATGTTGGAAATATTTGCGACCATACAATAAGTCATGCCTGTACCCACTACATTGAAAGTGCATTACGGTGTTGGCACCGTTCGTGAAGGTCCGTCGCGGTGTTGACTTGAGCGATTTTGACCAAGCCACTCTGGTACCCGGACGGCGAGAATGCACTAATCGAAGATGTGAAGCATGGTGACCCGCGGCTTCTCTTTGAACCACGAGGTGTCTGGCGTCGACATACAAGGGCTTTGGAGCAGGTCTTCCACGAACATCGGTTGGGAGTTGAGAAGATCGATCGCCTGGCGATGTGGAAGGCCTTTATAGAAGGATGTCGGCGCCGTGGATATGAGTGTGTGATACTTGTGCAACCATGCCCAAAAGAAGTCGTCAGGGGCCCCCACGGATATAATCCGGTGTTGCGGCAACTTCGGTTGCGGCATGTTGGTGAAGAAGAGGACCCGGAGGGTCTGTTTCTGAAGAGTTCAGAGAATGTTGCTTGTGATGAGCCCGACGCTACATATAGGAGAGGAAGATCGGGCACCACATGATGAGCCTCTGAGACGGTGATGAAGGAGAGCATAGGGATTACATATTGCATCAAATGGAAGCGATGACCGGATGGCCTTGGTGAAGGGCGCTTTACAAGAAGGCAGCGAGGGCAATTCGATGAGGACGGAGCTCCCATCCCCAGGAATGGAGCAGTTGTGCCGAGGGTCTATGTATGCACGACGAGCGAGCACGAATCGCCGTGGGAGTACCATGCCACGGAGGTTCGTTTGCACTCAATGTTTGTTGATAAGACATCCTGCGAGGATGCCATTAAAATTGTGGGCTATGTCTATGCGGCGGACGTTTCGGGTCATCAAATCTAGCCAAGAGCGGTACACCGTCAAATGCGAGCAGTCCGGTTGTCCTTGGCGAGTGCACGCGCATAGACCAAAGTATGAGACTCATTGGATTGTCTCGAAGGTGGAGCCGCACTCGTGCATGCTCAGCAGTGTTTTGTGCAGACATCGTAACATAACGTCGACATTCATAGCTAATTTGATGTATGGAGAGATAGTGGAGAAGAAGGATATGGAGGCCAGGCACATTATGGTGGCTATTGAGAAGAAATTCAAGTACAAGATCGGCTATGGGAAGGCGTGGCGTCGAAGCGAAGGCTATGGAAAGACGGTTTGGATCTTTTGAGTGCGCGTCGACAACCTTCCTCGTATGCTTGAGTCTTTGCGGGAGAGAAACCCGAACACGTACATTCTTTGTGAAGGACATGCCATCTAAAATTCGCGAGGTTTTTAGTAATGCATAGGGCCTTCGTAGCCTTGATCCTACATCGAGGCTTTTAGGCATATCTTGCCCGTGATCTCGATTGACGGGACTTTTGGCCGGAAATACAAAGGCGGATCCTTACCGCCATAGGCGTTGGCGGCAACAATCAAATTACGCCATTAGCCATCGCATTTGTCGAAGGTGAGAATTTTCACGGTG
Organism: Phyllostachys edulis; assembly: GCA_036346405.1. Taxonomy (NCBI): domain Eukaryota; kingdom Viridiplantae; phylum Streptophyta; class Magnoliopsida; order Poales; family Poaceae; genus Phyllostachys; species Phyllostachys edulis. Next base: position 56,611,127 of record CM070555.1, read on the forward strand.
GTTGTGGTTCCTTCAACATCGAGGTGGGAGTTGTTGGAGCTCGTCTGGTGTGTGCGTGATTCATGATCGGCCTTGCAGGGATCTTTGAAGGCCATAAAAACTTCAGAAGACCGGAGGAGCCGTTCCTTGGCCGGATATAATGACGAGATGGTGTATTCGCCATTTGGGGCCAACTTCTTCAAGAAGTTCCGAAGCAACCCTTGGTGAAGCTATTCAAGAGGTGGCTATCACGAGAACCAGTATAAATTTGGCATATATGGGCGCCTTTGAATGAACACTGAGGAAACACGTGGACCACGAGGAACCAAGGAGCAGAGTCTCGAACCGGTGGTCCGGCGCAGAGGACCTCGAGGAACATCGAGTGCTTCTCCCATCGGATCGAGGCACGACCATTGGACAAGTGGTCTCTGCTACATGACACGGACGGGGCAAGGTGCGGCATAATGACCACTAACCTTGCGGAGGTGTACAAGCCCCAGGTTCTTAGGGGCCCGTTCTCGGCCCTCGTCGCCATCGTGGAAGGTGTTACGCGCAGCTGTCGGGTATTTCGAGAGAGGCATGCAAATGCCGCACTTCATGCCACGAACCCTCAAACACCGTATTGCTCGAAGATTACGGCATACATGCGGCGAAGACACGAAGGGCGATCGCTACGGTATGCGTGATGGGCAATATGGAGCATCGTTCGGCGTGCTCTTGCGGGATAGAGCGGTTTGGGGCGGCTCGTTCTCTTGTCACCCACGAGGTATGCCTTGGAGATCATGTCAACGAGCCTAGTATGCGTGCAACAAAGCTGAAGCTCTTACACAAGCCATGCTCTCATGTGCTTTCGCGCATCTTGGATCGTCGTGTATGGACCCTTTGAACTTTGTGTCCGAGTATTTCTTGAAGGAGAGGGTGGTGCGGCGTGGATGGCGAGCTTAGGGGCTTGGGGTTGTGGGTAACCGCCACCTTGGATATTGCAAATAGGATCTGGATTCGGATATTGACATCTTTGAAGGGCAACAAGGGTCGTCGGCGAGTCGTCAGATATTCTGAATGATATGGACGGCACAAGCGAGGCGTTGGGTACACGCTGCGAACCTTGCGGCCGAGGGAGACCCTGACCCGAGACGATGCAAGGCACCGGTGGGGAGTAAACCTTTGCTATGGAAGGATGTCGACACTTCTTCCGGTGTGAAAGTGGGACGAAATGGCAAATCGGTGCACATTGTCATTTGTACTTTGTATTGTTTATGTAGTCATTATCGGTACTACCCAATTTTCATTTGATGTCACGTAATCTTAGTAAGACATGTATCGTATGTTGCACGTAATGTTTATTTAAGTGTTGTCTTGTTGTACTCTTTTGATTTTGTTTGTTTGCAAGTTAAATTTACTCATTCGTTACACTCGATGTTTTATTTCCGCGTGTTGCTAACTTAAAGTTGTTTTGCGGTATGGATCACGGATCCGATTGGAGTTTTGGCCTCCTTGACGCGCGTCGACCGAAAGTACATCGTGCGTCGCGTCGTGTCCCTCATCCTACGAAATTGCTGACGCGGCTGTGTTGGGGGTGATCGCCGCGCGACACCTCGGGTGGCTTGGAGCTAGACCCCGCCGCTGAAAGCGAGTTAGTATCGTCCACACTATCTTCTCATGAATGTACCTTCGTCTTGACCTTTTGTTCCTTCGCGGTTGTTGGCTATTGCTGGTCTACTACCTATCGCCGGATAGTCGAGCCACGGACGAGACGAGCCGGCGGCACCGCGATCGGCGGCAACGGAGACGTCCATCTTTGGGCGAGCGATCCACGACGCTTCCGTTCGATCGCTCCTGGCCGCGGCTCTTGTAGGCCGTGGCGACGAGACTCACACTTTCCATCTCCCATTCGGGAGATGGCCCCTACGGGGCGTCTCCACCTTCTTGGCCTCCCTATCGCGGGAGGTCCGCCTTCCGCAGAGCCTCCGGATAATCGGCGCGAGACGGTGGTTAGGGCGGAAGCCCGCCGTAATCCGTATGGGCGGCGTGAGTTATGAACAATTTACATCCTTCTTACGATTTTCACTACGGTGCCCTTACATGATGAAATCGCGGGACATGGGCGACTTCGATATACCATTTCGACGCGTGGGCGATCCGTGACAAGGGCAAGGGAAAGGCTCATGCGGCTGAGCCCGGCCGCCACAGCGTATCCGGTCGCCCGGCCGTAATCCGTATCCACGACGTTAGTTATTAAGAAGTTAAATCCTTCTTACGTTACGATTCTCATTATACGGTGCACTTACATCATCGAACCGCGACTGGGAGGCCCTGCCAGCCGGATGGATGAAGGAAAAAATGGCGTGGAAGGTACTCCCGATCCTACCCCATGCTTTTTTTTACTATCCCCTAAAGGCATGTATACTTACATGGTCCGGATATACATCACAATGTACCGTAGTAGTAGCGAGTTTGACTAAAGCAATTAGCGAACCATCATGCCATGTGACTACGTGTCACGCGTTACTTCATCTGCGGACTCTAATGTAGTTACGGTTACGTGTCTCCACTAAGCCATCAAAGCAAGACTATATTGCAAGTATGCCTCTTCTAGTGCAATCCCGGAAAAGAACCATTCGCAGGACATTGAATCCTCCATGTTTTAAAGCATCTTCATAATCACAACGGCGTTCTCGCCCTTCACTCATATTACATATTAGGTCCATAAAAGTCGACCTTCCCGCATCGAGGAGACTCCTTCCTCACGGTAATATCACTTACCTTTCTACTTACAACTCATTCTTGTCTCAATCGTCCTCACAAAATTCAACGTAAAATTAGCGCTACAACAATATACAACGATCAAAAAATGTTATTGCGACTCGACAAATTTCATACCTATCATATTCTCTGAAAATAACAAGCAGACCAACTAACGGCGTCATAACACTATTATTTTCAAAATAAATATCATGACACAATCAGATTTGTTAAATTTAGTTCACCTAGAAAATGTAATATTCATTACAACTCAATTAAACAATATTTAAAAACAACAAAACAATCTATGAGGCTCACATGCGGCGAACCATTAGGCGGCGGAACCCGATCGCTTCAGCGACCGACCCGATCGCTCAATGGTTCGGCGGGACAGAACATCGCCAATGACGAGATGCAATCGCCGCCCGTGACGAGATTGATCGTGCGGGGCGGGAGATCGATCGCCTAGCGACAAGATCTGTCGCCCAATGGTTCGGCGACAAAAACGATCGCCAATGACGAGATCCGATCGCCCAACGATTGGGCGACGATGAGAATATTTCGTAAAAAAAAGTTGGTGGAATATATTTGTAATTTAGAATAAAAATAGATTATTTAAATAAAAATTCGAAAATGCACTGGGAGGCCACCAAATGGGATGGATGAAGGTAAACGTGGAAGGTGCTTTTTTTTTTAATTCACAGGTGAAGCGAGCATAGGCATCATAGCTTAGCTCAGGATTGCCATGGCAAGGCTCTCCTTTCGACCTGGAGGTACTTCAAGTCCTATGGGGATGCTGAGGAAGCACAAGCGCTAGCGTGTAGGGAAGGTGTGCAGCTTGCTTCGGAGTGGATTCACCTAGGGATGCAAGTGGGGCGGACCTGTCCGCTAAACCGCTAGCTTGCTCTACATAAACAGCCCACTAAATTGTCCGCACTGACCCACCAAGCTATTAGCATTTTAAATGGGCCAGCCTGCATTGCCCGCTGGGTGCACCGCATTGACCTTACAAGTAGCGGCTTCAGCTTCGCCTCTATTCCGCTGCCCCGGTTGGCACGCCCGGCGCCGCCGGCAGCCTCAAGGAGGACGTCGATGCACCTCCCTTCGGCGGCGGTGACCTCACATACACCTCGGTGGTAGCCACGGAGAAGGACAAGCTGGAGCCGACGCTGGGCGCGTGCAGCGACTCGTCGAACACCGCAGACACGGAGTCCAGGGAGCCCCTCGGCATGAGTGACTCCTGATCTATCCTGTTCTTCCTTGTCCACAGTGGGACGGAGGTGACGACTGCGCCTCGGCGCCCTCTCCGGCCACTTCCCGGCAAAGACGCCATCTTGCGGCCCATTATAGTACTTGTTCCCATCCGTGTCCGTCAACTCCTTCTTCTTGCCGTGCCGGAGGAAGAGGAAGAAGGCAAGCTTGGGAGACCATGGCTGCTCACGGAGACCACGGCGATGTCACTTCAAGCCGTGGACGACAAAGATGAGGACGGGGACTGCGGGGAGAGGGGAGAGGGGAGGAGCCGTGGGGGATGGAGACGGGGATATGATCGGCGGTGGGGTGGCGAAGGCAGGGGTGCGGGTGGAGGGGAAGCGGATCTGGATGTTGCACTGCGTCTGCGTGGTGGCGAGGGGCAGATGAGGGAGACGGCGAGGAGGAGGAGGGGAGGGGCCGGAGCCATTGCTGTGGTGGGGTGGGGAGAATGGAATGTGACGCAGAGGTGAGATGAGGTGATTGACCTGTGGAATCGATGTGCCGCCGGCTACCTTACCTTGTGTGTCGGCGTCGTCTCCACAACCTTGGGCTTGGAGCTTGGACATTGTTGCCTAGCTAGCTTTGCTTACTGCTTGGGCCTTTGCTTGCCAGCGGGAGTGTGCACCGCCAAACCCACCAATCGATTGTGTATATATGCATTGCAGGCTCAGCTAGCCCGCAACTCTGAAGCGGACGACGCAAGGTGGGCGTGGGCTGTCCACAGCCTGTCCCACTTGCACCACTAGGTTCACTTGCCTATGATACTTTAGTCTGATTGTAGCTCGGTGATTTGCCATCTGAAGTTGGCAACGGAGGACAGGCCAAGAAACAGTGTCGTTTTTCAAGAGAGCAAGGCGACGATGTAGCTCCCGCCGGATTTCCAGATGCAAAAAAGTTAAGAGAGTGTACTAGGGTAGCTAATGAACTTGCTCAGTTAGCTAAGAGGAATGTTCATTGTGCTGTGTGACGAGAGTTAGCTCTGGATGTGTTAGGCAGCTTCTCTCAAACGATTGTAATGACATTTTACTCTAATTAAAAAACTCTCTTTCCCCACAAAAAAATTTAATCTAAACACTCCCAGAGTTTGACCATGTATTAGAATCCCAATCCCATTCTTTTGTTTCTTTTGTTTGGTGGGGTTGGAAAGAGTGGTTGGATTGGAGGATTGTGCATGCATGTTTTTGTTTGGAGAATTGGTTCCCTTGCTCCTGCTTTTCTCATCCCTCTCTTCACTTTCTTTTCCTATCTCACGTTCTGTACTATATATCTTTTTGCTGCAAGAAAATAAGAAATAATGTAAATTTTGTGTGAAGCATTGAATAATAATTTGCCCACATGCTCCGCACTTGAGTCATGGTTTTGCTTTTTCGATTCTATACGAGTTTGCCTGATTTGATTCTCCATTAATCTCAAAGACCAGGGTATTCTGTAACCAAAATGCCATGTAGCCAGCATTTTGAGTTGTTTTAAGTGGCACCAAGTGTTGGATGGAACACTACTTATTTACAAACAATCTTTTGTACTCTGTTGGGTTGCACTTATTTTTAAAGATATTGTGAACAGTCTGTTTAGTAAATTAGATTAAAGTTAGATAAATTCTTATTATCCAATGGTTAGCCCCTCATATCATCTCGTATGTTATAGAAGCTTAGAACACAATAATATATCCTTTACAACTTGGTTAAAAATAACTTACCAAGCATCCTATTATCTAAAAGCCGCAAACTTGATTAAAAAAATAACTTACCAAGCATCGCATTATCCAAAAGATGCTCAACCAAACGAGATTATTATAACGCAGTGCCGAAGACCCCAGACGGAGTCTTACCGCAAGCTTCCAAAATGAGGGGACAACATATATACGTTTTCAAGTACCGAGGCGGTGATTTGCCCAGACCAAAGCTCAGACGCAATAGGTCGCCAAAATCCGAAGTGAGCTTGTGTTCCTTGTGCAAACAGATCTGAACCGTCACTGCCTGTATATACGAATTCTGCCACCTTCCTGCAGCAACAAGCACCTGAAGACAAGGCAAATAGGGCCGTAACGCAAACAAGAGCAAGGAACTCTTTATCAGGCTGCACTGCAGCCTGACCCCAGAAGGATAATTCCATCACAGGAGCACAGGACAGATGTAGACACGTCCCAACCATACACGCTGCCAATTTTGGATTCAGTGTTTATCTGCACCTCAGCTGTGTAGAACTGACCCCTCAGTCCCTGATCCGTGTGCTCAGGTACAGGCATACAGCATATATATTGTCCCTACATAGAATGCATTTTGGCGGAGAAGTTGGCCCAGCCCAATGTCAGCACTCAGCAGCATAACCACACGGCATAGAAACAAATGCAACATACCAAGATCTGATATTTTCCCATAGAATGGTTTACTCATCAAGTTCATAGAGTGATGTGCTAATTTTGTATAACCATGGAAAGACAATTGATAATCTAGCACACCAACTACCGTCTCCTACAGAACCGCGAAAACATCTTGGTCACAGGATCATGTCACATTGACATAGTACAAACAGGACCATGTGTGCAATGAGGATGCCGCTTTTGTTAGTTATGCCGGCCCTGGGAATGGCTTAGAACATCGATGACGTGACCTCAGCAACTTCAGACAAAACTTGGTCGTAGTCCGATTTAAGTTTCTCCTTGGCCTCTTCCTCAAGCTCTCCCTTGGCTGGCTTGGTCAGAACCAATACACAACAAGTAGGCCTCTTAGTGGTGCCGGCAGTCGCAAGATCCTGCCACAAAGAGGGGAAAACAAAATGCATCAATAAATCTTAATATTTTACCATGTGTCTTGACTAGCACTTGTTGCTGATATCAACTATAGCGTTGAAAAAAATACTTAACAATTAACATCATGAATTCGTACATTAGTTCTCTTTGTCGTCTTCCCTTTTTGGGTGATTTGTAGTACAATATATAACAGCTTCATACAACAAAATTTTAACTATATGAGGTGCATTAGCAAATTATCAACATATGAATTTCTCAAGGGGATATTTGCAGCGACATGCGCTTGTAATCTGGGCTTTGATATCATAAAAAAGCATGCTCATGAAGGAAAGTTGAAGGTATATGTCCTGAAAGCCATCATGATCAATAAGAATGCAGCGACAATGGCAACTTAAGTTAAGCACATCTTCCTGTCAAACAGTTCACAACCAGTTAAATCTTATATACCAGCATGGGCGCTGTTAAATGCCAGAAGAGGTTGAAAGGTCTCCCTAAATTCTAAAACAAGAACAAGATGTACCATAACACTCTATTCCAAACCAGAACAAAATGTGATCTTATCAGTCTGAGTGGAAACTAGATGTTAGCGCCTGGAGCAAAAGGATGCTTGTTTCAGAAGTAGTATATAGTTTTAACAATAGAAGCTTTCACCACCCCTGTTGTTGAGGCTATCTTAGATGATAAGATTAGTTAGCAGCCAAAAGGTTAATCCAACAACTCATTGAAATCTTTCTAAACTACCCACCATGGCAGTTGGCATTGTTTTGTGCAGCACCATGTATGCCACCAATACTTGGTCAACTCCAATTGATCAAATCTTGAACGGTGAAATGTGGAGGACACAGTTATGAATCAATCAAGATGTGTGAGCGCACAGCTAGGTGGGTGCTCCCTCATTCCTACATGCTCAAGGAACAACCTTTTGTTTTTCATTCAAGTACTGTCACCTAGAAGGGAAGCAAAACAGCGAAGAAGACAATTGGATTCATTTCAAAATTCCAACAAAGTTCAGTCTAGGGGAGCTCCCTGTAAAACGCGAACTAGAATCTAAATTCAGCTATTCATAGATGATATCCCCACTGCCCATTCAACAATGAAAATTTTGAATCAACATGTGAAAGACCAATCAAAAAATACAAACTACTTCCTTTTCTAATTTCACACTGCATGTTCCACTTGGTTTAGGGACACGTATGCAATACTTTGGTTGTCACATCATAGTAGACTGATCATAACAAGCGATTTTTTTCCTGCCGAGTGATTACAAGGAAGTGGGGCTGAACAATGTAGATGCATAGCAGCATAAATACCTCTTTTGAAGGAACATATACGTAAGGAATATTGGCTTCTTCGCAGAGTATGGGAACATGTGTTATCACATCAATGGGAGATATGTTGCCGGCAATCACACACAATCTACAGAGACCAAAGCCAAACACAGGGTGGGCAATAAACCCGTGCGAAATCAGCTAGCAGAAATCATTGATACATGAATTGAAAAATCAGCAAGACCCCCCCCCCACTCCCCACCCACCCAGCGTTACCAAAAAGATGTAATATAATCCCACCTACGTTCACCCATCGATGGAAATTTACCTAAGCTCAATGTACTGTACCATTAAGGTACGAATTGATGAACAAATAATACACGATGAGAGCGATAGCAGAAGAAATTACGAACCCTTTGCTCCCGCGGCGGATGCTCTTGACGACCTCCTTGACTCCTCGCTTCAAGCATTTGGCCTCGGAGGCTGCAAAGAAAAAGTTTTGGAAAATCGTGACCAAATATGCAGAATCGTTCGAAGCCAACGCTGAATGAAATCGAGAAGTGCCTTGAGACCTCGGTTGACGAGCTTGAGGGTTCGCTTGCAGAGCTTCTTGCCGGCGAGCGGCTTCGCTATGGGCGCCAGCGCCACCGGCGTCTTCTTCTTCTCCGCCTCCTTGTCGCTCCCCATCGCCCGGCTCCAACCTCTTCTCCTCCGAGCTGCGGGGTTCGCGCCCTTTGGTTGGAACGGCGGCTAGGGTTTTAGGGCTCGGACTCGCAAGGGTTTGGAGGCCGGGCTTTATGCGCCACTCCGTGTCGCTGGTTTGTGGGGTCGGTGTTCCGTACGTGGGGTCACTTGTCAGAGAGAGGGGTTTCGGGACCTTTTGCTTCCCGTGTCACGTGAAAGATTCAACAAGTTATTCAGGTGATCTAGGAGGTCTATACATGTTTAATCTAGCTGAATCTCGTTAGGTAGTACTACTTCTGCACCGTAGGCTAGTGCGAATGGTGTTTCACAAGTTGCTCTACTGGTAGTAGTGCGCAATGCTCATAGAACAGAGAAGAGCTATTCCATACAATTCTTTGAGTATGCCTTAATTCAATTAAAAACTCACTTTTTTATACCTTGCATAATCTGACAATTAGTCATTTCTACTGCTTCATTGCTCTGTGGATGTGCCATAGAAGTAAAGCAGATTTCGGTGCCAATTTTATCGCAATAATCTTGAAACTTGTCACTAATAAACTGGTTCCTGTTGTCTGTGATAAGACGATTGGGTACTCCAAATCTTGTAACAATGCTTCGTATGAAAATTTTCTTTGCTGCTGCGGCCGTTATACTAACGATTGGCTCAGCTTCTATCCACTTAGTGAATGCATCAATGGGCACGAACAAGAATTTATACATATTAGGTGCTTGCAGTAGTGGTACAACTATGTCAATGCTCCAAGTCGAAAAAGACCATGAGACAAGGGAATAGTCTGTAATTGATAAGATGGCTGGTGCACTTTCCTAGCATAGAACTGACACTGCTCACAGATCTTAATAAGGTGCATGACATCTTGTAGAGCGGTGGGCCAATAATATCCTCGCTGAAAAGCTTTGCCAACCAATATTCTATATGATGCATGTGTACCACACAAGCTCCTATGGATTTCTTTTAGTAATTTTATCCTAGAGTCTTGGGATTTGCAACGCATAAGAACATCATGTGCTCCCTTCTTATACAATGATCCTTTGACCAGCTTGTACATTGTGCTCTTCGAATTAACATATCCTTCTGTTGAGGATCATCGGGCAATGTCCCTGACGCGGGATAAGTGGTTAATAGTTTTATCCACTTCGCGTCTTGCTCGATGACTCCAACCTCTAAGGTGGTTGAACCCATTTTTATTAAAGGTTTGGTAAGGTATTTGAGAAAAAAACACATGTTGGAACAGGCGTTCATGAAGAACCCAATTTCGATAACTAGTCCACTAAGGAGTTTTTCTTGCACGATACATGTTGGACTTCGAAGTCCTTGAAGTGCTTTTTCAACTTCATCACTTCACCCATGTATTGAGCCATTATCTTATCGGAACATCTATATTCCTTTGCTACCTAGTTTATGACTAATTGCGAATGTCCCTTCGCTAAAAGCCGACGGACTCCGAGGGATTTGGCTGCTCGTAGCCCGGCTAGAAGTCCTTCATACTCTGCCACGTTGTTAGAGGCAGAGAACAGAAACTGTATGACATACTGAAGTTGATCACCTTGTGGTGTTATCAACAAAATCCCAGCCCCCAAGCCCTTAAGCTCACGGGAACCATCAAAATACAGTGTCCAATGGTCATCTGGCACTGGACTTATTTGAGATTGATTCTTAGTGTTCGCCCGTTCAGCCACAAAGTCAGCCAAGACTTGGCTTTTTATGGCCGTTCGAACAATAAAATGAAGATCAAACTCTCCAAGTTCTACTGCCCACTTAGCTATATGACCTGCCACTTCTTGGTTATGAAGTATATTTCCAAGAGGAAAAGATGAAGGTACTGTGATTTTGTGAGATTGAAAATAATGTCTCGGTTTTCTGGAAGTTATCAGAAAAGCATAAATTAGCTTTTGGACCTCAGAATATCTTTCTTTTGGTCCATTTAAGACCTCACTTACATAGTAGATGGGTCGTTAAGGCCCTTCCCTTTCTGTGATAAGTACTACACTGACCACATTTGGCGTTACTGCTAAGTAAACTAGTAAAGGTTCACCTTCTAAAGGCGAAACCAATATTGGAGGATTTGAAAGATAAGCTTTTAAGCCTTCAAAGGCTTTGTCAGCTTTTTCAGATCATTGAAACTTTTTATTACTCTTGCAGATCACCTTAAAGAAAGGTAAACCACGTTCTCCTTATCGAGAAATGAAACGACTAAGAGCTGTCATTTGACCAGTTAAGGCATGGACCTCCTTCATAGTGGAAGGTGGTCGTAATTGTTTAATAGCTTGAATTTTCTCGGGATTAACTTAAATCCCACGAGAACAAACAAGGAAACCAAGCAACTTGTTAGAATTAACTCCAAAAAACACTTTTTAGGACTAAGCTTTATTCCGTGTTTATTTACATTTTCGAAGGTCTCTGTGAGATCCTTCAAATGGTCATATTTAATACTACTTTTTACAACGAGGTCGTCTACATAGGCCTCTAAATTACGCCCCAACTGTTTGCTGAAGGTTTTCTGCATCAAACACTGGTACGTGGCCCTGGTATTTTTAAACCCGAACGACATCTTGCCATAGCAATAGACACCAAAAGGTGTGATGAAGGCAGTCTTTTCTTCATCTTCTTTCGCCATGACGATCTAATGGTATCCAGAATAAGCATCAAGAAAACTCATCAATTCGCGATCCGTAGTAGAATCATCTAATTGATCAATACGAGGCAAAAGGAAGTCATCCTTTGGCCAAGCAACATTTTAACTGGTAAAATCTACGCACATGCGCCACTTACCATTAGATTTATTGACCAAGACCATATTTGCAAGCCATTCGGTGTGATCTACCTCCCGAATAAAGCCAGCTTCAAGGAGCTTATCGAGCTCTACTCAAATGGCTTCTTGACAATCCAGGGCGAAGCGTCTTAGTCTTTGTTTGATTGGTTTTTTCTCAGGCTGAATGGCTAGCCTATGCTCAATCACCTCCCTTGGGGCTTTAGGCATATCAGATGTCTTCCATGCAAAGACATCTGAGTTGGCTCGGAGGAAGGTGAGGAGCTCGTCTTCCTATTTCTCACTTAATCCCGCGCCAATCCGGATTGTCTTGGATTGGTCTTCGGGGTTGAGTGGTACTATCTTTACCTGCTCATGGGGCCGAGGAGTAGCCTTGACTTTCGTAGCCTTTCCTATTTTATCCTCTAAAGTAAGATCTTTCAGAGTAACTGATCGACAAGTTCTAGCAACTTACGATCACATGAAAGTGCGACGCCTTGGTCATCTTGCACCACAATTACGCCCTTTAGCCCAGGGATCTTGATCTTCTGGTAGGCGTGGTGTGTAGCTGCCATGAACTTTGTTAGTCATCTTCCCAAAATTGCATTATAGGTAGACTCAAAATCAACCACTTCGAAAGTGATCAATTTAGTTAGAAAATTAGTAGTCGTACCGAAGGTTACTGGTAACACTACTTGCCCTGTTGGTGTGATAGACATACCTGGCACTATCCCATAGAAGGGACTTGTCATTGGTTTAATCTTAGAACGAGGAATTTGCATCTCATCTAAGGTATTAATAAATAACAGGTCTAAAGAACTACCGCTATCTATTAATATTCTCCATACTCTGCAATTACTTATGGTAGGAGAAAACTACTAATGGTAATTTACGAGAAACATATATACCTTTAGGGACGTCCTCCTTAGTGAAGGTCGAGGAGGTCTCTGACCACTTGGGGTATTCCGAACGACCAGGTGGGACCTCAACATTATTGACGTCCCTCCATGTCGCCTTGTATTGCCGCTTGGAGGTGTAGGTGGCCGAATCCCTGTAAATGATATTGACGTGGTGATCCATCCTTTGAAACGGCATTTCCGTATCCTTGTTATTGTTTTGGACCATTGGTGGTTCACCGTCTTTTGGTGGGACAAGCATTCGACCTTTCCCATCGTAGTATTCCTCCATCTGCTTCTGCTAAGTACGGCAGTTGCGGAGGTCATGACCAGGAACTTTGTACAACGGGCACCAACGCTCATTGCTCCTAGACGTATTCACATATTGTAGGGCAGTATGGTCGTTTGAACGACCTCCTTGCCTTATTTTGGTCCAAGGACCTTTCTTTTTGTCGTAGGGTGGTCACTGGTCAACTGCTACGACCTCCCTGGTGGACTGCTTGGACTTTCTCTTCTCCTTCTTCTTGGGTTTTCCTCTGCTTCTAGTGGAGCCTTCGGACCTCTTGGACTTCTTTTCTTTGACATCCTCGAGGCCTAGCTGAGGAGGAGTGGTCCCCTTATCCACCATTCGGTTCCACTCCACTGTCTCATTGGCATCGGAGTACCGATCGGCCATGTCGAAGAGTTCTGACACGGACCTGGGCGGGTTGATGTTGAGGTCTTCTGTGAACCTTTGATATCTCACCGCCTGTTTAAAAGCTTGAATCACAGAGTCATCAGAAACATTTGGGATAGTATTACGGACTTCTATGAAACGCTTTACAAACTGTCGTAAATTTTCATCGGGGGTTTAACGGAGCCGATGCAAATCATCCTCCTTCCCCCGCTTTGCATAACAACTTTTGAAGTTATTTTATAATGTATTACAAAGCACCTCCCAGTTATATATGGATCCCTCAGGCTGGTTGAATAACCAGGTCCTCGTGGAACCCTTCAGAACTATAGGCAAATAATTAGCCATTACCTTATCATCGCCTCTAGCAGCCTGAATGGCGGTAGTATAGAGTTGGAGGAACTCTGACGGGTTTTGCGTCTCGTCAAAAGTCTCCATACTCCCTGGTTTGAACTTCTCCGGCCAGGTAACATCTCTTAATCTGGGAGAAAAAGCTTTGCAACCTGCATAAGGTCCAACACATTGTCGTATATTACGACAATTATTATGACCAGCAGAAGATCTGGGACGTCTACTACGTCCCAAAAAATGGGTGTCATGCTCACCTTAGCCTTGAACGTGATGACCAGGAGCACCATAATTTCGGGTTTGCCTTCGGCGTCCAATTGAGGACCCTTCTAGGTTTTAGTCCATTTGGGAAAGCACAGTAGGCGATCGGGTAGAAATATTCTCTGTCGCATCCTGTAGCTCTTGTGAAATAGCACACATTACTTGCACTCCTTGTTCCGGAGTTAATCCTTCCGGAGGGCGTGCGTTGGCACTTACTAAGTAACGAATGCGTTATGCATGGGGAATCCTCCTGCATGGGGGTTGGTAAGGCATTTGGATCTCTTACCATCGTTGCCTGTGACAGTGGCATATGCATCGCTTGTGGTGGTGCCCTCGCTAAGGAGCTAGGGGCATCTCGGTAGTAGTAGTCGCGAATCTGCGAGATGTGCACTTCTGTGGTGGCACATATCTCGGCTTGTCGGGTCTCTTCCTCTCGTTGGAGGCGTTCCCGCTCTTCCTGTTCTTGGTGTTGCCCTGATGCTTCGGGATTATCGCCGGGATTGGGTTGATTGTCACAGACTATGGCAACCTGACGACCGCGGAACAGGCGGAAGGGGTAAACATGCCATCGTCCTCTGAGGAAGAGGACAAGTTGTATTGTAGGGTGAAGAGAATATTATTCCCAGATGTTCTCTCCAGGCCTTCAGTGTGGAGGCTACCAGTGAGATCATCATGGTACGTTGGGCTCTAGGAACCTTCTGAAGCTCCTGCTCCAAGGGAGACAGGCTCGGGATAATACTTGTCCACAACGGTACTTGTGGACAAAGGCACGACCGACATAGAGCCAGCGAATGCAGACTTGGTGGGCAACGGTGCCTCAACGATGGTGCCGGAGGAACCATGGGTGTTGCCAGATACGAGGACGAAGTTTTTCTCCATGTTGTCATCGTGGTCGGAAATGTCAATGATGCTTTTTTCTCTCCACGCAGGCAAGTTTTGATTCATAAGCAAAACACATGACACATTACCGGAATTGAGTCGACGAAAATGATGACAGTGGTCCCCGGCAACGGCGCCAGCTGTCGACGTCTGAGACTCTCGTCACAGAATGGACAAACAAGAATATAAAGAAAAAAGGGAGATTGTTATCTATTCGCCAAAGGACTCGAAACGGTGATGTATATTGCAAAGAGTATGCTCTGATTACAGAGAAAATGACTATGAATACATGTGGATTAGGGCTTAAAGGCACATAGGCCGGGTTCTTATAGTCTAAAAACGTCGATAGTTTGTTGCAGTGGTGCCTCTTCACGCTAATGGTTGCGTGTTTTCAAGCCAATAGTCATGTCTCTTCGTGATGACCATTATATATCTCTGAATGTTACAACCAATATATTCTCTTCACGTGTAGTTATTATTAACCATAAGTGGGTAACCGCTTTCCAGGACCTCCTCTACGGGGGAGAGGTCCTGGAGAAACCTATAGAGGAGGTCCAACCGAACGTCCGCAAGAGGTTTTGAGAATGGTCAAAGAAAAAGGCTTTTGGACCCACTTTCTGACCACTTAATTGATCTTGGGCCCAGTAGGAAACCTGACTTATTTATAAATAAGCAATTAAAGATATACTCGGATAATTGACTAGTCAATAATTCTCGTCAACCGCCACTGAGCATGTACCCCTCGTTTGCTTCAAACTCGGACACTATTTTTATCATATGATATTGCTCATCACATAGATAGCATATGCGTGTGCCCTTGCTCTTGCTTTGCTTCTTCCTATGATTATTGTTTTTACCTACAACACCTATGGTAACTTATGCTTGATAATCCGAGGATGAAGAATCCGATGGCTTCTTCAAGGACTCTGCCTCCGATAATATGGAACTGCCTAATTGAAATTGATAGTGCTTTTCCCGATAAGAATATTCGTCACCAATTGCTCCCATGATGGTAGTGGAGATTATGCTAGGATGATGACCTTGTCGTTCTCCTTACTTTTCCCATCCACACTATTCAGTTGCGTGACAAGCTCGTTGAAGACATTGAGATGGTCAACGAACCGTGTGCCTTCCTCCATACGCAACTTGTACAATTGCTACTTACTGAACCCACCAGTTTATTAGCGACTTCGCCATATACATTTCTTCTAAGTTACCCCATAATTTCTTTGGCGAATTCTCCTTGATCACTGAGTACTTTACCTCATCAGAGAGGTGTAGACGGGTTGTACTGACGCCTTTCTGCTCCATCACCTTCCAGTCTTCGTCGGATGCCTTTTTCGGGTTGTCCCCTTCAAGACCATCAATTAACCATTGTTGGATGAGAATATCCTTCACCACATATTGCCATGCGCTGAATTTTCATCCGTCACCAAATTCTCTACTTGACTCCTCATCGTCGACATCGATCTTGATCTTGTGCTTCCTGGCGCTTTCTTGACCTTTCCGACAAATCAGTTAATCCAAATTAGCTCGATACCCTTGTTATACTCTGATACCCCTCATTATGCACAGCGGCTCCGAGATTGCGTCAGTGTTGCGAGATACGACATGAGCGTGTACAGTATCAAGAATAAGGTAGATGAACCACGTAGAGAAAACCAAATAACGACATCGAAACAATCACTACGAGAGAGAGATATATATTTGGCTAAGCTAATCGCAAATTCCTTAAGCACAACCTCACAAAGAGTAAAATGGATTGTCGCTCTCTTACAACCCTCTTGACCCTTTTAAGACCATTGGATCCTTGCTCTATACAAGAATCTAGTGCTAAAGAATAACCTAGCCTCTAATCCTCTCGTGCACCTCTTTCTTTGGGTGAGTTGGTTTGTGTCTTGGGTTGTCCGCGACCGCCTCTCATGGTTATATATAATGGCCCCTAGTTCCTCTGTAAAGAGAAGTTAGAATCCTAATCCTATTATGATTCATGTAGGAATCTTTGTAGCACACCTTTCTAAATCCTAGTTGATTATGATATAAGTCACCATACTGACGATCAACATCGATGGATCTATCAAAGAAAAAAACAATGTCTGGAGGTTGCAGTTTCAAGGCCTGTTTGGTAGGGCTCCTGCTCATGGATTCTCAATCGGAGCAGTAGGAGCCCAACCAAACACCCCAACTCCTCATTTTTAAGAATTAAGAGCACTTGAGGAGCGGACCGATCTCGCAATACAAAACGTGGAGCGGCCCTAGGGCAACTCCCCGCAAGGAGCAACATCCTTGTTACCAAATTGCCCATGAAGTTGAGGGGTATTTACCAACCAAATGCCACTCCATAAATCCTGTATCGACCTCAATCCTTAGGCTCTTCCCTCATTTCTCTCGTCCGCTGCTTCAGCAAGGAAAAATCTAGCATCACCGCCTCGGGACCCTCTCGCCATCCCCGCAGCTAGTATCGCTCGCAACTGGCTTTGGTTCTCCTTCACCGATGGACCATGACTCCCTCTCAGCCGGTCACTGGAGTCCATCATTGCCAGAGTCGAACATAGCTACCCCCCTCACCTCTCCATTAGTCGCCGCCGGTCAACATCCCCTCAAGGTAAGAACTGACTTGCCACCCCTCCTCTTGTACTATTTTCCTCCTCCTCTTTTGTTTGGATTGTGCATATCAGAGCAAAAAATGTGTAGGGTGTGATGAAGTATTTTGGTTGTGATGTGCATGTTTTTGTCCTATTTTGGATTTGACTAGATCTGAAAATAATTTGATTATGGCAGTGTCTAGGACTCGGTCCTATTTGTGCGGGTTCATGCCATATGGTTCATGAACAATTTTTTGCATATCCCTTGTACATGAATTTGGCTGATGAGTATATGTTGGAGATTGCTACTTGTTCTTGTACTTTGGTAATTCATGGATGCCATAAAAGATTCATTCCTTGCAAGGCCTCATGTGATTGTATTTACCGGATGCTTAAGTATCAGTTGCTCATGCTAAAAATCCTCTGCTTTTCCAATGTTCATAGCAGTTATTTAGCCTTTTGATCTATAGCTTCTTTTTATGTTTCCCTCCTCGGTCTGGCATAGTATTTACTTGTTAGGCACATATAGGGTTTATGAGACAACTTAACCATGTCCTATTGGGTAATCGAGATCTTGTTGTGTTTAACAATCTAGAAAGCTTGAAACTTGTGTATACATCAGTTATATATTTTTACCATCAATTCATATGCATAGCTCATAACATGACAGTAGTGTACAACAAGGTCTGTGTTTTGTGCATGTCTCATTGCCTTGCACTATGTTTTGTTACTGCTTGTACGTGAGTTTGCTAGATGGTCCCCAAATGATAGTGTTTGCTTGAAGTTCAATTAGACAAGAACATTAGAGTGTTTTAGATGATGCCTAGCAAATGCATGCTCCTTTTTGTCCATGAACAAGATGAATGATTTCAAACATAGTTCTGGTTTATGTGTAAATTGGTGTACAAGTGGCCACAAAGGAAACCTGTAAAGAAGGCCATGAACATGAAGAAGAAAGAAAAGGATGCCTACATTGAATTGATGCAGACGAGTGGACAGAATATATGAACACATGCAGTTCAACTCAGATTCTTGTTGTAACTTCAATAATTAAGCAGTGATGTATAGAAAAATGATGTGTAATGATCTTCATAGAATGCAATAAAGGCAATAAATTTGTTGTCATTGTGGTTGTAATTGCAGCTTTCAGTTTGGTACTATTATGTTATTGAATATGAGCTCGGCTATGAAGAATCTAGCCCGCCATTATATGTTAATGGAGTGTTTTTGTGATTAATGACAAATGCATTTGTGAGACTAACATGTTTATTGATATACTTATTGTTTAGTCTCAATTGGACATAAAGGTGATAATCATGAAGGAATGTATGTGATTAATGGCAAATCAAATTCATTGGATAAACAAAAGGAAAATCCAAACAGGTATGCATTTATTATGACAAATCTATTTATGAGACTAACTCTCTTATTGTTATATCTTATGATTAGTCTCGCTTGGGTATAAAGAACAAAAGAGGTATGTATTATACTTCGTATTCTTATACCCTGTTGCTTTCCTCAGATCCAAAATATAGGTTGAACTTCACCAAAAGAATTAACCTAAATATGTGCATATGTTCTTACTACATATTCATGTATGCACACATATATGGGGAGTTCATTCTATATTTTGAGGTTTCATTAGTATTGATCCATATTCCTGTTTCCACATATTTGGGATCTTTACTTTGAAACATATCCTGCGAATATACTTAACTTGCATAGTTAATATATTCATATGAGTATATAAGACTTGTGTAGTCTAAGTATACTTATATGTGAGTATAACATAACTTGTGTAGTTCATGTGCACTCACATATCCTCGAATATATTTAACTTGTGTAGTTAATATATTCATGTGTGTATATGAGACTTGTGTGCTCATATATCCTTTGAGTATGTACAACTTGCGTAGTGCCTATATACTCATACCAATCTACATTCAATTACTTGCAATTGAAGTGATTATCATCAATTACCAAAGAGGGAAAGATTATGGTATCTTGTCCCACCATTATGAGTTAATGGTATGGCGTGGTAATTAATGTTAATCATATTTTAGAACTAACACTTTCCATGAGTTGGATGAACAGGTTGAGTTCTATAGTTGGAGACTCTAGAAGATCATCATGTGTTGATGATATTGAAGTCAAGAGCTTGGTGTAAATGATGCATCATGTGTGGATGCACATCAAGTTCAAGATAAAGGAAATCATCGTGTGTCGATGATGTTCATAAAGAGGAGATGATCATGAGTTGATCATCAAGTCAAATGAAGACCCATCATGTGTTGATGGAAGTCAAGTAAAGGATGCATCATGAGTTGATGCATATCAAGTCAAGAACCCCGAGTTGAAGCAAGGATGTGCGTCATCAAGCTTCAAGTGGTTGCGCAAGGCAAAGGTATGACTAGGTAGGGCTAAGGATGTGTTCCTAGTCTTTTACCGGTCTCGGTGTTTGGTTGAGAGACCGGATTGCTAGTATAGGTTGCCGTACTATTAATAGGGGTCCTTGACTAGTAGCATGAGTTAGTCATGTGTTGATAGCTCATGGTGTTTGCTCTAGCTCACCTTAACATGTTGCCAATATTTGCAAATGTGTTTTACAAATAGTTGTGGCTCATGGATAACCCTTGTAGCATGTGACTTAAGTTTGCGAATGTGTTTTACAAATGGTGTAAGTTCATGTACCTTATTCCTTGTAGTGTGATTCTATAAGTTGGCAAATGTGTTTTGCAACTTGTTGAGAATCTCACTGGAGTCCTTGATTGCATCGCGTGTCAATTTGGCAAATGTGTTTTGCAAATTGAATTGAAGCGGAATGAAACTTGAGGCATTGATTTTAAAAAGTTGGCAAATGTGTTTTGCAACTTGTTGAGAGTCTTGTCTTTAACCTTGTGTGCATCTTGCATCAAATTAGCAAAATGTGTTTTTGCAAATTTGAGTTGTGAAAAGTCAAAATGCACTTGTTGGCTGCTGGCGGTCTGACCGCTAATATCAGCGGTCTGACCGCCTGTGGAGCGGTCTGATCGGCATTGTTGGAGCGGTCTGACCGGACCACGGTCGAGAGACTGGTCGACCTTTTCCAAAGAGGTCCTTTTGTGGTCCTTAGCCACTACGTGAAGTTTTGGAGCGGTCGGGCCGTCGTCTTTTGGTGATCGGCAGGTGATATCGACTGACCATTACATGGCTGTCAGTAGTGAGCTCAACGGCTAGTTTTATAGCCGTTGGAGCTAAAGCGGTCGACCAAGCCATTTCATGGCGGTCTGACCGATTTTGTCCAGAGCCCCTGGAATGTTTCCCCAACGGCTAGTTTTTGAGTGTGGGCTATATAAAGCCACCTTGGCCGGTTGGGAGAGGTTGCTGGTTGTGTGCTGGTGCCCCTAGACTTTCATTTGAGCAAAGAGCAAGCTTCTCATCCTCTTTTGTGCATGTGTTGCACTTAGTGAGGTTAGAGAGCAAACCCTAAGTGCATGTGTTGCCTTAGGTAGTGGATTTCGTATCCATTTGAGCTTAGACACTTGATTGGTTCAAGTGAGCGTTGAAGACTTGTTACTCTTGGTGTTTGTCGACACCTAGGCAGGCGGTGTGGCGTCGTTCTTGATGAGCTTCTCAAAGAAGGTTGTGAGAAGACCCGGGCGGTTTGTGAGTGGTGTGGTGCTCGCCATCTCCGGAGTGGAGGAAGGAGCAACCCTAGTGGAGCGAGGTGTTGGTTCGATTTGGAACCGGTCCAAGTGATTGGACTTACCTCGGAGGAAGGCTTAATTCGTGGAGCCGGCCCAATTGGTTTGGGTTTCCCTCAACGTGGATTAGGGGAGACCGGCAAGTCTCCGATCACCACGGGAAAACATCGACGTGTCATTGTGGTTTGATTACTTGTGCTTTACATTGTGAAATTTACATTACTTGTATTTAAATTCCTTAATTGTATGTGTATGATTGCTATCATTTATATAGTCTCATATTGTTGGTACACTTAGTTGAACCTAGTTGATTTAGACTTTAATTGTGCAAAACCGTATTTGTATTAGCTTCTGCATTAGAAATCGGTTTTAGCCAAAGAAGTTTTTAAAACGCCTATTCACCCCTCCTCTAGTCGGCCACCTCGATCTTACAGGCTACCTTGTAAAGAAATTTCAGAATACTGTGTACAAAATTCAGAATAACGAGTAGTACCATTGATACAAGGAATCATTAAGGATTTATCACTATGAATAAGTGCATTTGATGATTTACTCCTCGATGTCTCATTGACACGTGGGTCCTAGGGCCACACATCAGCGAGACATCGATGGGTAAGTCCTCAGATGCATCTATCTCATAATGGTAAATCCTTAAATCCCCCTTGATACAAATAAACTTGTGGTTTTAAAACCAATCCTCTCTTTCAGGGTTTTGAGAGCCAATCTTCTACCAAACGCTTTTCTTAACCAACTCCAAGTTATTAGAGGTGTGGATTCTTGAAGAATTAGAAGCAGGAGCCGAAAAATCAGAATCTGCAGGCACTCACTCGGTCAGGTGCAAGCAGCAGGGCGCATGGAACATTCAGTTTGTAGGAGATGCTCTCCAAGCACAAGCGGAAGCTTGCATGCAAGCCCTAAATTTCGCAGCTATTGTAGGCATGGGCCGAGTGGAGCTGGTGACAGATGCAACAATCCTGAAGATAGCGTTGTAGAATTCCACTCATGATGTCTCAAGACAAGGTGTTCCCAAGATCCTTCACTGCTCCCATGATTCTAATATTGTGGCTCATGTTTTGGCTAGTTTTGGGGCAATGTGTCTGGTAGGCGTCATGTTGTGGACTGATTCGGTTTCAAATTGTGTAACCAACTCAGGTCCTCTTGTTTAGGCTTAGACTTTTTGGCTTAAAATTTAAAGCTAGCTTTTTGGCTTAAGTAGCTTATAAGTAGTCTAATTTTAAGCCAAGTCAACATGTTTGGTAGTCAGTCTTTTTCTTGGGTTGGTTTATTATTTATTGGCTTCAATGATGAATGTTTAAATTATCCTTTTACAAATGAGCTTAGAAGAATTTTTATATCACCAGTTTTGAATTTTTCTTATACAAACACACACGATTTCCATGAACACACATCAATCAACAATGATTTACATAATTTTGAGTACTAATTTTAACTTGAATCCGTGACCATTTCCATGAAGACAACAATATGTGACCATTTCTGTAACACAACAATCAGCGACGATCACAGTTCATTTCAGAAAAAAGAAAGAAAAAAAATCATCGTCTTCACACCGGTCGTCGTCATGGTGCCACTGGGATGGTGTCGCCCCCACCGCTGCCTAGCATCCCTTTTTCAAGATCTGAACAGAGGGGAGCAAATCTGTCGACGGTTGTGGAGGAGACCGGGGGAGGAAGGGGCAGACGAGGCCGGTGGGAGAGGGTCGGGGGAGGCCGGTGGTGGTGGAGGGAGTAGATGCGCCCTTAAAGGAGGAGGTCTGGGGCAGCGGGAGGGAGGAGCGGAGGAGGCCGACAGTGGCAGAGGAAGGAGGGCGACGGCGGTGCCCACACGAGGTCAGCGAGAGGGAGGAGGCTGCCGACGGCACCCACAAATGTCGCATGGAGGGGGGGGGGGTGGAGGAGAAATGAGGAGAGGGGGGGGGGAGGGATTTTGGAGTTTATATAAGATGTTATTTGATAGGCAATTTCGAAGACTTTAGTGGCAAAGGGTTATTTCCACCTAGCAAAAGCAAAAAAAAACTCATTTTTGGCTTATAGCTATATGTGAGGCTTAGGCTTTTCCAAAAGTTTGGTGGAAAAAATGGTATTTTATCTGAGCTTTGACCTTTTTTTTTTGCTTTTAAACTGAAGAAATAGACTAAACGAACCGGGGCTCAGTGGCCACCGATGGTCTAATGGAATCGGTCATATTCCATCTAAAAAAATAGTAGCACTACCTCAAAAGTCAAGCCCATGCCGGACTGACCAGCCAGGATAGAGGGCACAGCCCACCACCGCACAATGGCCCATCTCAACCTTTTCTTAACCCATCGCTCGGCCGCTCCCCATTTTTCTTCCCGGCCGCTACCACCTCGTCCCTTCTTTCGTCTCCCCCTCTCCTATAAAAACCCTAGAACAAAACCCCCGAATCCCACCGTTCCTCCCACCAGCACCTCCTCGCCGCGCGATCCCATTCGAAACCAAAAGGCGATAGTGCTGAGCTCCACACGGAGGTCGAACCCTAGGCGGCGGCGGCGGTTGGTCGATTCAGATGGCGGCGGCGGGTGCGGCGGACGGCGACCAGCGGTGGCTGGTGGAGTGCCTGACGGCCACCCTCGACACCGCCCGCGACGTCCGCACCTTCGCCGAGGAGTCCCTCCGCCAGGCCTCCCTCCTCCCCGGTTCGCCACCCCTCCCTCAGTCACTCTGTTGGTGTGTGTGATTGTTGGATCGAGGCTGTTTTTGCTACGAGTTATTAACCACGCTCTAGTAACTCTTTGTCATGAGAGAGCGAGAGAACCTAATTCGACCCCCTAGCTGTGCGTGCAACTGCTTCGGTGACGATCATTTAGTCCTAGTTTAATACAGCGCTGTTGCACTGCGTCCTCAGGCTCCTTTTGGGATTGAGTTGCTGTGCTGTGCTATACGGTACTGTCGCTCCAAAGGTTATTGGCACTTGGCAGATGACCATCCCCCAAAACGCACCATAGAACTGCAATTATTAAAGGGGCCCTGCTGTTTACCGGAACAGCTCTTGCTGTGCTCACCATGATAGTAGCGGGGCGTAAATTGCTTTAGTTGACATCGAAATGCTGTTTTGTTGGCTACGATGTGAATGAAAGCCATTTTTTTTCTGACATGAGCAGTGACGTTTTTTTGCGAGGGCAAACTTCTCTCTTGATAAAAGGCCATTTTTGTTGCTATGGTACTCTGGTTGGTCATTTTTGTTTATGCGTGCTCAGATTTGTAATTTGGCATTTGATCATAAATAAGGCTTCATTTGCTATTGTGGTGGCCTTTTGAAAGGACTTCCATTTTTCCTACTTTGGATTTACTAATACTTGAAAACATCTTTTTGGAGCCTCAACAGGAGACTTACTGTACTTTTTAAAGATTCATGTAACTTGCTATATCAGATTATCAGCATATCAACCGCAAACCCTAAGCAATCCATGACGGCTTTTTACCAGAACCATACTTTTCAATCACATAAGAAGTGATTGATCTGGCCATTATTTGTACCATGCCCTTGTGTTGTAGTTAGTTACCTTAGCTGATGTTAGTAATTTAGTATATGTAATGCAAAAACTGAAGCATATAGCTTGGCTTTATAGCATAGTTACCGGATTCGCTGTAAAACCCCGTGAGTCGCGAACCGTATTCATCGAACCCGAACCGGTTTAGGGTACGAGGCTCGTGTTCGCAGTGGAAATTGGAAGAAAAAGTGGTGAACTATGAACCCAGATCCTGTACCTTGACTCGGACGAACCGCGTTTCTAGTAACTATGCTTTATAGCATCCCGAGTTCCCGACCCACCTGCTTAATTTCAGTGGGTTTTTGAGTTATGGTTTTTGCTCTACTGGTAACTAGCATATCGGCTTAAAATAGGTCATTTTTCTTTGACAGATGAAGTTCCTTTTCCCACTAACAAATCTCCTTCTGTCAGCTGACGAGCCTGGTTTTGCTGTAATCTTTGCACAGGATATGGAGCCGCCCTCACAAAGGTCACAATCAACAAGGAAATCCCATTTGGGCTACGTCAGATATCCTGACAGTCGTTTATTTAAATTTATATTATATCAAAACTTTGTGGTGCTTGCTGTATTTTTGTCAGGCTTGGCTTTCACATGTTGGATTATCCTTTGTTGTTTGTTGATCCTTTACTTTCTGGTACCTTGCTGCTGTCTTGCTAAAGCAGTTCATCAAGCAGCATTGGCAGGAAGATGAAGAGAATTTCATGCCTCCTGTTGTTTCAGCCTCAGAAAAGGTACCATCATCTGCTTTTAATCCTTTGAATGCCACAAATTAGGACTCAGGTCAGAACCCTGATGTCGCTTTTTTTCTTTGCTTCCTTGCCTTGACAAAACAAATGGAAGTGACTGCCATTTTGTTCTCTTCTCACAAATGAGACATGCTATCCGCATCGTTAGAATAAATGTTCAAAACATGCGCAGCCTGAATCGATCATTATCTTTCCTATAGCACATGGTGGCACTTCATGTCTATCTGCTATTGTTGTAATCAATACCATCTTTTCCGTTGAACTGTTTAAATTACAAGAACCATTGGCTTACTGTGTAAATTCTTTTTTTAGTATTGCTGTGTTCTTATTACATTGTTCTCCATCTTGTTTCTCGTCAGGTGGTTATACGACAACTCCTTCTTACTTCATTGGATGATTCTCATGGGAAGATTCATACTGCTATTGGCATGGCTGTAGCAGCTATTGGGCAGCAAGATTGGCCTGAAGACTGGCCCGAGTTACTTCCTTTTCTCTTAAAGTTAATTGGTGATCAAAGCAACGGGAATGGAGGTACATAAATTTTTTTTGTTCCCATAATTTTCAAACCAGGGTATGCAGCTATTCTAGAGGCCTGTTTGGAGTCCTTGAACTTGAACTTGGAGCTGCCAGCATCCTATCACCACAAGCTCCTCCATATGGCAACTCCTTCTTACTTCATTGTCAGCAAAATTTGTAAATTTGTTTCAACAGTATTGTTTCTTTTCTTTTTTTGCATGAACAAGGGACTAAAATAATGATAATGTCACAACAGTAACTTGCTTTCTTTCTGATGTTCTCTCTCTGGAAAGCTATTAGGCTTAATCAAACCAAAAGAGCCACTTATGGCATCACCTTTAAGTTCTCCTATTTTAGGCTTTTGCTATGTCGATGGTTGTGTCATTGTTGTGTTGGGCTGTGTCACTGTGCAACACAGTGTCTTACATTGGTAGTTTGGAGTGTCGGTGCTACACTGCTTCATAGCCTAATCTAGAATTTCTCTTCTAAGGATGCTTGCATGGTCCAAACATTGTGAGTAGAAAGATGATGAAAATAATCAAGGTTCTAAAAATCAGTAACCGTTGCTCGACAGGTCACCCACCTAGTAGTGATTATACGACATAATCGGTCCGATTATGCAGCATAACTAGCAATTACATGGTAACAAATAGGGGCATCCGATACGCCCGAGTATACGACCTAGTAGACCCATTTTTAGAAAACAAAAAATAATCATTATTTTAATTTTGGAATTTTACAGTTCTTTTCTTTTTTCCTGAAAGCAATGTCATGAATTCAGTAATTCTCTGTTAGAACCTTCAGCTTTTTGTTTGCAGTCCGTGGAGCATTAAGATGCCTAGCCCTTCTATCAGATGATTTGGATGATACATGTATTCCAAAATTAGTGCCAGAGCTATTCCCATCATTGTACAGAATAATGTCATCTCCTCACGTAAGTTTCTGTTACTCTTTACTGTTTGTTGTTTTCTTTTAACAAATCGTTGTGGAGACAATGCCATTCATTTTCACCCATTTTGAAAAGCAGCTGTTTGAGAATTCTCTTCGTGCAAAGGCTATTGGAATAGTTCATTCATGTATTTCCATGCTTGGATCAATGAGTGGTGTTTATAAGGTAGTTTTTATTGTTTATTGTTGTATTCTTTCTGTTATTTCTTCACACTATGGAAACCAACTGAGGTGATTTGCTGGTGCAGAAAGAGACAGTCAGCTTGATGACTTCAATGCTTGATCCACTTATGGAGCAATTTTCCATAATTTTAAATTCACCGGTGCAGTCCCAAAATCCTGATGACTGGAGCATGCAGATGGAGGTATGCGTGATATAATCTGTGTTCTGAGATTGAAAGCATGCCCTGTTAGTTGTTGAATCTTATGTTAGTCTTGTGATCAGGTGCTGAAATGTTTACTCCAGCTTGTCCAGAACTTTCCTAGACTACCTGAACTTTCTGGCAAGTATACATGAATTGTCATGATTTGTAGTCATTGCACAGATTTTTCTCTAGTCTTTTGCTTTTCTGATAAATGGGACAAATTTGTACAGCTGTTCTTGCACCCTTGTGGCAGACCTTTGTTTCATCCTTCAACGTCTATCACCTGTCAACAATTCAAGCTTCAGAGGATGTAGATTCTGTTGGCTATGATTCTGATGGTAGTGAAAGAAGTATTGAGTCCTTTGGGATTCAGGTAGTTTCTTGCTTTTCTATTCCGTTGGTACTTTCTTTTCTAGTTGTTGTTCTCTTTTCTTTTACTGTAGTCCATTTGGCGCCTTTGCTTGCGCGCGTCTTAGATATCTTACCATGTTGTCATCTTTTCCAGTTATTTGAGCTATGGACAACAATTGTGGGGAATTCTCGGTTAGCAAAGGTATGCCTTTTTAATGACTAATTTTTGTATCTTGTTATCTTTTTGTAACGATTTTTCTGTGGTATTCCACTAGGTCATCACAGGTAACATTAAGGAGCTAGCATATTATACTATAGCCTTTCAACAGATAACCCAAGAACAGGTATGATCTGGTTGGTACATGGCTAATATATATATGTGATCGTACTTTTGGCATATAATTTGTGTCTTGTTAGTTTTTTTGCTTGCAAATGCTTATGTGTTTGTTCATTTTGTTATTCTAGGTGCAAAACTGGTCACGTGATGCTAACCAGTACGTTGCTGATGAGGATGATGTAACTTATAGCTGTCGCGTGTCTGGTACGAACTGCAATGTTGCTTCCTTAACTTAATTGGATGTATACTACGAGTGCAATGGTGCCGACCAGTATGTTGCTCATTTGTTTTAAAGAATAATCAAAATTATGAATAGGATGTGATAAACTACAGCAATTAATAAATTAAAATATTATTACTGTAGTATTGCATATATTAAACAAGTGACAATGAATTGGAGACTCAAAATGTCTTTTCTTGACTTTACAAGCGACACCCATCTTTATAATCATTATTACTGTAGTATTGCATATATTAAACAAGTGACAATGAATTGAAGACTCAAAATGTCTTTTCTTGACTTTACAAGAGACACCCATCTTTATAATCTACTCTTAATAGAAATTTGTCAAACGCAACACGTTTTCCTCACATCTTCTTGGTTTTCAGGATCTCTTTTGCTGGAAGAGATAGTCACTGCTTATGAGGACTATGGAATTGACTCAATTTTGGAAGCTTCACAAATGCGTTTTCGTGAATCACGTGAATTAAAACAAGCGGGTTCTGCCGACTGGTGGAGAGTGAGTTTTTTTATATAAAAAAATTAGAGGAAACCAGCACCGAATATTTTACCTCTTATCAACAGTGTTACTCTGCTTATCATGCTCCTCCGTACTTTTGGGTGATAAACCATGAGACTGGGTCACTTCGGAAAATCTTCTTTAAAGTACAGGAACAAGTTCAAATTGTCTTGTTTTGTAGTCAGCATATTTAAATTTAGTGTGAGTTTATCGTAAAAGAACTAGTTTGTGATTTCGCTGCTTGGCTACAAGTGTTGATGAAATCGTGCGCATAAACTCAACAATAGTCTAGTTTTGGGTGTCTTAGGTTCGATAGTGAAGTTCTCTACGGATTGAAAAGGTTGGTTCCGCCTTAACAACTCTCTAAGTGTTATGTCCCCGCTCGATAGCTTAATAATTTCTGTATTTGGCTTGGCTTCTTCATTTTCATTTTCCATTCTGAAATGTTCCCTGTAGTATAGTAGGTTCTGCGTTGGTGCGCTCTTTCTGAATTAGGTTGGTAATTCTATTTTTGCCTCTGTTTTTCTTGGTTGGACCAACCCAACCGGCGATTTCCGACAAGTCTTTCTGCTTAGAGCAAGAAGCAGAGCCAAAATCAAGCTTTCTTTATTTTCATTTATGGATAACCAATCCATTTCATATGTAAGCGCCAAAATCCTTGTTTCGGTTGCCATTTTTGTAGCTTTTAAAGCTAGACAAGTTTGTACAATTATATAATTATCCCTCAAACATTATGCTTTGCCTTGCTGATGTTATGTTCATAGTGTTTTTCTGCTGTTGACCTATCTAATGTAGCATTTATTTTTGTGCCAGCTGCATGAAGCATCACTTTTTGCTCTAGGTTCACTTTCAGAGCAGCTGTGTGAAGCACAGGTTAGTTTATAATTTTGTTGTGCTGAGCAGTTTCATTAAGTCACTAATTTTCTGTTGGAAAACTTGCACCATAGATCCCTCCACTTTGCATATACAAGAAATCGGGCCCTTTTCTTTGAATTAGGTATTAAATGGCCCTTCACTACCTGAGATGTGGCAATTGAGGCCCTCCATCAGTTTGCACTCAGTTTGATTCGGTCATTCGTGTTTTTCATGCTGATTCTGCTTCCGAGTACTTATCTTTTGCTTTGCGTCGTTTTCTCGCTGAGCAGGGTACTCTTTCCCAGTATTCTTGTCCTGGTGCTCACACTCAAAATGATGTCTCTGAGCGTAAGCATCGTCACTTGCTTGAGACAGCTCGCGTTCTCATGCTTGCCTCTTCTGTTCCACCTCACTTCTGGGCTGAGGTTGTTTCTACTTTCTACTGCTGCTTTCCTCATCAACATGTAGCCTTCCACTGCTCTTCAGGATTTTACTCCTGTCGAGCGTCTCTATGGTTGGGCTCCTGAGTACAAGCCACATTCGTTGTTTCGGCTGTGTCTGCTTCATCCTTATTCCACCTTGTGAGCGCACCAAGCTGTCTGCTCAGTCAGTTGAGTGTGTTTTTCTTGGCTATGGTCTTGAGCATATTGGTTATTGCTGCTATGACCCTATTGCTTGCCGGATGAGGATCTCTCGGGATGTCACCTTCGATGAGTCCCGGCCTTACTACTCTCGCCCCTCTACTGTCAGCTCAGATTCTCTTGTTGAGTTGATCTCCTTTCTGATTTTTCCTGATCCTCAGCTTTCCACTTATGTTTCGTTTCCACCTCCACCTTCAGTTTCCTTTCCTCCAGCTCCACCTGACCCCTCTCCGTCGGAGTTTCCTTCCAGCTCCTTTGTTGAGATTCCACCTTTTCCCTTGCACTACTCTTGCCGTCCTCGGCCTACTCCTTCTCCAGTTGAGCCTCCGTCTTTGCTGGGCTCTGTTCCCAGCTCTTCTTCTCCGTCCTTGCTTGGTCATGCTCCGCCTTCTCCCAGATACGATCTTCGTGGTCGTCATACTGTCAGGCCTCTTGAGTGCCACGACTTTGCAGCCGCTGCTCTTTCTGAGCATATGACCTATCGTGAGGCTGCTGCTCACCCTGAGTGGTAGTTCGCGATGTCTGAGGAGATTGCTGCTTTGGAGTGTACTGACACTTGAGATCTTGTGCCCTTACTTGCGTGTGTCACTCCTACCACGTGCAAGTGGGTGTACAAGATCAAGACTTGCTCAGATGGTTCCTTTGAGTGCTACAACGCTCGTCTTGTGGCGCGTGGTTTTCAACAATGGCATGGTCGTGACTATGCTGAGACCTTCGCTCCTGTCACTCATATGACTACTGTTCGCACTCCTTGCTGTGGCCTCTGTTCGATAGTGGCCCATCTTTCAGCTGGACACCAAGAATGCCTTTCTCAATGGCGAGTTACGTGAGGTCTACATGCAGTTGCCCCTTGGGTATTCTGTCCTTGATGGTATGGTTTGTCGCCTTCGTCGCTCTTTCTATGGGCTCGAACAAGCCCCTCGTGCTTGGTTTGACCGCTTCTCCTTTGTTGTTACTGCTGCCGGCTTCTTCACTAGTGATTACGACCTTGCCCTCTTTGTACACACCTCTCCTCATGGTCGGACGTTCCTGCTCTATGTGGATGATATTATCATTACTAGAGATGACTCAGTATATTGCCTTTGTGAAAGTGTCTCAATGAACAGTTCTTGATGTCCGATTTGGGTCCTCTTTGTTACTTCCTTGGGATTGAGGTCACTTCTACGCCTGATGGCTATTACCTCTCTCAGGAGAAGTACATTCAGGATATCCTTGCTCGCGCTTGTCTCACTGATCAGCGCATGGTGGGTACTCCTATGGAATTTGGTGTTCACCTTTGGCCTACTGATGGTAAGCCTCTTGAGGACCCCACTCGCTACGCCATCTTGTCGGGAGCCTCGTCTACCTTGGGATCACTCGACCTGGCATTTCTCACCCAGTTCACATCCTGAGTCTGTTCATCTCTGCTCCCACTCAACTCCACTATAGTCACCTTCTTCATGTTCTGCGATATCTGCGTGGACCATCACTCATCGCCTTTTCTTTCCTCGCCCTAGTTCTCTGCAACTTCAGGCGTACTCTGATGCGACTTGGGCTAGCGATCATTCTGATCGTCGGTCTCTTTCTGCCTATTGTGTTTTTCTTGGTTCCCTCTAACTGCCTGAAAGACAAAGAAGTAGACCGTTGTTTTCCATTCGAGTGCTAAGGCTGAGTTGAAAGCCATGACGTCGTTGACAGCTAAGATCACCTGGCTTCGGTGACTACTTGCGGATTTTGGTGTTTCAGTTTCTGCACCGATTCATCTCTTATCAGACAGTATTGGTGCGATCAGTATTGCTCGAGATCCAGTGAAGCATGAGCTCATCAAGCACATTGGAGTAGGTGCTTCGTACATGAGATTGCAGGTCAAGTTATTGCTCTTCAGTATGTGCCTTCGGAGTTTCAATTAGCATATTTTTTCACCAAGGCACAGACTAGAGTTCAGCACAGTTTCTACCTCTCCAAACTCAATGTTGTTGATCCGCCATGAGTTTGAAGGGAGGTGGGGGTGTTAAATATGTATATGGCTTAGGATATTCTTTGCATGTTGACCTACTCTGTACATGATATATTGACCTTTTGGCCCTTTGGAATAGATGAAGGTTCGTTCCAACAACCACCAACTCAAATTTTTATTGGAGGAAAGATATTTACTTCTTTTCTAGCCTAAACACCACAAAGCAAAAAGGAGCTTGCCTCACCTTTTCTCTTTTGCATTATTGCTCCAATATGCAAAGCAGAGGGGCCTTGGATGCAATTTTCTCTTTTGCCTTATTCAATTATTAGAACCAGTGCTAGAATTTGTGTCTCTCTTATTTGCCATGTGCTTTCTGATTGTTTAGGATTCTGGTTACAATGTGCGAGATTTACTTGAGCAGATGGTAATTGACATTGTGGGAACAGGTACCTTCCTTTACTTTTATTGGAGAATTGTTTGTCTCCCTGTGCTATTACTAATTTTGTGATTTTTAGGGGTGCACCAGTACCCGTTTCTTCATGCTCGTGCATTCTCCATTGTGGCTAAGTTCTCGTCAGTGGTGAGCTTCCTTACCTTTTCTTTTCTGTATTTATTTTGCTATATGTTCAGCAAGCTGATTTGGGAAAACATGTCAGATAAATAAGGCAATCTGCGAACAATATCTATGCAATGCTGCTCATGCAATTGCCTCAGATGTGTAAGGCCATGAATTCGTTTGTTTTATAATTCCTGACACAAGGGAGAATGTTACATTTATCTTTGAGATATTTACTTGGCAGGCCATCCCCAGTTAAAGTTGGTGCCTGTAGGTCACTGGCCCAACTTTTACCAGAATCTAATGAGAGTTTGATTCAGCCCAACATTATGGGCATACTCTCATCTCTTGTTGATCTTCTAAGACAGGTGATTTTGTATGTAAAATTGTAAATATTACCTGTCTTGACTTTTTGGAGGGAATGAGTACATGGAATTTTTGTGACAGGCATCTGATGAAACACTGCATCTTGTTCTAGAAACCCTCCAATCAGCCATCAAATCTGGTCTGTCAGCATGTTTGTCAATGCACCTTGTAGCAAAATATGTGTATAGCATATTGATGCCTTGGGTTTTGTTTTTCCTTAAGAAATTGATAGTTTTCCACTTGGTATGTAGGCGGTGAACAATCAGTATTAATTGAGCCAGTCATCTCTCCTATCATACTAGATGTTTGGGCCCAGCACATTGCCGACCCATTCATCAGTATCGATGCTGTAGAAGTGCTAGAGGTAAGTTGTAGTCAGAATTGGGCAGTCCTATCCCTGATTGTTCGTATTTAATTTGTTACTTCTTGTACACATGAAGAGATGATTACAGTTCTTGTTGAACTAGTACACCAATTCAACTTTATTCTTTGAGCACATGATCAGTGATGTACACCTAGAAACTATTGAAATTTTTATTATTGTAAATTGACATAGCCTTGGCACATATTCTTTGTTCTTGGAACCATCATGTTCAGATGTCTTCTTTAAGATTGCAAAAGGGAGTTAACCAAAAAAAGATTTGTTGGATGAATTACTGTTTATATATATATTTGGTTGCAATACCTCTTTCCTAATTATTGATTAATGTTGATGACTGGTGAGCATGCAATTGTGGCCTTTTTTGTTTTGCATGGTTTTTCTTTATCATGGCTGGTTTTTGTGCAGTATTTAGGTCATTCCACAAAAGCTTTACCTGTGCATCTTTTATCATTCGCCAGCGGAAATTTGTACATGATCTTTCTGTTAATGTTCTTGCACACCTTAAAGTTACAACCCACTTAACAGGATTCCTTAGTTTTTAGGCCATCAAGAATGCTCCTGGATGCTTACAACCGCTTGTGTCTCGGATTCTGCCAACGATTGGGTCCATTTTAGGAAAAGTAAGATGCTAAAGCCAGATTCACATCATTGCGATTGTTCTGTCTACATCTGCCAGTGTTATGCAAATCTAATTTCGGGTTCATTTGCTAGCCCAAGATCCAGCCGGATGGACTCGTTGCAGGTTCACTAGACCTCTTGACGATGATACTCAAAGTACGTCACTCTTCACATCTCCTAAGTTCTATGAAGTTCAGCGCAAAAAAATTTCTTGTGAACATTGCCTAGATCTTTTACTTTCATAAATCATCAATTCTAATCTTTCTGATATGTAAATTTCAGAATGCTCCAACTGTTGTGGTTAAGGCGGTCTTTGACACATGCTTTACATCTATTATTCAAATTATTCTTGAAAATGACGACCATGGAGAGATGCAGGTAAATGCTGAAATATGATTCAATCGTTCAAGTTAGTATTTCACCTACTTTGTTTGGAGACATAAAGCTAACATGCTAAGCCATTGTCAATCTAGAATGCGACAGAATGTTTGGCAGCATTTATATCAGGTGGCAGGCAGGACTTGCTTGTTTGGGG
This sequence comes from Phyllostachys edulis, assembly GCA_036346405.1. Lineage (NCBI taxonomy): Eukaryota > Viridiplantae > Streptophyta > Magnoliopsida > Poales > Poaceae > Phyllostachys > Phyllostachys edulis. Next base: position 56,645,321 of record CM070555.1, read on the forward strand.
TGGTGAACAAGGAGGTACATTGAAGATGCTATTTGATGCAGCTTCAAGGTGACTTGAAGATTATGGATATCGAACTTCCTGCTGTTCCAAAACAAATTTACCATTATAGAATACAGAAGAATCAATTATATCTTTCTTCAATTGCACTTCTGTCGGACAACTTCACCAGCTATCAAAAGGGATATGTAAAAAATGAACAATGCAACATCAATCTTCAGTCAAAGCTAGGAGCTCAGATTTGCTTCCCTCTGAAATGTCATTCTCATGTTGACAGCCAAGCATATGTTTTTTGCTGACTTAAAATATGCCAACGCAAACACTACCCTCACTGAAATGGGAATTCCTAGTAAAATGCATACGTCTTTGTGGAGGCTTAAAAATGTACTTAAAGGAGCACCAACCAGCATCTTGAACATTCTCTTTGCCCGTCCGTTGTTTACATACATTGCTTCTCTTTGATGGACCAATCTGCATCTTGTTCAGATGTTTCAGCGTTTGTTTTGTTTTTTGCAATATGCTGATATCATGATTCTTCCATGTCTTCGCAGGCTTTTAGATCCAGTGTTAGAAAGTTCAGTATCGCTCTTCGTTGGGAGTTACATTTTACAACTTATTTTACATCTGCCTTCACAACTATCTCCCCACATTCCAGAGCTCATTGCTGCTATTGTGAGACGTATGCAATCGAGCAGCATCGCAGGGCTGAAGAGCTCTCTTGTTGTTATAATAGCCAGACTAGTGAGTTGCAACTCTCTCTCTCTTTCCCCAGACTAGTTAAGTTGTTTGGATCTCTACCTACTCATGGTGGAAGACAGCTCTATGTATTCGACCTTGTCCGAGATGGCCCAATTAGTTTGCTTAAGCTAAGTTTAAATTACACGTTTGGTTATCTGACACAGTTAATTTAATGGCAGGGTTGGTATTCCTTTCTGCCTTGACTAGTCCATTTAGGTTTAATGTAGGTAATAATATGTTTAGTTTTTGAGCTATCTTACATGGAAAAAAACATGGTATTTGATCAAATCCTGGGGTATTTGATGTTCCACCTTAAACTTGCCATTCCCCCCCTTAACTTACTTTTTACTTTTTATCATGTTCTATGCATGGTATTGCATGCTTTGGGAGAGCAACGTGCCATTTATGCAGTAGCATAGGAATCCAGGATCAGGATCTCAAACAACAGTTGCTTCAATTAGTCTTCTGAGTTTTGATTTTGTACCGTTATGGCTGATATTGTCCCAAAAGCAGAATTTAATCCTATCTTTTGTGAATTTAATCCTATCTTTTGTTTCCGAAGTGCATTGGTGGTGTATGCGGGAAATTTTGACATTTACCACCTGCTGCAGGTACATCTGAGTGCGCCAAATGTTGATCAGTTTATCAACCTTTTGCTTGCTATTCCTGCCCAGGGTTATGCCAATTCATTTGCTTATATTATGTCAGAATGGTCACAGCTACAATGTGAGTGCTCACATAACATAATATCATAGGGTGAATTGAATCCTTTTTACTTTGTTTCCCTTAATAAGAGGTCTTATGGTACATATCTTGTATAGGTGAAATTCAGGGAGCCTACCAGATAAAGGTAACAACCACTGCATTAGCTCTTCTCATATCTACTCGTCATCCTGAGCTATCTAGGATTGAAGTTCAAGGGCATCTTATTAAGGTACTACCATTCTAAGAATCTTTTTTGTGCTCAACAGTTCCTACCTTGTGTAATAGAAGTTCCAGTGGAGTCTTACCCAGAAAAATTCAGACTAGTGCAGGTATAACCACAAGATCAAAAGTTCGGGTGGCTCCTGATCACTGGACCAAGATTCCACTCCCAGCTAAGGTAACCAATGATCATTCATAATCATAGTTTATTTCCCAACAAATTTTTTTAAAAGAACATTCCTTGCAAATTTTCAAATCCAGAAAGGAAATGAATCTGTCTCAAAGATGAGTGTAATATATTTTGTAGCTAATGTTTAATGTTGGGTCAGACATCAGTTGCTCTTTCATAAATCGTAATACTTACGCTGAGCATCCCCAAATATGGATTATGCAGATCTTCTCACTGTTAGCAGATACTTTAGCTGAAATCCAGGAACAAGTTGGTGGTGGTGATGATGATTGTGAAGAGGTTTCTACACTTCTCTCATCATCATTATATTTTTTTTACTGGAACGGTCTTTTTACAATGATTGCCAATCCAGGATAGTGACTGGGAAGAGGTTCAGAATGGTGATGCTATTCCACATGATATGTTATACTCAGCATCAGTTCCTTCAAATGCTAATCCGTCAGTTGAGCATCTAAATGCAATGGCGAAAGTTTTTGATGAGGTATGCTAGTATCTAGTCTTGTTAGTATGCAAATTTTGTTTCTATATATTTACCCCTCATTGTACAATAGGATGATGACGACAGTTATGATGATGATCTGGCAAAAACTGACTCTCTTAATGAGGTTTGCTTTGGCTGCAAAGCTCCATCATTTAAATAAGGATGATATTAACTCAATCAAGTATTAATTCCCTTTCTCTTGCAGGTGAAGCTGTGGGACTTTCTAACAAACATCTTTGTCAATCTGTGGGAGAGTGATCGACCACTTTTTGAGTATCTTTGCCAGGTAAAGTCCTTGACTGTTTCCTTTCCATTATCATGGAAATAGAACGTGTCACGGGTGTTCATTTTTCTATTCTGCCGCATCTCGCATGTATGAATATACATTAATTTATTACGGAATTATCCGCTGCAGGGCCTAACAGATTCCCAGAGGGCCGCTGTGGAGAACGTTTTGAGGAAGTGAAGCGTTTACCTGATTGAGATTTGAGATATCTCCCCTTTATCTGTTGGGTTTTATTTTTCTTCACCTTAGCAATTGGTGAGGTTTGGATGCTTGGTGTAGGTTTATTTGCTGACTTGTATGTACAATGTGGGTCCGGTTCTGAAGCCGGTGGTGTGAGGTTTTGTTAGTGTAGGTTTGTTTATCGTTGTATTTATAGTACGATGTGCAAAGTATAACTAATCATGTGTGCTTTCGACGTATTGGATGGTATGCTTTTTGTATCCATGTTTCGTTCGGGAAAGAAGGGTAGTTCTGTTTGAAGTCCAATTTACACCCATGAACTATGGTCCGAGTCTAAAAAACCTTTTAAACTATAAAACCGTTCATTTTACATTCTTCAATTGACAATACCAGATCATCTCCACCCCCCAACCCAATGCCACCTGTTTTTGTGCTGATGTGGCATCCAAATCATCAAATGAACTGACGTGGCCAAATGAATCGGCCTGCTCCATTGCGCCCGTGGAAACAGAGGGCGGTGTGGCGGCTTGGGAAGGAGGTGGCGGTGTCGGCGAGCGAGGCAGCGGGGCGGTTGGTGAGCGGGCGGAACGGAGTCTCGTGATGGTGGAGACTCTACTAGAGGCGGCGGCAGCGTCGGAGAAGGCCCGATGCGGAGGCGGCATGGCCAAAGGCGGCGGCGGACACCACGAGCATGCGGCTACACGACGGCACCGGCGGTGGGATGGCGCGGAGGACAACGGCGCAGCAAGCTATGCCCGAGGGATTGAAGCCATTGTGGAGTTAGTGGCTTCGAGCGGTCCAATGGTGGCGGCCTTGGGCGGAGGAAGAGGGGCGGCGACGGCGGTGACTCGTCTCGGCGGCGGGGAGGGAGCAGGGAGGTGGGGGATGGAATCCTCGCGTCGTGGTTCATCTTGTGACGATTGGTTTGGTCGGCGGCTCACCCAAGATGATCAGTGCGGTGGCGGGCGGCTCACTAAAGATTTTCCCCATTTCCCCTTTCCGGCCGCGATGCCGTCACGACTTGACTTGCTTTGCAAGACTTGCCATGCCGTCACCGCCACCTCCGTCATCTTTGTCTTGCCGCCGACACCGAGGACCCTTCCCCTCAAGCCCCCTCGGCCTCGGACCACCACAACCGTCGGATTTCGCGTTCTTCCCCGCCTCCGGCCGCCACCTTCCTCAGCACCCGCCGCCGTCTACGGCCCGCCTCCAGCCCCCATCTTCGTCCCGGTAGGACCGCCTCGCCAAGCTTCCCCCTGTGCTCCCCTTCCCCGGCCCTGGGCGCCACCGGAACCCCTCCGCCGCCATAGCCGTGCCGCCGCTGCTTATCTTCGCCACGCCGCCTCTCCGATCAACCCTCGGCGCCACCACCGTCAACACCTTCCCCGCACCACCAGCTCCCCGTTCTGGCCCCTGGTCGCTGTCGTTGAGCCCGCTCGCCAATGAAGAAGCCATAATAGCGCTACCAAGAGCCCGTGCATGGTGCATTCGGACCAGAGCCACTGTTCCCCTTGATTTGTGTTAATGGCGGTCATTAAAACCTAAATACAATCTTTTGCCTTTAATGATGTACACGTGGACGCCACGTCAGCGAAAGATGTACATGTGGACGCCACATCAGCTAAAACCAGGGTGGTTTAGGGCGAGGGGGTTATTTGATCTGGTATTGACAATTGAGGGGTATAAAGTGAACGGTTTTGTAGTTCAGGGTGTTTTTTGGATTCAGACCATAGTTCAGGGGGTAAATTGGACTTATTCCTTGTTTTTTTTGGAACGGTCGACCTGTCCACGGCATTGAGCTTCACTGGAGAAGCTGTGTTTCACATAAACAATTAATTGTATGGGTTTCTTTAGCTGTTGTCATGGTTCGGTGATCATGTATGATTACATGACAAGTAGTCAGGACCAAGGATCAAAGAACAATTACCGGGCTATTTCCCGTTGGATGGCCGGGACTGGTAACCGGCTAGTTACCGGTCAAACCGGTTGTTTTTCGGATAAAATTCATTCAAATTTGATTAAAAACCATTTGAATTTGAATTTGAATTTGAAAAACCCGGGATTACCGACCGAGATCCCGTATCCTGGCCCCCCTCCGGTAAGCGGTTACCGGCCGGTAACCACCACGATCCTCGGTAGGATTGTTTTACGTTTGACACGATCTGAATGCACAATCCTACTGGATTTTTAAAATGGTATATATTTTATGTAAAAAATGAATTATGTTTTCAAATAGGGGTGGAAATCAAGGCAAGTATCAGTTTTATCAAGCTTTTTTTGAAAGATAGTTTGATTTTATATCATTTTATTTATAGTTTAGAAGTATTTTTAGAATTGAGCTAAAAGTTGAGCCAGAGTGCAATTGAAATTCGAAACCGACTCATTTCAATGTTGAACCAAATAATGAGTGCAGTTGAAGCAATTTTGATTCGAGCCCATGAGCTCACTGACAAGCTTTTTTCCATCCTTATTTTCAGATATGCAAGTTTGAATTTTTATATTTACTTTTGTAAATTTTGGTACACTTATTCACGTTACATTCAATTTAAGCTTATTGTCCTAGCCAACGCGCCACCTCCTCTGGTTGGTGTGTGAATCTCCCCCGTCTCCCAAAAACCTATGGACTTCTTACCACATAATACAAGGTTTCAATCCCTAAATCTAGATCCAGTTCTACCCTTTCCCACCGAAGATTATGGGGGTTTTTTTTAAAAAAAAATTTGGCCCCATGCTGCCACCTTAATTGTAAAAATAGCTTCCTTGTCCCCAAAATTGCAAATATAGTCCCTTACCGAGCGTGGAAGTACTAGAGGCTGACACGTGGAACTTTTCATGTTGGGGTGCGAAGTTAGGCGGCGCGTGGAAAATGGGCGGAAGGTGGCAGTCCGCTGGTTCCACACCACCGAACGCAAAGATGGGCGGGGCATCTTCCGCGCCACTCGAGCGCAGGAAGTCCAGCAGCTCCCACTGTCCCGAAGCGCAAAATGCATTAATTAATGCTAATGCAAAGCATCACAAAGAATGCAATTAATGCTAATGCAAAGAATTGCAACCAGTTCGGCGCACATGCCGCACTCCGGTGGTGCGGGAGCTGCCAGTCTCCTTGTCGCGCTCCGGTGGCTTAGAAGCCTCTCGGGCCAACCACCTTCCGCGCCCTCCCAGCCTGCCACGCTGCCCACCGGCTTTCCGCACTCCTCTAGCGCGGAAAGTTCCACGTGTCAGCCTCCAGTACTTCCGTGCTCGGTTGGGGGCCAGATTTGTAATTTTGAGGGTAAGGAGGCTATTTTTACAATTAAAGTAGCAGCACGGGGCCAAATTAAAACAATGTGAAGATTATCAGCTGCTTCCTCGAGACTGGCGGCTATGATAGGAGTTCACCCCCATCCAAGTAGTCTAAGCCGTCCTCTTCAACCTCCACTTCTGGTGTGTCTGGTTCCAAAGGAGGCCCTTGCTTCCAACGGCTACCAGGCGGCTTGTTTCAAGTGACGCCACACGTCGGTCCAATCAATCGACAATTGCCAGACGTCTCGTTCTGAGCAACACCATCCATCGACCCATAGCTTCAAGCCGACTATTATATCTCCGGCATGTCTATTACGAGGTCTGTGCCAAGAGCTTCCTATATCTCTAGCAAGTGATGCCACACGTCGGTCCAATCAACTGACAGTTGCCAGACGTCTCATTCTGAGCAACACCATCCGTCGACCCATAGCTTCAAACCGACTATTATAATATATCTCTGGCATGTCTATTACGAGGTCTGTGCCGACAGCTTCCTATATCTCTGGCGAGCTTTGTCAACGACGTCCATGGCGACAAACTCAAGAAGCCTCGGTTTCTGTGTGTGCAAGGCAAAGTGTAATTTTCGTTTCTTTTGTAGGCCTTTCTGTAAAAGCGAACCACCTGTCCTATTTATGGATTAATGAAATCAGAGGTTAGGTACTCCGAGGTCACTTTACCTGACAAATTAAGCTTACTAGAATGGAACCCGCGCCAAAAGGCGCGGCGGGCGGGTTGAAAATAAGACAACGAACGATATTGCTCTTCTAATGTTACATATATTAGATTAAAGAGAATGAATGATATTGGTTAAATCTATTAAGCAAATAATAAGCTGGTTTCGTGGGTGTTCGTAGAGCACACAAACTATGAACAAGTATTCTAGTCTATGTAACCTACCATGTAAACAAAAAAAGGAGTGTGTGGAATAAACGAAGAATTTTGGTAGAACATTAGAGAGCACAATTATTGTAGACTCACAAACCTGTTTATGATCATCTGAACCCACTGGGTTATCTAACGTGTATGCAATGTTTGGATGGTGTCCTGCTAGGCAGAAGCTAACCAAAACATGCTAGCTTTTCTTCAATAAGTCTCTTGCAAGCATAAATTAGAAAGCATAGATCTTGTTGGCAAACAAAAGGAAATAACTTTTCTTATGATACAACACTTAGCAACAATTAATAATCAGAACTACTGAAACTTTTTCGAAGCATAGCAGCTGGAAAATAACCTGTAATGGAAGTGGACTGAGAACTTAATAAATGATTTTATGAGAGAGATGCCTTAATAAAAGTGATGTGATTAATTAGGACACTAGTCATGGCACTCTAGAAAGAAACAAAACAAACATCAAACAGAACAAATACCTTGTAGATGGCAAAAAAAACAATGTGATAACTGTTTGTCATGGCATTAGCAAGCACTGTTGATAGTAGCTGAGCAAGAACCCTGCATAAATCCTGACTCAAACAACACAACCTTTTTTTTTTATAAAAAAAACGAACTACCAGTTCATTAAAAAAACTACACTTATATGATACTAACCCAACTCGATGGAGATGTCTTTGGCCGGACCTCTTACTATTGTTTGTTTGGTAATTTAATGACTGGATTGAAAAAAAAATGGAGAAATCATATATAAATTATTAGGGGTCCTAGCTCAAAAATCCTTAAGGTTGTAAAAGAGGCACAAAAGCTCTGAGAACCAGAGACAGTGGGTATTTGGAAAGCAGATGTAAGTGTTTCTGAAGATAGATGAAAAATGTTAAGCATACTCTGTATCAACAGTGATCTTCTAGATATATCTATTACATACATTTTCTAGATACATGTGTAAGTGGTAAAGTAATAGAGCTAAGTTGACAACTATAATATATAATATAATAGGGAAAAACCTGTTTTCTGGCTACATCATACTGTGCTAAAAAAACATGAAAAAACTTGAAGGTGCAATGTAGATAAAATTGTAGACACTAACTAATTAGTTGGCTTCCTAAATGAGAGGACATTATTAATCCAAAAGGTGAAAGCGGACCATTCACAAAAAAATGGATTCTTCTTTTGGTTCTTTCTCAGAAGTGACCTGCGGTACTTACTCTACAATATCTAACAGCAAGTGGTGAAAAACAGGAATGAACTGTGCATGCCATGTACAACCATAAGAGACATTCGCGAAGTCTTAATATCAATCATTGTTTGGGGGGGGGGGGGGTAAAGAAACACATACCACGGAAAGGAAACTAAACCATCTCACTTACTATCTCTGGCTATCAATTGTACACCGTAATAGATAGAAGAACAGAAGACATATGTGGGCTTCAATTTGAACCATAACATCACAGCATGGAGTAAAAGAAGGCAACAAAGGACGCAGAAAAGATAACTCATTACATTTTTTCCACGTTTTGAACAATAGCCCTCATCAAAGCCTGCAACCAAGAATGACTAAAAGTCCCACAATTAGATTTGACATTCAACATTTATCTTCATTGAAACCATGTTGACCGTGAAACCCCATTGGTTAAGGCAGCATAGCAAGAGTCATACAAACATGTTAGGACTAATTGAGCTCACTCTTTGTGTGGTATGCTCACGAAGTTACTCTACTATTGTTCAAAATAGAAACGTAGGCTACCTAAAATCCTCAACAAAGCAAACAAAGAAACCGTCTCTTAGCATTGATCTCCGGGAGCCGACCTTGTTATGTTTTAAATTGTAACATTGAATCTATAATTTTTCCGGACATTATAAATATCTTGACCATGCTCTACATGTATGAACAATTTATAATTCCAACACAAGTCAAGGAACAAAGAAAAGTGTAGAAATATATACTACTACATCCAGCGAATTCTAACACAAGTCAAGGAACTTATAATTCTCTAGTGTCAACAATACTTCTAGCAGCACATATTTCCAGACCTAACGATGGTAGCATAATGAGCAAGCATCGGAGCACCACTAGCCTTCAAATGCAACGATAAGCTCATCTAACAATGTCATGGACAAGAACACTGGCATGCATAAAATTATTTGTTACTCTACAAATAGAATAGATTCAGGTAAATCTGAAGCCTGCATCGCCTAGTGCATAGCTTGCAAAAATGCAGATGCGAGGATAGTCAGCTCATATAAACATGTCATGGATAAGAACACTGACACGTGCACTAACGCTTTGTTAATAAACAAATAGAATAGATTCAGGTAAATATGAAGACTGCATCATCTAGTGTATAGTTTACAAAACGCAGATGTAGGTCCTGGTTAACTATTTTTTTTAAAATGCAATGTGTATTAACAGAACAACTGAAAACATTAAAACTCGGGGCTAATACACACTTTTGTTAAGAACGTGCTCAGTACATATAAAACTTCGAATATGTTTTAGCAAGAAAAAAAATCAGATTACAAAGAAGAATGTAAAAATATAGAGTACTGAATCTAGTGAATCCTAACAGAAGTCAAGGAATTCACATCTATTAAGCGTAGACAATACCTCTATCAGCACATATTTCTTTTCTCAGATGTTGAAGCAATCTACAGTACCTGCAAGACCTGATCATCCTCATCACCTCATCTGACCTAAAACATATCAAACAAACCTCATTATTAGATCTCTGCAACAAACTAAGCCGACAAATACAAAGAAATGCGATGGTCTTTGCACATGCCTCTCAGCACAAATCCTAGAAAACCTCTTCATGTCTCGCGTGATCACGGTGATGATCGAGTCCTGGAGCCCATGATCATAGTTGTTGAGGACCAGACCAAGCAGGCACTGCTCATGGACCTGATAAACTACAACCTTACTCATCGGCAATACCCAGCTACACAACATAAAATCAAACCTGAAAGAATTTTCCATCAATAAGCATTACCAATCTACAACACAGCTATGCCTTTCCATGTAACAACTACACATGACAGGACAACACGATCAACATCAATCCCAGAATCCTAACCAAGTGTCGGGACCCAAAAATATGCAATTCTGGACCCTCTGTGTATAATGCACTAGTCCAGGATCACGCTAGTGCACACAGTGTCAACACAGGTGAATATCGATCCACACAAGCGATTAATAACATAAACGAGTAATTTGTTAACAAATAGTTGTTTTGACCTTATGGTCGAGTTTACAATTATTAAGCCACGCAGGGCTAACAAAGAAATAAAATAGCAGCGGAACAAATAAACTTCAGCGGAATCCCATCAATTCACCACAGGCAACTGACTGGGATCAAGACCCTACGATCAAGCACCTTCGATGAACTCCTCCTTAAAAGCAGGCGATGACTCCTCCTCTTCTGTTGCATGTTTTACAACAAGCATGAGTACACAACCGTACTCGCAAGTCATACCACAGAAATGCAATTATACATGATGGCTTATTCCAAAGGAATGACTTTTGTGGCTCTTTTGCAGAAATGCAGTATTTGCAGTTTAAATACAAGTAATATATTAAAAGCATAATTCAAAACAAATAGACAATAATAATTTGACAGTTGTATTTCACAAAGACACATAGCCTAAACAAGTTATTCACATATCCATATGACTTAAGTCACACAGCTCCCTTCCCAAGGTTTTCATGAAAATCTACCCCTCGTGTGAAATCCTCGAGCATGTCCATGATCATGACGCGCTATTCAATAGATTAATTAACACTCTGCAGAGGTTGTACACTTTATCGACAAGATACAACTAGTGTAGCTAGCACTAGCCGTAACAAAACAGTTCAGAAACTTCATCTCGATATTGACACTCCTGGTATGCTTAGCCGCCACAGACGCACACCGTTGGACAGGGACACGGCGAATTGCCCCGTGATGCGACTACTTGGTAGTACACACCTCCACCCAATCCGACACAGCTAACCTACAACCTGAGTAATCAATGTCAAGACTCCATAACTTACTAAGTTAGGCCTGTCCCATACCAGGCATGTGGTTGTACGAAAGGCTCAGTTCAATGGCGCACAAAGTTAAGTCCTTAATTGACCGAGGCAAGACTTCCAAATTCTAACCTATCATTCCCGCCAACACAGATCTACCAGAAAAGTATGCCAGACCACTTGCCCCCATCCAAAACCTTTTCCCACCCTGTGGGTTAAGTGCAACATATGCCATCAACGAGTAATAGCACATAGTACACATAGTTTTTATCACATAGTTCCATAGTCACCTAGTCAAGTTTATATTTGCAACTTACATGAGATGATGACTCGTAGCATGGCTAAGCAATCTAATCGCATCTAACCATCCCACGTTGGTAATACAATAGCACCAACTAAACAAACCATACTAGGGTGACAAAAGATTATGGCATACAATTAGACAAGGTGGTCATAACAAATTGGATATTAACTAATCCCAAAAGCATTGAAATAAATAATTAAAGTAAATGCAATACTTTGAATCAATATAACTTTTGAAAACTAGGTTCAATATGATCAAAGGTATAACTTGCCTTGGAATAGGTCTAAGTACTGATCGTACTCTTGAGGTGCTCCTTCTTCTTCAAATCTTCCTGAAGTATCGACGTCTACTTGCAAACAAAAGCAAATAAACAAAACAAATAAATAACAAAGGCAAAAAAAACTCCAAAAATTAAATAAAAATATCAGATAAATAGATCTCAAATTTAGATGAATTTAGAAATTTGAATGGGCTCAAACGGAGTTCGGATGCAAAAGATATGAGCTTGGGAAGTTTGAATTAGAAGAAAAACCCTAAAATAGGATTTTCAGAATTAACCCGAATTATTTCTTTGAAGAAAAATCGGATTATTGCGCAACGATGACGTCAGCGCTCGGAATAAAAAATTAAAGAAATCTTGACATGTGGGACCCACATCGTCGGTGACTTCGACTCACAGTAGACTTAGTCTCACCGAGCCTCTTAGTTGGATCTGTCTTGGGTGGCACGTGTGCGCATGCGTGGCGACACATGGCACACACGTGGGCGACACGCGGCGCCACACAGACCCAAGGTGAGGTGGGCCGACGAAGAGGTGCCATGTCAGATCGATGACGGCGGCGGCTCGGATCTACGACAACGGCGACGGTGGCTCATGCCGGCGGGAGTGGGTGGCACCAGCACGTAGCCCAGATTATTGCGTACCTAGTGGTACCAGTTGGAGCACAAGAGGTCATCGGAGTTGGCCAGCGGCGAGACTGAAGCGGCGGAGCAAATCTGGTATTGTCGGACGAGGTCTCCGGTGATGCTCCGGCGATGCGAAGAGGTTCAAGAGGTTGCTATGGTGATGTTGAACACGATGGTGTGCTCGAGGACGACGCAGCGGCGAAGACGGCGGCACAATTCAAGTTTTCACCGACGGCGGCAAAAACCCTAAAACTCGAATCGCGGCGGCGCTAGGTCGAACGTGGCGAAGAGGGTGGCGGCTCTGGGATGCGGAGGCGGGGGCGAACCTCGGGGTGCTATTTATAGGGCCGGGGTGTACTGGAATTTGGAAATCCCCAAATCGAGTCCGTGAAGAACACGAAGAAATCTCCGGGATTCTTGGAGATAAAAACAGATTTGGAGATAAAACGTTGCAGATATGGATGCGGGAGAATAGGAGATAGAGTTTGGCGCATTTTCTAGAAGAAATCCAGTTGGAAATACGTGTTGTCGTATGGAGCTTGGAGTTCTTCAATGGCGGACGACGAGGGCTTCGCACGGAGAGGAAACCGAGTCGGAGACGATGATGGCGGTGGTAGGACCCACTGGCAGTGAAACAAAGGAATTGGGCCCACTGGTCAGCGAAAAGGAATGAACGAAAACGTTCGGACTAACAGAGCTCACCGTCAGATTTTTATCGGACGGCTCACAATAGGTGTGACGTTCGGACCTCCGAACAGCTCATCAGATCTGACCGTCAATCCTTGATCGAACGGCTCGGCTAAGATGCGTGCTCACAAAGAGAGAGGATAAGGGGCTGACAAGCGAAGACCACTTGTCAGAGAGAGGCAGGCTCGCGCGTGGGAAGACCGGGCTGCATAGTGCTGGGCCGGACCAGAACAGGAATGGTTTCGGCCCTTTAGGAATTCTGAGATTTTAAATAGGTTTTCTATTTTAGAAAATACCAGAAATCCAAATAAGAAATAGAAAATAGCAAATGAACTTGGAAAAATTCTAGAAAAATCTAGAAAATATATCCAAGCACAAAGAACCCAAATAAAATAGTTTTGACCATTGTTGATGTTGACTTTAATCATATTAAATTATTTTGATGTACAAAGTCCATGTTTAAGCTTTTGAATTAAATTCAAATAAAATCCAAATGGTGAATTTTCTCCTACTAACTATTTAAAAGATTTTTTTTAAAGCTCAGAAAATTGAGATGTTACAAACCTCCCCCCCTTAAAAGAATCTTGTCCCCGAGATTCAGGCTAGCTAGAGAAAAGGCTAGAAAACTCGGCTTTCAGCTTGTCTTCACGCTCTCACGTTGCTTCTCCTTCTAAGTGGTTGCTCCACTGAACCTTGCAAAAACGAACAGTCTTGCTTCTGGTATGGCGCTCTGCGACATCCAAAATCTTGATTGGCTGCTCTTTATAAGTGAGATCTACTTTCAGCTCGATTGATTCCAACGGTGCTTGTTCTTCAAGCACGCGAAGACACTTCTTCAACTAAGAGACATGAAAGACATCATGTACTCCTGCTAACGACTGCGGTAGCTCTAATTGATAGGCTACTTCTCCACGACGAGCCAATATCTTGAACGGACCAACATATCTAGGGGCAAGCTTCCCTTTGGCATGAAACCTCTTTACACCTCTGAGGGGAGTAACTCGAAGAGAGACAAAATCCTCTGGCTCAAAGCTGAGGTTACGACGATGACTATCAGCATAGCTCTTCTACCTTGATTGGGCTATCTTTAGCCTTTCTCGGATCATAGCCACTTGTTCTTCCACTTCTCGAATAATGTTTGGCCCAAAAACTAAACGTTCAGCTGTTTGTGACCAATTCAAAGGGGTTCTACATGCACGACCATACAAAGCTTCAAACGGTGACATTTGCAGACTGGCCTGATAACTATTGTTGTACGAAAATTCTGCATACGACAAACTCTTATCCCAACGGGTAGCATTGGCTAGAGCACAAGCTCTCAACATATCCTCCAGTATTTGATTAACTCTTTCAGTCTGTCCATCTGTCTGGGGATGGTATGCAGTACTGAAATTCAGATGAGTCCCTAAGGTTTCATGCAGACTCTGCCAGAAACGAAAGGTAAACTGAGATCCTCGATCTGACACTATCTTCTGAGGCACACTGTGCAAACTGATAATCCTTGACATATATAATTCTGCAAGGCGGTCTCCCGAGTAAGTGGTTTTGACCGGTAAGAAATGAGCGACTTTGGTCAAACGATCCACTATTACCCAAATCGAATCGTAACCTGATTGAGTCCTGGGTAAACTGGTAATGAAATCCATTCCGACTTCTTCCCACTTCAACTCTGGAATCTTCAAAGGTTGCAACAGACCTGCTGGTTTTTGATGCTCTGCTTTGACTTTTTGGCACATGTCGCACAAGGCAACGAATTCTGTGACTTCTCGCTTCATATTTGGCCACCAAAATTTATTCTTAACATCCCGGTACATCTTAGTACTGCCAGGGTGAATTGAATACTTTGAATCATGGGCTTCTTTCAAAATCAACTGTCTTAAACCATCAACATCTGGTACGCAGATACGTCTGTTGATCCACAGTATACCTTGATCATCTAAGGTGAAATCTTTGAATTTTCCTTCCGCCATCTTCTTCTTGATATCAGAAAACTCTGAATCTTTCGGTTGAGCTTCACGAATCTGCTTCTCCAAAGTAGACTGCACTTCTAGACTGGCTATAAATCATTTAGACACAACTTCTAGTTTCAGCTTCTTAAATTCCTCGTGAAGTTCTGAACAAATCTCTCTTACTTCCAAAGCATTGCAATAGCTCTTGCGACTTAAAGCATCTGCAACTACATTGGCTTTACTGGGATGGTAATGAATCCCGAGATTATAATCCTTTATTAACTCTAGCCATCTTCTCTGTCTCATGTTCAAATCCGACTGAGTGAAGATGTACTTCAAGCTCTTATGATCCGTGTACACTTCACAGCGATTACTGATAAGGTAATGACGCCAAATCTTTAAAGCATGCACTACGACAGCTAATTCCAAATCATGGGTAGGATAATTCTCCGCATGAGGCCTTAATTGCCTAGACGCATAAGCGACAGCTCTTTCTTCTTGCATCAAGACACATCCTAATCCCTGACGCGAAGCATCACAATAGATATCAAAATCCTTGCGAACATCTGGCAAAATTAGCACTGGGGCTGAAGTCAAATGCTTCTTCAACTCTTGAAAACTTTCTTCACAGGCTGGGGTCCAAGTGAACGTTTTCTCCTTTTTCAACAACTGCATAAGCGGCTTAGAAATTGTTGAGAATCCCTCAATGAAACGACGATAATATCCTGCCATTCCCAAGAAACTGTGAATCGAGTGATGATCTTGGGTCGTTCCTAATGTAATCTTCGTTGACTTTCTTTGGGGTCAACGGCTACTCCTCATTGTCATCACATGACCAAGGAAATCAACCTCCTTTTTCCAGAACTCACACTTACTAAACTTTGCATACAACTGATGCTCCCTGAGTTTCTCTAGGATTAATCTTAAGTGTTCAGCATGTTCCTCTTCTGACTTGGAGTAGACCAACATATCATCGATGAACACCACTACAAACTTATCCAAATATTCCATGAATACTTTATTCATCATGTTCATGAAATAGGCGGGGACATTAGTTAGACCAAAGGACATGACTAAGAACTCATAATGTCCGTACCGTGTTGAGAAAGCGGTCTTCGGTATATCCTTAGGACAAATCTTCAATTGATAGTAACCAGATCGCAGATCGATCTTTGAGAACACTCCGGCTCCCTTCATCTGATCGAACAGATCATCAATCCGAGGTATTGGGTACTTGTTCTTGATGGTGACTTCATTGAAAGATCGATAATCGATGCACATCCTCATGCTTCCATCTTTCTTCCTGACGAACAAAACTGGTGCTCCCCATGGCGACGAACTAGGTCTTACAAAACCTTTCTCTAGAAGTTCTTCTATTTGCTTCTTTATTTCCACCAACTCATCGGCTGGCATCCGATAGGGTCTCTTAGAAATAGGTGCTGTTCCGGGCACTAGATCGATGACAAACTCGATGTCACGGTTTGGTGGCATTCCGAGTAATTCCTCTGGAAACACATCTGGATAATCTCTGACAATAGGCAGGAGCGCAGTAGGAGGGAGGCGTGCGCTGAGTTTGCCGTGGAGAGGTCAGACCGCACGGTGAGCGACGCACCGAGCACGAGAGGAGAGAGAGGCGAGACGGTGATCTTTGCCTGAGAGGAAGAGGGAGGAGAGGAGACGACCTGCGGCTATGGTGCACAACGACACAAAAGGGCATCTGGAGGGGAGGAGAGCATACGTTGGAGGGGCCAGCAATGACCATGAAATGAGCGAGGCCATGGGAGAGAGGAAGAGAAGCGATAGCGGGGAGGAGGAGGAGATGGCGAGGCGGCAGCATGGGAGAGAGGAGGCGGGGAAGGAAGAGGAAGGGAGCGGCTGCGTCGACGGAGAGTGGAGGTGGAGGGGAAAAGGAGAGGGGATAGACGGGAAGGGAGGCGGAGAGGCAGGGACTGGGGAGGGAGCTTGAGAGGGCGGCGGGGGAGGAAGAGGGGAGGAGGCGGAATCGTGGAGGGACACTGAGGGGACGGGCAAAGGGGAAAGCAGCGAGGGGAGACCGAGGCCACCTCAACGCGATCCGGATCGGCCAGACATGATCCTAGCGGGCATGCTCTCCAGTGCGACGTGGAGTGTGCGAGGCTGATCCTTCCCACCCAGCGCGCCATCCCGGATCGGACGGCCTGGAGCCGAGATCAGCGCGATCCAACGGCTACCGAATTCCAGGTGACGTAGCGGGCACGGGAGGGCCCCCTTTCTTGCATCCTTTAATGTTAGTAATTTTATAAACCTAATCTAATTGTTTTTAATAAATCAATCATTTAAAAGTCCAATGTTAATGACAATGTTTTTTTAGCATAGAACATGTAAATAGCTAAAATAAAGCAAACTAAACTATTACAACTTAAATTAGCAATAGATAATATCAAATTTTATATACAAGAATTTTTCTTTAATGATCTGTCATGCACCATTAACCATTATCCATCAATCATCATGTAACCATCATCATTCAGATAACACCATTAACAAGAGTAATCATACGAACAACATGTTAAACATGTCATAAGCATAAAGCATCAAAGTAAACAAACCGTCTACTGTTCTACCGTGCGCTTGCCTTTCAACTACCAGAAATGGGATGATGTGTAGACGACACCAACCCCAAAGCCACACCACCTTCTGGACAACCATTACCCAATCCCAATAACGTGCCATAACAATATTGTTGGAAGAATAATTCATCTTTTCACCAGTGGGACCCACCCCACTAAGTTAAAACCTGCTTAACGGATCCAGAAATATAATTACCTTGCAAAGGCCGATTGTACCCCTCACTTGTACTCATAGAATAGTCATCCCTAAGGGGTATTTTGGTCATTTGTACAGGCCCAAGAGCCTATAAGTATCCTATGTATCCCTCATTTGAAGGAGAGCTCTCTTAAGCAATAAAGAAGTATATTCAAACTGGTGAGCCCTCGGGGGCTCCCTCTCTGGACATAACCCCCCGTTGGTTCACCGATAGGAGTAAGGTGGTCCTCTCGTACCCCTGAACCTGTATAAATCTCTATGTCATTTTTTACTCTCGTGGATGATGGCCCGTCAGACGGCCGACGTCCACCTCCTTATTCGTGTTCGGTTTTTACACCTACAACATTAGCGCTGACCATGGGGAGCGTAGCTAATTGACGAAAGGCTATGGCTCCTACCAAAAAAATACTCTAAGTCTATGAAGCCTTCTCCGGATCCAGAGGGCAATGATCTCGTGGATGGTCTATCCACTCTTTGGAGGAGCCCCAGCCGAGCACCCTCGTCGGAGATCAGGGCCATCCACCCCGGGATGGACAACATCCTACATGCCCTAGGGCTCCCACGCACGTCCTCCTCCCTTGTTCAGGCCGATGCGAGGCCTAGCTAAGGGCGCATGACGTCCATGCGGTGCGAGCAATAAAGGCCCGCTACGATAGCTGCCCCCTAACACGCTACCGTTAGGAGACAGTCCTAACATACAAATCTCATATGGGCTCTCGAGACACTTTCCCTTTAAGGGATTTCACCCTCGTGATGCATAGGACGTACGACCTCCGCGGTCTCCCCTCACTCGTGTTCGGTTTTTACACCTACAAAAAATATATACTCATAGAATAAATCGACATCGCTCCTACGCACAAACCCAGCCTAATTAACCCCCTTCAGCAGACAATCCTCCACTATCCTAATGATCAAATGACCGTAAATTTCAGTTATAAAGACCAAACACTATAATCCATATGTGTTCTGGAATCTACACAAAATTTGCAACATATTTCTATTTATGCAAGACTCATGATTCAGTCATCTAAGTTCTCGTTTTTAGCATGCTTTACAATTTAATATATATTTTTCTACAATACGAAAAGTGGCAAACCATACCACTTCTAGAAACTACTGAAAGTTATCTAATTATTCATAGTTATGATAATTCGACTATCTATTATGTGTAATATGGTAAACAACATAACTGCTACTAGAAGCGACCAAATTTCTGGACAACATCCTTCCCAGTAGTCATCTTTCAACCCACCGATCGATCCAAATTTGATATTCTAGTACTCTATGGAAAACTTAAGCAATTAACTACATCTTTCATAATATGCAAAAACCCTAATTTAACCGTCTTCTATTTTTATTCTACGAGTTTCCACTACAGTGCCCAATCACGACGTGGGCAATGAGTTTACAATTATTACAACTTTTAATCTATCCAACAGAATTAAGTGCAACATTATCTACAACTATCTAGTAGACCAATTTCTCAGTATCCGTAACAGGCCCAAAACTACACCGCAGCTACTGCCCGCGAATTCAATCTAATAACCTAGGGTTTTGGTGATGGTTAACCAAGTTTCACGCGTCCTTCCCACTATTAACCATCATAAACCCCATCTAATCGACAAACTAGCACAGGAGTAGGGCTCGGATCGTTACCCTACAAACCGGATGACTTGGACGGCGCGAACACGAAACCTTTCCCCCCTCTCTCTCCTTCCTTCTTTCTTCTGCTTGTCTTCTTCTTCCCTTGTCCTTCCTGCCTGGCTCCTTTGTTTTCTTCTCTTCCCTTCTCCTTCCTGCCTGGCTCCTTTCATTTCTTCTCTGCTGCCTTGGTCCTTCCTTGCCGCTGGCTGTAACAGTAGCAGCCGTACGCAGCAAGCGGCATAGCAAGCAGCAGCGCAACAACTAGCATGAGGCGGCAGGGCGCCAGCAGCAGTCGGCAGCAACGCAGCAGCGTGCAAAGGCAGGGCATCTCAGCGGAGCAGCACAACAGCACGCGGCAGCGGCGCTGGGCAGCACTAGGCGGCGACACGCCGACACTCAGTACTCACTACTCAGTAGGCGGAGCTGCAGTTTTGCTAGGGCAGCGGCTCAGCTGGGAGAAGCTGTTGGTGATATACCCTAGAGACGATCATAAAGATGATTGTATCACATTTATGTTTATGAGTTATTGAATAAATGTTATTATGTTCCTTGAATGAATCATCAGTTATAAAGATTAACAAGTATGTGACTTGTTGGTGAAGCTCTTTAACTTATATGACGTTGTTCTAAATGTATTCGACTAACACATGTATTGATTGATGATCATGTTTCACCGGTTATGGATATAGGGATATCGAATCAATAATGGGAACACATGTTGGAGAACATGGTGTTGGATTGACCCACCTTGAGACACTACTTAGATTGTTATGATTTTATGTGTCATCAGTTGATCTCAAGCAATGATGATATATAATTCTTAGACCTGAGATCAGCATGATTTTCTACATGTGTAGTAGTACACTTTAGGATTGCCAAACGCTACTCCATAACTGGGTAGTTATAAAGATAGCTTTCAGGTATGCTATGAAATATGCGGATGAATATGATTGGTCGGATATGAGATTTGCCCCTCCTAACATAACATGAGAGATATCTTTGGGCCTCTCGATGTGGTGGTCAGATAAAGAAAGTGCATGGCCATACCACTAGTAGTCGAAGAGTTAACCACGGAAAGTTATTCGTCACTTGATCGAGAAAATATTAAACAGTCCATAGATGACATTATATCTCACCTAGAGTTCAACCATATATCACGAGGCAAAGGGAGAATCACTACAACAGGACTGACTTTATACAACACATTGTCTGCAACACATGGACTATGTGTTGTAACTGCAATGTTTTTGTATCACATACTATATGTTGTTGAGGCTTTTTGCAACATATAGTTCACTCATTACGAAAAAATGTGTTGAAGAGTCTTATGGCATCATATAATATGTATTGCTCAATTATATATTAGAAATGCAATATGTACAGACCCTGACAAAATAATAGCGCCAAATGAAAACGTATCCATCGGCAAACAAAAAAAGCAAAAAAACTAGCGCCAAACAAAAATACGAACGCGCGATTCTCTCTCCACTTATCTGGTTCCCCTCCCGAACAATCTTCAACCCCTCATCCTCCCGACGGCCGCCTCCCTTCCCGCGCCACCCTTTCAGCGGCCAGCGCCCTCCTCCCCGGTCGCCACCCTCCCCGCGCCTCCCCTCCTGTAGCGCCGTCCAGGTCTCCTTCCGCCACGACCTCCCCGGTGAGGACGACATCTCTTCGCTTTGTTCTCGGTAAATTTGTCCTTTTCTATGCAACTTCGGTGAGGGGTTTTCATGGGTGTGCGTTTGTTGGGCGCGGGGCTGGCAGGGATCTTCACGCCGCCCGCTGGCGGCGCTCATGTTCGACTGCGTGAACAAGGATGAGAGTGGATACGACTATTCCGAGTGGGGGTGTGGCTATTTCTCGATTAGACACTAATTGATCGAATTAGTCAATGGATTTTGGCGTTCTGAAATCGGGATGATTGAATTGAATTTGTTCCTTCTGCTTCAGGGTTGGAAAGATGCGGAATAGGCAAAGAGGTGATCGCACAAGAAGCTCGAACAAAAAGGGAAAAAAAACTTGTAAAAGTGGAGGAAAGACAAGTGAGTCGTTAATTTCAATTTTGCCGGTTCTTCATTTTTGCACGTATTTACACAGCCTTATTATAACACTCACATTGTTTTGTATACTGCTTCCTTAACTAGGAAACTTGCATTTGGCCAATACTTTTGATGAGGAATTTGACAGCTTAAGTGATTCTGGTCAAGGAGCATGGAGTGAACTCAGTAAAGAAGTTGCGTCAAACTTAGCTGAAAGTGTTCTCGCTTGCTTCATTCGATGGTGATTATACACATTAGCTTGCCATCTTTGTATTTAATCATCAGTGTTCAGTAGTTAATGATTAAAATTGTGATCTTGTGCAGGAAATGCGATGTATTTTGCACGCACAAGCATAGTTATCGAAAAGCAATCAGTCTGCTACAGGTTTTCTGACTTCAGCAAGTTTGGTTAGATCTTTTGATGATGAAAGCAAGATCATTCACAACTTGACGGTTGGTGCTGCCAATTTTTCTGTATTCCATCGCTTGCTTATTTAAGATAACGGTAATCGTTTTGCTAATCATTCTGTACACCTGTTGTTTCACTTTATCATTACAAATTAGAGTGCACCTTCCAAATAATCAAGGTGCCACTGGGTGGTTGCAACACTATAATTTTACATTGCAATATTGTTGTTGTCAACATCCAGCCCTTCCCTGGTCTTCGTGCAGCACGTCTCGATCATCATCTGCAATTTGAGTCTCATAGTGAGGTAACAGCTGTAGGACGTTGCTTCAAGTCAGGCAAATTAATGGCCACAGGTGGGATAGTGCAGACAACCCAAGTGGAGTTTATCGCGAAGAGCTTATGATCTCCACATGTGAAATCACTATGGTGCGCTGTTGATTTCTCACTTTACTTTTACACATGGTGGAAATAAATAATTGCGCCATAATATGAGTGGTTTAATCTTAATCGATCACAATATGCACTGAGCTATGTCTTTGGAGGCATTAAAAATTACTATTTTCCTTGTGTGACCCTTGTTAAGTGTTTTTTGTGCTAAGTTGAGCATTACTTAATTTTTGTGCTAGGCTGGGATTGGAGGGCCCCTTATTGATTTTGATGGCAACTTTGTTGGCATGAACTTTTATGCTAAGAAAAGGACTCCTTTCCTACCAAGGAATAAAATTCTTGAATGCTTGGTGCATTTTGAGACACTCTGGTATGTCTTCTCTACTTCCAGCATTTATGAGCCACAGCTTCTCCGGTTGGCTTATCCATGCTTCTCCTCCCACCCTCCCACCCTCCTATCCCACTTTACCCTCTCCTATTTGAGCTTACTAGTTGGTGTGCATGTGGAATACACGTAATAAAAAAAAATAGCGATGGAAACTTTGATCAAGATTGCACTTAATATAATTGTCACACTGCTACTATGATATGCTTTGTCATCCTTTCTTGTTTTAATTGTTGACTTTCTGTTAATTTCTATCGGTTAACTTTCTGGTTGCTGAGGGTGATAAGGAAAGGAGGTTCTCACCTATTCCTTTCTAAATTTGATATAGCATCAAGATACGACTTTTTTTTTCATTTGGTGGAAAATTAAGACTTTAGGTGTCGTTAATTTGTCTACTTTTGTTACTTTTTAGCTTCTCCACAACTCTGCCAAATTTGATGATCGTCCATTTTGCATGTTAACTATCTTGAAGTTAAATCCTCTGAGGTTTTAGACCAATCTACCATATTTAGTTTTTATTTCGATAGTTGGTTGCTAATGTTAGTAATTATTTACAGGAGAAAACAGAGTGTGGTCTACAGTTTTGGTACTATCTTGCTTGATCTCCTAAGTGGAAAGCATGCATATTCCACCAAGCCATGTAAGTTATCCTCCTGCCTTTTGATGAGGTACATGAGATATTGGAGAATGATGGATATAACAAGGATGTTCTTACACTTTAGTATGTTTCACATACCTCTGCACTTTGGTCTTAAGCAGGAATTTAGGAGCCATCCTCCCGACGGAAGATTTCTTCGACTTCTTTTCCACGACCACGTCTGGTCGAAATTCAAGTTGAGGAATGGGCTCGGCCACGATCACGTCTGGTCGTGGATTTTCAACAGGAGCCATTTCCCTGGTCTCCTGACTTTCTGGATGGCCGAGATCAGTCTCGACCACTCCAAGAGCAACGCTACTCTCAACTGTAGGTTGCGCTGGAGCAACATTGTCCTTCACAAAAGACATAAAATCCTTCCAGTTCTCCTTTTCTAGTTGCTTGACAAAACTAGGAGTGGCAGAAACTGCGAAAGTTTTCTTGTCGTAATAGAAGGATACCTTGGTCTTGCGGGGTTTACGCTTAAGAGGTTCAGCTGCTTCAGTCTCCTTAGCTTCAGCTGCCTCAACCTCTGCTTCTGCTGCAGCCGTCTTTGCCGCAGGCTTTGCAGAGGATCTGGTCAAAGGGCTAGAACTCGAGCTTGCTCCTCCCTTGTCAGCAACTTTCGTGAGCCGACGCTTCTTGGACGAAGGAGCTGAGCTTTTGCCCGTTGTCAGCCCTGCGCCGATGGTCATCAATTCGGCTTCTTCATCATCCGGACAGTTTTCCATGCCTACTTTCTTAAAGCAAAACAGAAAAAGAAGAATTACTAACCGGTCGTAAGTTTTTCTACGACCAGTGTCAAGTCGTAAGTTTTTCTACGACGTTTCCTCGATCAATAAAACCTACAAGCGAGTGGGTCCAATTGATTAAGGAATCCAAGCAGTCAGCATGCGCTGTTATTCTGCGGAGTAATAGTACTTAATACCCCATCACCTCTGAGAAATAATTGCCAGGCGGCGTGAAGGAGCCACTACGCCGGTAATCACTGTCAAATATACGCTCATTACTGGAGTTGATGAGGCGCCTCTTCAGTAGGGGAAAACGGCTACTCCTTCACGACTATATAAAGGCAGCGATCAGAGGAGGGAGGAGAACAGACAATCGAGGGCAATCAAGGAGGAAGACAAGCACTATCATCTGTAATAGTCTTAGTTTCTTTCTTGATTGTTCAGAATACACTCAATACCATACACACACAGGAGTAGGGTTGTTATTCTTTCCGGAGAAGGCCCGAACCTGTATAAAAATCCCGTGTCAATCTCTCTGCGTGATTTCATTTCTAGGAGACCCCCGAATCAAACAATCTTTACGTAAGATCGGTTCTAAAACACCGACATCACTGTTGTGGTAACTCCTTCACGACGCTCATTGCTGCAAAACTTATTGAGCTTTATTCTCTCAGCCTGGAATATTTCAATTATGTAGATGACCCAAGATAATCCACTTATTTGGTACATAAGTTGGGAAAGTAGCCAGACTTAGTTTGATTCCAAGACCTGTGATAGTTAGATGTAGGTTGCAATTGTCATCAATGGTCCTGAATGTCAGCTCATGTTTTATGCTGCTTCTTTCCTTTTTTGTACTGCTGATTTCATTACCTAATTCTGTATTGCTTATTTTGGACATTTGCTATGAAGTAACAGACTTTTAACCAAGCTGGGACTCATGAGAAATCAATGGGGTTTATGTGCTCATGAAATTTCTACATGTGTCACTACTTTGATCTTAAGTCAAATTTTAACTAGTTTGGCCATGCTTTTTTTTAATTGCTCTAGCCCTAAATTATAATAGAACATTTGTTGTTTCTTTTCATGACAGATAACTTATCCAGAAGTCGATCTAAAATACATCATACAAGATTGTTGGCACCATTAATCTGGCTGGTCCATGTTTGCCACATTTTCAGTTTTCCATGTTTTGTCACCTTGCTTCCGAGGTGTTGCTTTAACCGATAAGTAACAGAGGGGAGGATCATTTGACAATGCTTTATTTTATGTCTTGCATATGCTTTTGAAACTTTGGAACTTACAGAGCTACAGGTATCTTTTCAGTCATGGACTGGCCAGGTGTCTGATAGCATTGTTGTCAAGAACCATGGAGACAGTGCTTTTCAATCCAAGGATTTTGCCACTGCACTTGAGTGTTACTCAAGGGTATGTTTATAATATCATTATATCATATGTCATGCGTGAATCTGATTCTCCTTCCTGCATCTATACGCTATTACCCTGTTGTCCAATTACAGATCGATATATTCATTGTTTCTATGTTTTTTATTACTTTTCCTCAAACTAGGCACATGAGTAAAAAATTCACTGTCGTGATTTTGCTTTCTGGCTATCAGTATGTTAACATGGCTTGTAGTGAATGTATTGGGGTTTGGCTGTTTCTCTGGCTCCATTTCCCCCTCTAGTGTGAAGCTGAAGCTTAATCATCTGAAGGTGATTGTTTATAGGAACTTGTCTTAGAAAACCTGGTGGTATATATAGCGACCAAGTCGGTGCTGTAACTTTCATTATTTATGTGGTCTGTTGATACCTTTGTCTTACTTGATGCTTAGATTTTAACTTACATGTATTTAGTCATATTGATTCTGTGTGCATTGTTTGAAAGTAGTAAACTGTTTGATCTTAAACAATGTTGGTTCAATTTTTATAAGGTATTTATTTTATTTGGGGTTGATGGATCTTTGTATCACACTGCAAGACAAAGAACTTCTTTACAGGCTCTAGTGCATTTAAAAAAAAAAAAAAAAAACAGATAGGGCAAAGCCTCACTCTCATATAAATGAAACTTAAACAAAATCTACATTTTTCGGTTCACAAAATAGAAAATACACCTCAAGAGTTACACTTGCAGCCTACTCTGAGATTTAAAACACCCAAGTATTCAGTCCAAACACCCACAAGGCCACAAACGAAACAATATAAGCATTCGTAGCTCCTCAACAGAAACACCAATATCTGCCTTATCATGACACCAACTCATTTTATGATATTGCTTTTCTTCCGATTTACCATTCTCTACGTTGGATTTTGTGTTGACCCAGTACCTTTTTTTGTTTTAGTATGTTGCGAGCCTTGCTGGTGCACTCGCATACTGTCACAAGAAGCAGGTAATTCATAGGGACATCAAGCCGGAAAATTTGCTCCTCGATATTGAGGTTGGTTGTACTCTCTGCAGTTGCAGTTGGTGTACCTCGGATATAGTTAAAATGTGGTATCAAATTCTACAATTCTGTACCCCACAGAAATGCATATGTTGATTTGTACTTCAGTTTTTCTGAATGACATGTTGCAGCGCATTGATACAAAGTCCCTTTGCACTTTGCCCCTTCCTTTTAGTTGCTTTGTTCCTCGCAAAATTTGTTCTTTTATCTCCACTACTGAGAATATTATCCACTAATATTTTTGTCCCTTTGATTACATTACTGGTTCTCTCCAAATCCATTATCCACGAAATGATTCCTCTGGCGTGGCAGAGACAAAGCCAGGGTCAACATCCTTACTTGTCCATATTCCAATTAGCACATAATTTAGATATTTGCTGCTTTGTTTATCATAGATGGACCCCCTGGTCGAGAGCAAATGCAGAAGCTGTTTATGCATCAATGTCCTTGGTTTCAGTGGATAGTGGATACTACCAACAGAAAATAGCTTTTGGAACCTGTCACTTTGTATGGTCATAGTGCTGTTTGGCTGTTAAGTATGCACCAAACTGGCCCTACTTGTCCTCTTATGAACAATACAAATATATACAAGTAGTTTATGTGTAATGTGTTCTTTCTAACCAGAACAAGCACATTTGGTATTCTTGTACGAAAGATGTTGGTATTTAGTTAGATCAAGCTACTAGCCATGGTATGATTGAACCAAAAGCCCCTTCAGAAATGGGTCTCCGTCCAGGACAAGCAAAACCAAAGCCTCAAATCCTGCATCCTTTTGGCGCCTGATTAAAAAAAATAAATGCCTGTATCCTTTTGTTTTGATCCAGTCTTGTCCACTAGTATTGCATTTGCATACATCATACATGTATGATCAGATATTTTGTCTTCTTATTACTGCTTGCAGTAAAAGCTATGTATGTGACTGAAATGTGCATAAAGCAAGGTGATGAAATGTAATACATGTGCCATTAACTGTTCTTAACTGCATGAAAGACGTTTCGGTTGGGCAATCCACGCTCATCTCCCACGAAGAAAATGAGGTGCTGGTAAAACCATGGCACCACTACAAGACAATCGGTGATGCAAAAGGAAAAACAGTAGCTTGGCCTTCAACTTTTGTATGTTTGTGTTGGCTTGTTTTAATTTCAATGAGTTATCTTTATATCATACATACTTATACCCCTACAATTTATTGTTGTCCATGCAGGTTAAAAAGGTTAATGGTTGAATTTTCTATTTGGATCTATTCCTCACCAACTCATCAAGACGAAGAAGAGACTTCATGAAGATTAGCTAGCGATACTTATGTTTGGCTTTTTAGGACTCAATTTAGACTTGTTATCATGTTTACCATTTTCAACAAACTCCAGTTGATGTATGGAATGATGTGAATGACAATACCTTTATTTATTTTCATGTGCAATGCAATTCAGTGTTCTCATATTGAGTTGTATAATTTTTATATTCTCAAACATTGAATGAAAAGTATTGAGATAATAGTTTGTGTACTTCCATAAATTGCAAAAATAATTATTATTTCATTATGTTGTTGAATTTGCTACAAATATGCAACTGGCCATAAAAATATGTTGCTAATAACAAACATGTGTTGTTGGCAAGTGTTTGCAGTGCTGTTGAAATATGTGTCACATGTGTTGTTATAAATAGAGAAATATGTTGCAGGCCCCACATGTCAGCAACACCTATTCTTATGTATAACAACATTTAATTTGTGTTGCACAGGCTCATCCTAGCAACGCCACCTATAACAACACTTAACATTTGTGTTGCTAGAATCAGCAGAAACACTTTTTTGTACATACAGCAACACATACCTGTGTTGCTATATGTCAGTCCTGTAGTAGTGAATACACGAGAAGGTCGTTCGATTCGATCGGAATCTGAGACTAGTCATATGGAATCTGAGTGGTAAAAAAGCGATCGAACATAATCACTAAGTAGTCGAAACCTGCTCGTAAGGAGTTACGAATTGGTCGAGACTAAATATGATCTAGTCGTATAGAGATACGAGCTGGTCGTTAGTGATAAGGACCTGGTCGTAGATCATATTGCATTAAGATTCGTCCGATTTAATTTGTGTGTATTTGGGAATCGTTATGTCCTGCTAGGAACCGCTAACGATTCGTGGTCGGAAAGAGTTTCCGAGTCACAATCGGATACTCATGAACCTATAGGGTCACACACTTAACGGGTTGGAATAAACGTGTTCGGATAGTATTCGTCGTGGACTCTATATAAGGAGATACATGAGGCTATTGGCACATATACGAGTTGACGTGAGTTGCTCCACCGAAACACTAGCCGTCATCTTCTCAAGAGAGCCCTATCGTGTGTAGGGGTGGATAACGAGCTGACTCGGCTCGGCTCGGCTCGTTAAGATAACGAGCTCGGCTCGGCTCGTTAAGATAACGAGCAGAAAACCCGGCTCGACTTGGCTCGTTAGAAAACTCGAACTCGACTCGTTAAGCTCGTTAACATGAATCAGTGTAAATTATCTTTCAGCTGGCAATGTTGATCCATACTGTGCTCATAACAACTCATGAGCACAAGTTTTCTCACATCTCAAGTTTGTAATGTGAAGTTAACGAGTGGCGGGAGAGGCGGCGCCCGCTGGAGAGAGGCGGCGCCATGGCCGGCAGGTGGTGGCGGAGGTGGGGTGCGGCGTGCGCGTGCATTGTCTTGCCATGGCCAGGACCATGAGGTGGCGCGAGGAGGCGGGTGCGGCGATCGGCCGTGTCGCGCCCTGGAGAGAGGCGGCGCACATGGCGGAGAGAGGCGGCGCCAGCGGTGGAAGCGGGTGGTGGCGGAGGTGCGTGCGCGTTTGCCCGTCTGCTGCCGTCTTGCCGCGCCAGGCGATCAGAGAGGTGGCGGTGGAGGAGGTGGGGTGCGACGGACGGCCGGCGTCTTGTGTGGGCAAGCGGATGCGGGAGGTGGCGGTGGAGAGAGAGGTGGGGCGCTTGGCCCGGAGGCAGTGTGGCGGAGGTGGGTCGGCGGCCGGCGCCCAAGGCCATGCCGAACCGGGAGGAGGCGGCGGGTCCCAAAGCGATGGAGTCAAGGAGATGGGAGGAGGAGAACTAAGTTAGGGTTGACTGTTCAGCCTTGACTTGAATACTTGATTCCCTTGAGCGCATTGCGCGCGCTTGAACTGCAGACGGGCGTGGTAAGCGGGGTGCCAAATTCTGATACTCTGATGCTAACGAGCCCTAACGAGTTAACGAGTTGCTCATGAGCCAGCTCGGCTCGACTCGTTAACAAAACGAGCTTTTTTGCCGGCTCGGCTCGTTAAGGGACCGAGTTCGAGCCGAGTCGAGCCGAGCTGGCTCGCGAGTTTCGAGCTTTTTTTCCACCCCTAGTCGTGTGACTTGGTGCTAGCATACTGGCGTACAGTGTTCCATTCCTGGACATGTGGATACTGTAGAGACGCTACTGTAGTTGCTGTTGCGCTCGAAGACGATCCGCGATCTTCACAAAGAACTGTAGAGGTTGCTGGAGGAGACGATCGACTACGCTTAATGATCGATTACGACCATTACATCGATGTGCTCTACGTTGGATCAGGCTACTCCAACTCTTCTTCTGCTGCACTACGCGTCTGATGGTAACGATCTATGATCATTTACTTGCTTGATTTCTTGATTTACGTAATTTTGAATTGCCAGCTAATGTAGCATATCCGTATCCTTTCTTAAGCTAAGACAGGTGTTGCATCTGCCTCGGCCGCTTCTATTCCCGCACGCAGGCATACGTGCGTGGCCGAGACAGATACGGGCTGATCTCCTCTCTCTACTATTTCTTTGTTTTTTCTTCTTTCTCCTTATTTCTTTTCTAGCCCTTTAAACACTAGAACGGATCCGGAGCACGATCCTACTTTAGGATCATGATTCTATAAAATTCTAATCTATATACCAATGTGTCATCTTAGCCGATCGTTCGATCTCATAATCCGTATTGTGAGGTTGACAACCTTGATACACGCGTTAATAGTGCTTAAAGAACATGAGATAGTCCTTTATGAGAGGCTTTAGGTGCATTGCTGTGCAAATGCAAAAGGGGTACTCAAAAACAGTTAGAAACTATGTTTTAACACTGAATTTTCATGGGACCTGTAAGAAGAAACTAAGAACACAGCACGAACAACACATTCTGAACTTACGGTCGGCATAATAGAAGACGATGGCACACCACTCAGCAGCAAACCAGCGAACAAAGAAAGCAAGCACGGATGAATCTAAACAAATCTCTAGTAGCCGCTATTCTGGTCATTCTTTTGTGGGAGATGATGATACTCTTTTGTGGGCATGAAAGTTAATAGCAAACCACTAAGCAAACATCGAGAGAAAGAAGTCTCACAACAGCTACTGTATTTCTCAGATGCATACAAGCGCGCTAAGAAAATATCATAACAGGCATTTTGTTAGTGATGAATGGCTGAAGATGTCGATACAGAATCAACGCTGTCATAGCATTAAGCTGCTTCTGTTTCACTCATGCAGAGCTGTCTGCTGGCTTCGATTCTTCGTCATTTGTCTTAGTTGGGCTCATACCTTCAATGCCCATCTCACCCTTGAGGTCATTGATGCTCTGCTCCAATTCACCGATTCTTGCACCCATTTCATCTAGTGAGCACTTGTTAAGGATTATACACAAAAGCAGGGAGACATATGCAGATAATATCCTGTCGCCGGTATCAGAAATTAATCGAAGAAAGTGAACGTTTCGAAGGTAGATAAATGGTGTGAAATGGTGATAACAAAGATGGCTTTATTCACCACCAAATAAACCTTAGTAGTTCCCAGTCCCACTTATTTATTGGATTGTCCCAGTCATCAACTCTAAGATGTTAGCAAATAACAAAACTGCTTTATTCAGGGTTTTGAAGAAGTTAACAAACCCCACAATAAGAAGACTGCATCTTTCAGGGTTTTGAAGATTTGCACTTGGATTATCCTCCTAATTGAATTCACCAAATGAGTCTTTTTTTTAATATATAATTTCAGTTACTACTGGAATCAGGAATTTGGACTTGCACTATCATTTATCCTGTGACTAATGGACACATCGGCGATCTAGTAGAACATGAATACATACTTGTTAGTATTTTTTACATTCTCAAAACTAAAATAGTAATGATGTTAATATTCTCTGCGTGACAGAAAAAGCTGAATGTATTAA
Source organism: Phyllostachys edulis (assembly GCA_036346405.1). Lineage (NCBI taxonomy): Eukaryota > Viridiplantae > Streptophyta > Magnoliopsida > Poales > Poaceae > Phyllostachys > Phyllostachys edulis. The sequence goes on from CM070555.1 coordinate 56,676,804, forward strand.
AAGAACTAAAAAGTGCAAAATAGAACTAATTTAGAAGGATATTCTTTGAAATGATGTTCTCCGACATAGCTTGGAACCTGGTTTGCTGTAAGTTGTTCAAATTTAGTAAAAGAAAAGTAAGTCGACAATATGCACATAATGCGCCACAACAAAAGTAAAAAACTCACCATCTGCATTAGAAGATTTTGCACCTGCAAACAATGGGCAAAAATAAAAGATTAACAAGTGCACCAGTAAGTATAACCAAACATACAGTTCAAATCTACAATTTATATTACCCAAATAAATAATAAACTCAAAGAAAGATCTAATACTCACGAAAGCGGTCATGTCAGCAGTGCTTTGCGCCGAGCCATCCGAATCCTGTTCAGCCTGCAGTAAACAAGGGAAAGGGATTGAATGAACAAATTCGGAAAACCTAACCACAATACTCAGGCCAAGAAACCAACTGCAAGTACACCATACGCATCACAGTTCACAAGTAATAATCCTAAAAGAAACAGGCGATTGATCTCTACAGATTATAATTCTAGTAAATGTTCCAAAATCCCATGAAGCGGGGCATTTCACCCGTCAAAGCCACCTATCTCCCAAACGGAAACCGCCCCGTATCCTCTAGAAGCGGCTAGGAAGCGGAAACTTCTTAAAAAGCCAGCAAAATTTGCACGCCCTAGATAAATCATGCAGCGCCAAACAGGCAACGCACGGAAGAGCCGGCGGAAAATGGCAGCAAACATTTCTTGGAGCTGTTCGCAAGGATCCGGCCGGCGGCATTATTCGCCGCAAAATCCACAAACTGCGCTCTCGTGGGCGACAAGAGTCGGGTCGTGGGTGGCATAGGAGGAGGGGAGGGTCGCTGACCTTGATGGGGATGCCGCCGGAGTTGGGAGTCGCCATTGCTGCCGGCGAGAGGGAGGGCGTCGAACAGCAGATCCGCTCGCCGTCGGTCGGTGGTTGGGATATTGGGGGCTCCCAGGTTCGAAAGTGGGGTTGTGGCACGGCGCACGAGTGGGCGAGGGGAGCTCGTTGGATCGATCGGTGGAGAAGGCTTTGGCCCGCCTCTCGTTTACGAAGTGTGGACACTTTTGGTCTTGATCATTCGAAATTCCAAATCTAGTTTTTTTTATTCAAAAATTTCAAATCTAGTCTTGTCCTTTCACTTGCTGTGCTCGGAGAAGACAGTAGTTAGGTGCTGCCATCGGGGACAGCAACATCTTGCCTGCTGCGCCTGGGGACCGCAGCAGGTGGTCGCAGCACTGTAGCAGAATTTTTCATTTAAGTATATTTTTTGGAGGAATTTATAAATATAGAAAATGAGCTCAAACAATTATGAAATTTTTTGTAGAGCCTCCCAACATAGTGTACTTGCTTGTGTAATTTTTTCAGAATATTATCTATTCTGCTTTTTTCTCAAAAATTTATTTAAATATATTATTTGTAGGAATTTTCTAATATAGAACATGAGGTCCAAGCATTATGAATTTTTTTCAAGCTCCTTACATAGTGGACTTGATTGTGCAATTTTTTCATAATTTTATATGTTCTGAAATTATCGCGACAAATTAAGAGTTTAGGTCTCGAAAATTAGGACGAAAGGTTTCGAAAATTAGGGTTTCATGATTTTATGTGACTTGGAATGTGAGAAGTTTAGTGCCACATGACTACTCTAGGTAAGAAACACTCTCTCCTCCGCACATTTGTCGCCCCGTCGCTGTTGTCCCCCCTTACCCGCAGTTCTCGCTTTTATGGCATACTGAATCTCTGGACCCGACTCCCGATTGATTCGCTTGCGCACCTCCACGGCAAGGGTGTTCTGTGACGCGGTGTTAAACCGAACCTTGTCGTGTGCTACGTGCTCCTTGCAGTATATGGCATTGTAGCGTAACAAGACCGAGGTGGTGTAGGATCAAGGATAACCGACTAGAGGGGGTGAATAGGAGGTTTTTAAACTTTTTAACAATTTAACAATTTAAACCAATTAATAACTTAGTCTAAACAAGTTATACTTCTAGCTAGGCACTTTAATCACAATAAACAAGCTAGAAATATAAATGCGGAAATATAAAAACTAGAAATAACCACAATGAGACAACGATGTTCTCCGTGGTATCAAGACTTCTTGGTCTTCACTAGTCCACGTTGAGGAAGCTTAACAACTCAAGCGGCTCCATGAATTAAGCCTTCCTCGATCACTATGGTTGTTCTTCCTCCGCTCCGGAGATGGCGAACACCAAACCACTCACAAACTTGCACCGGACCTCTTCACAATCTTCTTGAAGAGATCACCGTGCTACACCGCCAAGGCCGTCTATGAGTTCGGCAAAACTCCAAGAGTAACAAAACCAAGACCTTCGCTTGACGATGCTCAAGTGCAATAGGATCAATCTAGAATGAATTGATGGACTTGAATGAACTCAACTGCCAACCAATGAATGCACAAGAGAATTTTGGGTGTTGAGTGAATGCACTTGGCTCCAAGGCTCTAAGGATGTTAAATATTCACTAGCAACTGTCCAAGGCGCGCTTAGGGGTATTTATAGCCCTCACCAAAAATTATGACCGTTGGGGACCAAATCCTTAACTTTCGGCAGATTAAGACAACCGCGTTAAGAGCCCGGTTGAACCGCATTTTGCGTCAGAAGCCCGTAACGGCTAGAACGGCGACACTTATTACTCTGACATAGCCGTTGAAATTTGCCGTCCGGTATAACCGCCAAGTAACTTGCGGTACAACCGCATCGCCTTGGTTGAATCAGATTGAGCGCCAGACAACCGATCGTAGGGTTTCCAAACTGCTGAAATGACAAGCTCTCTGGAAAATATGAACCACCTTATAAGAATCGGTACAATCGCATCGCGGTTCAACCGCTTCCCAAAAGTGGTTCAGCCGAAAATCACAGAGAGCTCTAGGTCGTATTTACACTTGTTCTGGTTTTCTTGAACTGTCATATAAAAATCGGTTCACCAAAATCAGATGCAATGGATTCTCGGCCGACAGTTCAACCAAAACCAAAGAGAGGTTCGAGCGGATGCACTGGTTCTGTTTTTATTCAACCGCCAACTAAATATCGGTCATATCGTACAGAAAGGTACTACCGATTTTAGACAAAGTGGACAAAGCTTTCAAATTTCAAGAGAATTCAAATGCATGCATGATCCTAAATCGATCCATATGGCACAAGAATATGCTATCAAGCTACTAGCCAAGATCCCTCTTAATAGTACGGCATTTAACCTATAATCCGGTCTTCAAACCAAATCTCCTAAGACCGATAAAACATAAAATGATCCTAGACTATTTGTACCTTGTCTTCAAGCCATGTAGATCTTCATGTTATCCTTTGGCATGCATCTTTACGTCATCAAATTCACCAATGGGACTTAACCTTGTAAATACTCAATAAACATGTTAATCCCATATTCACATATTATCATTAATTACCAAAACAATTTTTAGGGGCCTAGATGCTTTCAATCTCACCCTTTTTGGTAATTGATGACAACACACCTAATATGTGAGAGAAAGATTGTTTTGAATATACTAGAGTGTATATTATTTTGATGACTTAACAGCAAAATAATTCTTGCAATAAGCTTAAAGATATTAGAGAATTATTTCTTTGTTAAATCCAATTTAAAGAAAGCTCACCCTAAACATGTGCATATAAATGATAGAGAATTTTGCAAGCACATGAAGAGAAAATTTTGGCGGAGTTTCTTTAGCATGATTGAAATTGAGGGAAATGCAACAATGAAATATGACAATAACATGGATTGCATTTCATGAGAATAGCATACATAATATTCAACCAGTTCAACATTAAGAGCAACAAAGCGACATAGTTATAAACTATTACAAGCATACGAGGTTCAACAAGTTCAACAATAAGACCACATTACAAAACACATAAGTCCATATATGGTAATATTTAGCAAAAGATGCTCCCCCTAAATCTATGTCTTCACATATTGTCTTCTAACTTCTCCCCCTTTGGCATCAAAATACCAAAAAAAACTCAGGCGACGGGGTCCTGAGGAGAAGGATCCTGAGAAGCGAGATCCAGAGAAGACGGGCCTGAGCTGGAGCTGAAGACACTGGAAGTGGAGCTAGAGGAGCTGAGTCCTGAGTGGCTGTGGTCTGAGCCGGAGGAGGAACTGGGGCCGGATCCAAAGTCTTGGCTCAGAGGAGCGGGATCTGAGGCACGGACTCTGTGGTGGTCTTTGGAGAAGGTGATGCTTGGTCTTTGGAGCAGAGCTAATGGTGGAGCAACAGGAGCTGGAGCCTGAGGCACTGAGACTGGGACCTCCTGAGGTACAACAGAAGATGTAGAGGTCTTGGAAGCTGAACGAGGACGACGGGTGTAAGTGTATCGCTGAGGAGCCTTCACCAAATCCTCTAGGTCATTTAAGCCCTCCATCATGGCACTCATCCTGTTGAGAACCTCAATCTGAAAATCATTTCGAACTAACTCCATGTCAGTTAGCTTGTTGAGGGTCTCATTTTGAAATTCTATTTGAGCAGTCTTCATCTCTTGCAGTTGGCTAAGAATTAGCTGTTGATTTTCAAGGATTTGTGCAATGAAACCTTCAGCAAGAGCAGTATCAGCAGCAGGAACGACCTCAGCAATAGGATCATCCTCAGTGGCACGACGAGGAGGAATACCGTCTTGTGGCTTATAAGACTTATGAACTGAACCCAATCCACCACGATACTCTATCTTCTTTGTGATCAAGGCCATAATGTATGGTGCATAGTAAATCCTCTTAATCCTGTCATTTTTGGAAGATACTATGCCTTGAAGAATCACGTCCACAACATCAAACTTTACTCCTCTCATAATAGGATCAATTATATTCCAAGCATGACCCCCTGATTGCATCAAAATTTCCACTCTTAGGGTAGAAGGTATGGTTTATAATCCTGTTAACCATACTTGGTTTGGGTTTGAGTCCAGTAACTGTGCCAAGCTTGTTTTTGACGGAGGAATCATAATAATCATTAAGCGGGAGGCGATGGCGGGGCTCTCAAAAATCTTCTCCCATGAGTTTGATCGCACTCTCAAAACTCTTTCAAATTCACCTTTAGTGCTCTCCAGATTTCTGGTCACTGTTATCCATCTAAAAGATTTCAAATCTGCATCGACATGTATTGTGGCATAAAACTGTCTAATCAATTCATCATCATAATTTTGCTTGATTGCCACAAGGTCATGGAGACCCACCCGATGAAATAATTGATAAATGCCACTGTAGCTATCTAAAGAGTTCATGTAAGACCACTTAATCCATCTATGATGTGCAAACTTCCTGTGGTGTTCATAAAGCTGTTCGTACACTTGTTCTTGGAAAACAGTGTGAAATCTAGGGTTAACACGGTCTGATTTAAAAGTGTATTGATTTACATGCCTTTTCAGCGCATACTCATCTGGTGTTATCAACCTCAAATCAGTTGGAGGCTCTAGAGGCTCTCCCAAGTCATCAAAAGTCCCTGCTGTCCTAGCTTGATCTGACTCGGTCTCAGCCTCAGAGTCAGAAAAGTTTGCTTCCTCCTCGCTTTCCTCAGTCTCAGACTCAGATGCTGGCTGCTTGCCCTTGCCATGCCCAACCTTTCGCCGAACAGATCTTGCTTGAGTTGGGACTGCTGCACGCTTTCGTTGAGATGGAGCCGTTGACGATTGAGACGAGGATTGCCCTCTTGGAGGTCCATGCGACTTCCGGGACAAGATGCGAGTCCTAAGCATCTTTACAAAGATATAAGAGGTTACAAGGAGTCCAAAGGATTAATCAAAGTAGAATTAAGTGAAAAGAAATTTAACTTTCTGTTTTTCAGTCAGGAAGATCGGTCAAACCGACGTTCAATGGTCGGTACAACCGAACTTCGGTTGAACCGCACTCAAGATCCGATTGTACCGATCGTCTGACCGACTTCTTGGTTAAACAAAAAATTGGATTTTTGATGGTTTTTCATGGAGTGGATCCATGGAATGATTGCACAAGCATCATTAGACATCAAATATGCAACTTTGCTCAACTAGAAACCAGAAAATCACTCACATTTTCAACTTAACCTAAAATGATACCTAGGGTTTCAAAGTTTAGGTAAAACAAAGAAGAAAAGGAGTTTTACCTTGGGGATTGAAGGAGTGAAACCCTAAGGATGCAGGAAATCAACAGGAGATGAAGAAACAACCGAAGGATTTGTGGATTCTTCGATGGGATTTCGGGGTTCTTCGGGAGAGAGAGAGAGAGAGAGAGAGAGAGAGAGAGAGAGAGAGAGAGAGAGAGAGAGAGAGAGAGGTGGTGCGGTTTAGAAACGATCGAGCCATTATTGGGGTTAAGTCGTGGCCCAAACAGTAACCGCAGGGAGTTAATTGCCTTCTTTGAAACGGACGCGGTTGAACCGACAACAAACTTTCGGTTGAACCGCAGTTATAACGCCGGTTGTACCGTAAAAATGGTCGTACCGTGCATAACACGCCGGTTGAACCGATTATCTTGGAGCTTCACGGAATAGCTCTGGAGTCACTTTGGAATTGAGATAATTTGCAAATGATCCTTAGTTTTGCACTCAAATAAATATCATTAAGGATCATTATGCATAGAATAAACTATTGTCTATATGAGAACATAATTTTTATGAACATAGCTGTCTTTAATAAAAGATTTTAAAAATACTTTCATAAAATAGTCAAAAATCATCAAACAAAGGACAATGCGTGAGGAGTTCAAACAACATTTGAATAGTCTATGACATTTAATTCATTCCTCAATTTACAAAAGCGGCCTTTATCTAATGGCTTGGTGAAAATATCCGCTAATTGGTCTTCGGTTCTTATGTGGCTAATTTCAATATCTCCCTTGCTCACATGATCTCTCAAGAAATGGTGGCGAATATCTATATGCTTGGTTCTTGAGTGTTGAACAGGGTTATTAGCAATTTTCACGGCACTATTATTGTCAAACAAAAGAGGCATTTTATCAAATTTAATTCCGTAATCCATCAACGTTTGCCTCATCCATAGCAATTGAGCACAACAACTTCTTGCGGAAACATGCTCGGCTTCGGTGGTGGATAATGCTACGGAGTTTTGTTTCTTGGATGACTATGATACTAAAGATCTTCCTAAGAATTGACAACTACCCGAAGTGTTTTTTCTATCCACTTTACAACCCGCATAATCGGAATCGGCATAACCAATTAAATCAAATTTAGCACCTTTCGGGAACCAAAGGCCAATGTTAGAGGAATGCTTTAAATATCTTAGTATTATTTTAACGGCCATTAAATGGCACTCTTTTGGAGTTGCTTGAAAACGTGCACACATGCAAATACTAAACATGATATCGGGCCTAAATGCGGTAAGATAAAGCAAGCTACTAATCATAGATCTATAAAGCGTTAAATCTACCGGTTTACCTCCCTCATGTAGATCAAGATGACCATTTGTAGCCATAGGAGTCTTTATGGGCTTTGCATCTTCCATGCCAAATCTTTTGAGTAAATCCTTCACGGACTTGGTTTGACTTATGAATGTCCCATCTTTGAGTTGCTTGATTTGAAGTCCAAGGAAATAGCTCAATTCTCCAATCATGGACATTTCAAATTCTCTAGACATCATATCACCAAACTCTTCACAAAAATCTTGATTAGTAGACCAAAAAATGATATCATCAACATAAATTTGACATACAAAGAAATCATCATCTAAAACTTTAGTAAATAAAGTTGAATCAACTTGCCCAATTTTGAATCCTTTTGAGACTAGAAAATCTCTAAGGCGTTCATACCATGCTCTAGGAGCTTGTTTAAGACCATAGAGCGCCTTGGAGAGTTTATAGACATAATTTGGATTTTTAGGATCTTCAAAACCGGAAGGTTGTTCAACAAAGACAAGTTCGGATATTTTGCCATTTAGGAATGCACTTTTGACATCCATTTGAAATAGTTTAATATCAAAGCATGATGTAAAAGCAAGTAATATCCGAATTGACTCAAGTCTAGCTACAGGAGAAAAAGTTTCACCAAAATCCAAACCTTCAACTTGTGAATACCCTTGAACGACCAATCTTGCTTTGTTTCGAACAACCAAACCATTCTCATCTTGCTTGTTCCTAAAGACACATGCAACAATATATTTAAATAATTTTTTTGAGAAACAAGAAGAATAGATAAAATTTTGAAAAAAATACACATGCAAGTACACTCTGTTGGGAGGCTCCACAAAAAATTTCATAATTTTTTGAGCTCATTTGCTATATTTATAAATCCCTCCAAAAAAATATACTTAAATGAAAAATTCTGCTTTCTGATCTTTGCTGACCACTGCTGCGGTCCCTAAGCCTGACGAGCAAGTTCTTCTTGTCCCCGAGGGCAACACCTAGTCGCTGCCTTCCCGGCCTTGCAGTGGAAGGAAGGGGCTAGATTTGGAATTTTCAGATAAGGAAGGTTAGATTTGGAATTTCAAATGAACAGGGGGCCAGCCGTGTCCACGCTTCCTCGTTTACGGTTGTGCTGGGTTAAGCTAGAAGGCCAGCCGGCCTTTAAAAATCTTAACCCTCGCTCCAGTGCACCGCTCCTCTTAAAAAAAAACTTCAGTGCAGAGGTGGAGTTGAGCCGTAGGCGCAGGGTCCAAATATCACGTGAATTAATGACTCTATAGCTGTTCTGCAGTGTGAGGTGGTGCACAGTTGAAGCTCCATAGCTGGACGGCCCGAGTTCTGCCCATGTGCCAACTACGCCACTGCTTTAGTGTATCATTGCGTGGGGCCACAAGGCGGCCGTTTATGGTTTGGAAAAAAAAATCTATATTACACTTTGAACTTTGATAATCTGTTTACTTAATGCCAGAACTAAAAAAGTGGATATTGAAACATCTGAACTTTCAAAAAACTGGAGCATCTAGCATGGTTTTAGAGGTGGTTTTACCAACGTGGATTGAGGTGGACAGGTTTTGCCACACAGAAGTTGACATGGAGGTTTTTGAAGCTAACTCAGCAAATTAACATACTAAACTCTGTCTGTCCTATGCGCTCTCTCTTAATCTCTCTATCTCTGCTGGGAAAATTCTCTTTTCATTGGCTGTGCTTCTTGCCTCCTGTGATGTCGCAAGCCGTACAACCGTGTCGCCTCGTTGGCTCCGGCCCTTTCTTCCCGAACGTGTGCACCCGCTAGAGCCCACGGAGAACATATCGTTGGGCTTGTCTGGTTAGTGCTCGAGGCTGTATGCTTGAACAAAAGTAGTGCCGGAAGGTAATCTAGAATTCTGATGGTTTATGTCTGGTCAGGCAAGTATGTGGATATGGTGTTTGGTTAGAGACTTGGTTTTGGAGAAAACGTAAAATAAAAAAAAATCATGTTTTGAAAAAAAAAAGAAAGCGTAAAAGTATAAAGTATGCTTTCATAGTCAAATCATCATCATCCCCAAACCAGCGTCGGTGGAGGCCGCGCTCAGAGGAAGACGGCGACTGGTGCCTAGACATTTGATTTTGTGCAACTGAGCCTGGTGGGGGTGCATGGACTAGGAAGCTAACTAGGGTGTTAACCTAATACACCCCTAGTATACTCCAACAACGTTCCGGCCAGACACGTACAGACCAGGACGCGAACCAAACACTCAGTAGTCAGTAGTTCGCCAACACGCTCGCCAACTTGGAGCTGCCGAGCTTCAACCACCCGCTGCTCGGGTATGATGGGTTTTTTTGGGTCGACGACAGACACCAGGCTGCAGGCCCAGATCGTCCAAGTAATCTGGATTGCACTACTGCACTAGTTGCATTTGGATCTGGATTCCCAGCAATTCAAATCAAAACATTGTGATGGGGAGCAAGAAGAAGAAAAATATTAGTGCATTTGGTAAGCCTAGCACGACGCGATCTAGTGAAATGGATCCTCTGTATTGAATATATCAATGCAGATGATCTATAGTGTTGTGCATTAGCACGCGATCTCCACCGTCCGATAGAAAAACAAAGGTCCAGATCAATAGATACACTAGCTTTGCTACAATATTTCTTCAAGATAATCAGTAGAAGTCTTTATTCAAAGACGAGACACAAATCACTATTCACACAAAATTCCATAGTCTGAGGGATAAAATCAACAAAAAAGTAATGTAAGGGCTTGGCTGCACAAAACAGAATAACTTATGGGCTTATAGTGCAATATTGCCCCCTTTTTTTTTAACTATATGTCAAAACAAATGCATTTATATTCGTACTATTTTTATTAAATTTGTCACGTCTTTTTACCACGTAGATTCACACTTAGAGCTTGTTTGGATACATAGTATTTTTAGAGTTTTTAGACAATAACATGGTATCTTAAAAATACCACAGTAACAAAAACTTTGAGCTATTTGGGTATAACAAACTCTGCAGTTTATAAACCATAGTATGTCAAACACCACGGCTTTTTTCCAGAGTATTTAAAAAACCGCTCAAGACCTCTTTTTTTTTTTTAAAAAAAAAACAGTGCTCAAGCCAAGGAAGTTCCGGCTCCCATCGTTGCTTACCCATCGTGCCAATCAATTTTTTCCCTCCACTCTCTCGTAAGGTGGATCCAACTACTACCCACATAAGCATCCACCGTAGCAAATCTTCACCCTGTTTCTTATTGCAAATTACTAACGATTGGAATGTTGAGATAACGACAGTCGTCACATTGCTGACTCGTAGATTAATCCATACATGAGTAATCCTATGAACACAATAGAAGCAAGATGGACACAAGTGTATAGAGGAGGATCCAAGATCTTTATTCATATGTATGTTTGTTGTACATGAGGTCCTCATATATATAGCTAATAGGGGTGAAAGCCCTCCAGAGACGGTTTAGTCATTTGCCCATAACTAGGTTTCGTAACACTCCGCCTTGGGCAATAGACAACGATATGCAAATATCTCATAAAAAATTCATTCCAAAAACCCAATGGGAAAAAAGGAATGGAGAAAAGAGTACATTATATTTGTAAGTTGTATTACACTTGTTGCCTCACTAAAAGCCTTCATGTGAGAAAACTTTAGGAATACTCACTAAGAAAAAGAGTACAACATTTAATCTTTAGGATCTAATTTTCAAGATTTTGGATAAATCCTCATGATTTGACAAGGGTTATAATTTAGGGATTTACTCTCCCTGAACTCTGCAACTCTTTAAACCATCTCATTCCAATGCCATAAATGCATATTTGAAAACTGGATGAAGGCAGAGACTTAGTGAATAAATCAACTAGATTTTTACAAGACTTTGTTTGCAGAATCTTTGCCGCACCATTCTTTTGGATTTCATGAGGATGGAAAATTTATAAGCAATGTGCTTTTTGATGTTGATCTTGACATAACCTGTTTGCATTTGTGTAATACAAGCAGCATTATCTTCATAAATAATTGAGGAGGTATTGACGGTATTAATGCCACAATACTTCTGAATGTGGTTAATCACACGTCTGAGCCAAACACATTCAAGTGAGACTCCATATAGTGTTATAATCTCTGGGTGATTGGTAGAAGTAGCTACCAAGGTCTGCTTAGATGACCGCCAAGAGATGGCTGCACCAGTACAAAGTAATATAAATATATTCTGAGATTTTGCACTATAGAGATTTGACAGACAGTTATCATATCTTCAGGATTTGGTAATGATAATCATGATCTATGCACGATCTTTATGATCTTTGCATTGTCGACCAACTGGATGTAAATTGTTAAGTTTTAAAACCTTCAAGGTGAATTTAAACAGTAATCATCGTATCAATACCTTCTAGGCTTGACTAAGATTTCCAAAATCTCAAGTATGATGATTAGTGTTTAGCATATGCTCTTCCTGAAGACAACTTCTGTTGAAGTCTTGTTTCTCGAATGCCTTTCATATATTTTACAAAAATGAATATAGGCAAGTGTATTATGATCAAATCAACTGGATTACCACAATGCAGAATCTTACATATAAATATCCTATTACTCATTTGGAGATTTTTGGGATAAACACTATTCGGGAGTAACATGCTTAACTTATCAAATACCACTATTCGATTATGCAATACAAGTAGATTATCCTTGCAGAGGATATGAGGTAATATTAGTTACAAAGTTGTATGCCTTCTGGATATAATTTATCAAAACCTTTCAGGGTCTTAATATTTTGTAACTGTCTCTCGGTGATTAAAGTTACAACGAATAGTCTATTCTGCAGAACTATAAAGTATAGTTGTACCACTCTAGAGTAAAATATGACCAGTCTTAGTTTTGGTGTTTAGGGGATTAATTGTCAATATCATTAATGTATGTTGTACCTTCATGATACTAGAGGAAACCACCATTCCACTAACTTTTGGTGGCAGATGCACTTTATAAGTGCTTGTGTGGCGCACTTCTGGTCTTTAGGTTCCTCATTAATTTTTTTCAGGTCTTGATGGGTCCTTTTCCACTTCTAGTGATCATATGATTATTGGTGTGATTAAGAGATCGACTGGTAAGATAATATTCCTTTAGTGATACGAACTCTCTTCCGGGAGATGCTCTTACTACAGGTAAAGGCTGTTGGGTATGAGTTTTATAAATATTGCGATTTTGTTTCCTTTCTTACTGGGAATTTTGAGTATTTCGAGGATCTCAAGAAGGGTTTTCAAAACCCATTGACAACATATTTTATTTATTTGCTCATGCCATTTGCCATAATTATTATGTAACGGAACATTATATCATTCATAATAGGAGAGTAACGGTCTCTACGGGGACCTTTGAATCATAGCTTTCACCACTTCATTATATTCATAATGACCCATCAAGGTTGAACTACCTGGTTCCAATACTTTTATTTAACAATTACGGTTCAGCCTCATATGCTTTCATTATGCGACCCGATATGAACGCTTCAAGCACTCGGCCATGGAATTTGGTTTTGGACCCGTGTTCTCATAAGAGAAATTTTAGCAATTGTACAAGCAAAGTGGTTGTCGACAACTTTTCTCCCATATCCTCTAACTTGAGGGTATGTCAGTGTTAACCAGATCTTTGTCATTTTCCAAACAAGGTGAGTTCTCTTCAAATTGCAGGGGCTTTCAACTTCATGATGAACCTATTCATAAGGTATTTCACCTTCAAGGTGAGTTCTCTTCAATAGAGTTAAATGAGTGATTAACAATTGTTTTGAATAGTGTCATTAGATCTTAGACCCGCAGATGTCCCCACAGATTTTAGATCAGGGCCAATAAGTCAATTTCGCATATGTGGATATACTATTCAACCCGGGGTATTCCACTCTTAGCGATGTATTTACTGCAAGTAAACACTATGGTAACTCCTCCATAATTAGAAAGTATCTGGCAGACTCACCGCTTCTGGCGTACAGGAGTATAAACTAAACCTTAAATTTAGCTTGACTAGTGTGTGTATCTTAGTACTAAAGATCTTTTCCTTATGGAAAATACGATGACATTCAAACTTTGGGGCATTTCTCTCCCCTAATGCCGACATTTGATCTTTATTAATAGCATACAACAAAATTCCCTTATCATAGGCACATAATTGATTGAATTTTATATCCAACATGATCTCCAACAACTGGTGGTGGCTCAAAAGTGTATGCTACAATGGTGATAACATGTAGAAAATTTTTGATTCTTCCAACACGCACTTATTTCAATAAGGGGTTTGATGATTATATGTAGTGAGCTAAACTTTTATCAGTGCAGTGGCAAGAAAACTGCATGATCCTAATATTTTGTAGGATATTCCAACTGTAGGTTGGTTATTAATGTACGATGAAGGTCCCATACGGCCATACGAGGGTTCGAGAGTTGGCAGACTTATTCTATAGACTAGCTTCTTTGTTATTTGCCTAAGTTTTGATCCAATTACTCATACCTTATTTTAAATAATTTGCATCATTAAACTTCAAGTTTATAATTACACAACATATTTTCTTTTGGTCATAAGCAATATGTTCTAATAACATAAAACTACAGGATGCTCTTCAGGAACATAGATATAATACTGGAACATAAACTATTTGAGCATAGTTAAGCTACACGTAAATACTGGATTTTCTTCTGCACTTCAAATCTAGTCGAATCACCCAAATAGTATAATTATTCGACGGGAATATTTATTGTTCAACAGGAACACCAAATTTAATTAACGGTGATAAATTTATGCATGTGTCATTTTCGATGAGTATGGTACACTTTGGTGCATAGCCAAACATAGCATATGTGCGACTGTGTCAAGCGGCCGTTGATTTGCCTTGTGCATTCCCGCATGCTGGCAGTTAACATATTGCTAAAGACACAAATCAATTGCCCTTCATGGACAGCAATGATTGTGGTTGCCAACTAAAGGGATACGGGTAGGCTACACTAGCTGGTAATTAAAAATTTTTACCACGTAAAACAGGAAGCCATGCAAGCTAGAGATCATAGATTGTTACCACTAGATGTGCAGTGCAGTGGAAGAAGAGTTGGATCAGCCTGATCCAACGTCAAGCACGTCGATGTAGTGGTCGTAGTCGATCGTCCAGTGTCCTCGATACTGATCCTCTCTTCTAGCAACCAATTGCGTTCCTTATGAAGATCGTGAATCATTCTCGTTCAACACAGCAGCAATCACAATAACGCCTCTACGGTATCCACACGTCCAGGGATGGAACGCCATACGCTGGTGTGCTAGCACCAACCCACACGGTAGGACCCTCGAGAAGATGGCGGCTAGGGTTTCGGTGATGTAACTCATGTCATCGGTCCCAACAGCCTCATTCATCCCCTTATAAAGAGCCCATGATGGATCCTATCTGAACTCGTTTGTTTCAACCTGTTAAGTGTGTGACCCTGTATGTTCATGCATAATCGGTTGTGACTTGAAAACTCTTTTATGATCACAAGTCGTTAGCGGTTCCTAGCAGTACATAACAATACCCAAATGCACATAAATTATATCGGATAAACCTTAATGCAATATGATCTATGACTAGGTCCTTATCACTTACGACCAATTCATATTTAGTCATGGCCAGTTCATAACTTCTTATGACTAGTTAGTGATTATGTTCGACCAGTCTATGACCAACTCATAACTCCATATGACCAGTCCGTATCTGGTCGAATTGAACGACCTGCTTGTGTGTTCTCTCTTTGCCTCATGATATCTGGTTGAACTCCAGGTAAGATATTTTGCCATCCATGAACTGTTCAATACTTTCTCGATCGAGTGATGGATAATTTCATGTGGTCGACTCTTCGACCACTAGTGGCGTGGCCATGCACTTCCTTTATCCGATCACATCGAGAGGCCCAAAGATATCTCTCCTGTTATGTTAGGAGTGATAAATCCTATATCTGACCAGTCACATCCCTCCGCATGTTTCATAGCATACCCGAAAGCTACCTTTATAACTACCCAGTTACGAAGTAGTGTTTGGCAACCCCTAAGTGTACTATTACATATGTAGAAAACCATGCTGATCTTAGGTCTAAGGATTATATATCATCATTGCTTGAGTCCAACTGATGACACATAAAATCATAACAATCTTAATAGTTTCTCAAGGTGGGTTAATCCAACACTATGTTCTCTAACATGTGTTCACATTATTGATTCGATATCCCTATATCCATGACCGGTGAAACATGGTCATCAATCAATATATGTGCTGGTCGTAGTGTTCCGACCAGTGATATCCGACTAGAGATACATTTAGAATGACATCATATAAGTTAAAGAGTTTCACCAACAAGTCACATACTTGTTAATCTTTTTAACTGATAATTCATTCAAGGAACATAATAATATTTATTCTATAACTCATAAACATAGACATGATACAATCATCTTTATGATTGCCTCTAGGGCGTATCACCAACACCAACAACATGAGTATGAGCAATGGTGTAGATGCCATTTTCCATATCCATTAGATAAGGATAATAATCATGCAATTTACTTTAATTATCTCCTAAAATAAACTAGATTAATTTATTGCTTCAGGCTAATTTGCTTCTGGCTTTGACCTGGGATATGCCACTGTGCCTACCATGACTCTTGTTTCGAACTTTTTTCTATGCGTCTTAAGTTCCAATATCCCACACATGCCCAATTTCCTCCCTATTTTCACTCCAACTATATAATCCCGAGTGATAGCGTGTGCATCTGGCATGTGCTTGAAATCAACTCGGAGTTTTAGCAAAGATTTGCAATCATACTCCAACAAGAGTACAATTTTGTTGGCATGAAACCAATATATACTCTGTAACATTTTGCTTACAAAGTTCTTTAATTAAGAAATCAGTGTGGTGGAGGATAGTATTATATAGACTCCAAGTTTTAGGGCTTAAGTTATTTTGTACTTATTTGAGGAATATGGTGTTTTCTAGCTAAAGTGATCCATCAGAGATCAACATATGACTAGGCTTGTTCCGGTGCCACTGAGAAAAATATTTTCCCATTTTGCCATCCGGGCACCCGTGCACTACAAGCTAGTGAATTGGGGCTTATTAGGTATCAAGAGTGCATGTCCAATATTTAGTTAGTAAGACGTGGCAATGTATTTTCAATTTTCAGACATACTGTTTACAAAAAAAATTTATTCCATGGTAGATTAATTATTTTACTACATGAAAAAATATGCTACTGGCAATATTCTCTATTAAGCATATTAAATGAACTACTCAGTAGGAGATAAGACTTTAATAGAACAACTTAGACCGTTATTTTATTTATGACATCTTGGAAATAACGATCTAATGCATAAGGTTTCAGCCTAAAGCAAAAGATAAGAGATGCTCAGCAGGAGCATGACCAAGCTCGATAGGAGCTGAATATGTACTACTAACATAACTCGTGCAAGAAAACAACATCTTTATAAAGTGAAGGGATAACTAAGAGATTGCTACAGGTCTCCATAGAGCATAATATGGGATTATCATTGTTGTCTTCTAGGACAAATAGATATCCACTTAGTCATGTCAGACATGTCTTACATAATTCATACAATTTTCTTTGTTTATAACTGGTAAAGCATTTTAAATGCATGAAATGAGTGCAAAATAGTAAAGATTAATTTATCTATTTAGTAGATAACTTTATACATTTCCCAGAATTTTCCTAGTATTTTTGGGATTTTCTGATAATTTTTTTAAGGTCTGGAAGCAATTTTTAGAATTACTAAACCCATTAATTAATGTCCCAAAACACACAATACTAGGGAAAAACAAACCATAAAAATATGATGCATACAAGGTGTACAAGGTCTAAGGTTTCACAATTTATAGAAGCTCATATACATAAAAATTCAGTTTCTAAGAATAATTTAAGGTTATTGCATAAACAAAATAATATTGAAGCAAATAAGCATAAACCAAGGGTCTAAAATACACAATAACCATGAAACAAATTAATTGATCGCAAAAATCAGATTCCCGAGTGGTTATTTTGCCAGAATATATAAAAAAAACCGAAATCTACCGTGAATTTCCCAAACTCCAGGGGGGTTTCTGAAAAATTTACTTATCCACGAAAGTTTCCTCATAATTTGTAGAACTCTGAGGGTACATTTGCAAATTTTTAGGATTATCATTTTTTTCCTCTTTGTCCTGAAAATTCCTTGGGTCGTGGCCCGTTTTTTCTTTTGGCCTACTTCGGCCCACTTTTTGCTGGTGGCAGTGGTGCGCAGCGTGCGTGGCACGAGGGTGGCAGCATGTAGGGCACGTGGAGGCGGTGTGGCCACGATGGTGCATCGGGCATGTGTGCGCGTGTGCAGTGCGGTCGACGGTGCGACGACGCGAGGCGCGGAGGACGACGTGTGTACACGTGGGCGAACACGTGGACGAGAGTGATGATGCGACAGTAATGCGGTGCGGGGCTGACGTGGCGCAGGCTGGCGCTGGTGTGGTGCCAGGTGGTAGCAACGTAGGCGGCCACGTCGATAGAGATCTACGGTGGCTATGGCTCGACGACGACGACGACGAACAACGGCAACTGACGAGGAAGGAGGGCAGCTTCGGCAAGCTTGAGCTTTGACGAACTCATCCAACTGCTTCGATGTGATGGCGAGGGTCGACAAAGGGCTCAATGGTGGCGAGGGCAATGACAGTGGCTCGGGTCAACTGCAAAACAACGGCGGAGTGCTCCAGCAAAGTTTTGGGTGCACGCAAAAGGCTCAAGAGCACGAGGCGACGCGGATTGGTGGTGCACGAGACCCAATGGTCACTAGCGGCGACTGGAGTACGGCGACGACTACTAGGCAGGGCAGTGACGTGGGCTCAACGCACGTGCGACCAGGGCACGTGTGAGCGGGAGAGAGAGAGGCGGGTTGGGTTGGGATGCGGTGCGGAAACGGTCCGGGTGGACTGGGCCGATAGTGGAAGAAATGGGCCGCAGGAATACGAAAGCGGCCTATTGGAATTTTGTGGATTTTAATTAGTTTTTCTTTTTAGAAAATACGGCAAATGCAAAAGATGAAGTAAGCAAAGAGCTACCATCAGATATGTGAAGTTTGGGGATGAAAATTGAAAGTTCTTTCAGTCCATTGCTTCTTCGACTTTTAGGCGTAATTACATTGCACACTTATGCTTGGAAGATGGGTCATGTATTTTTGATCATGCACAAAAAGAAGCACATCTTTGGAACTCTTTTAATGCAAGGTTGGGAGTTTATGAGGTTACGGTCATGCACTTCAATCTGCCTTCTTTGGTTTCTCCTGTGGATCTAGGTATTCTGGTAAATTTGGGCAGTGTTCTCAAAAGAGGATATTGATCAGGTAGTCAAGGATTTGGAACCAGATCATGCTCCTGGTCCTGATGGTTTCAATGGCTTATTCTTGAAGAAATGCTGGCACTTAGTTGCTAAGGATTTCTATCAATTGTGCAATGATTTTTGTGAGAATAAGCTGAATATTCGTATTAATTCCTCTTTCATTACTTTGATTCCAAAGAAATTGAATCCTGAAACTATTAATGACTTCAGGCCTATATCTCTTTTAAATAGCTCGCTCAAGTTGTTAACAAAGTTGGTTGCCAATAGACTGCAGTCAGTTATTCTTCAGGTCATTCATACTAATCAATATGGTTTTCTTATAGGGAGAACTATTCAAGACTGTCTGGCATGGGCCTTTCAATACCTTCATCTTTGTCATCGGTCAAAAAGAGAGATTGACATTGTCGAGCTGGATTTTGAGAAAGCTTTTGATACAGTGAAACATCATGTGATCCTTTTCATGCTCAAATGCAAGGGTTTCAATGAGAAATTGCAGCAATGGATTTGACATATCCTGTGTTCCGGTACTTCCTCGATTTTGTTAAATGGAGTTCCTGGGAAGGTTTTTCACTACAAACATGGAGTGCGGCAGGGGGATCCTCTTTCACCACTTTTATTTGATCTTGCAGCTGATCTTCTTCAGTCAATCATTAACCAAGATTTTTAAAGAGAATTAATCTCTTGTCCTTTGGATTAAGCTTTCTCTCAAGATTTTCCCATTGTTCAATATGCTGATGACACGCTGCTTTTTATGCCAGCGGATGCCCCCCAACTTTTTTTTGTCTAAAAGGATTACTACGATCGTTTGCTGATTCTACGGGCTTACAAGTTAATTTTCATAAGTCTTCACTAGTACCGATTAATGTGGATGCGAGGAAAATGCTACATTTGGCTAACACTTTTGGGTGTCAAGTTGGGTCAGTTCCTTTTACCTACTTGGGGTTGCCTCTAGGGGTGTCGAAGCCTAAGTTTGCGAGCTTCTTGCCGC
This sequence comes from Phyllostachys edulis, assembly GCA_036346405.1. Classification (NCBI taxonomy): domain Eukaryota; kingdom Viridiplantae; phylum Streptophyta; class Magnoliopsida; order Poales; family Poaceae; genus Phyllostachys; species Phyllostachys edulis. Next base: position 56,696,536 of record CM070555.1, read on the forward strand.
TACTCGATCGCATTAGTAGACGATTATCGAGATTGTCTACTTATCTGTCAATTCGGTGTTCTCTCAAGCGATCTATCATATGGCCTCTTTGCAGCTTCCCGCTAAGGTTCTCACTCAGATTGATCATTTATGAATGCATGCCATGTGGCATGGTTCGGACATCAATAGGCGAAGTGGATATTTAGTGGCTTGGAAACAAGTTTGTGGGCCTAAAAAGTAAGGTGGTCTTGCTATTTTTAATCTTCGGGTCCATAATAAAGCCATGCTGATGAAGCATCTACATAAGTTCCTTAACAGAGCGGATATTCCTTGGGTTAATTTAACTTGGCAGGCTTTGTATTGAAACTGTTTGGCTCCACGTTCAAGCAGATTGTGTGGTTCTTTTTGGTGGAAGGACCTTCCGTGTTTGTTAGATGATTTCAAAGGTTTTTTTTTCCCGATGTTCGATTTTCAATGGTAGATCTTGTCTTTTCTGGAAGGATATGTGGAATTTGGTCTACCCGTTATTGAATTGGCTTCATCTTTTCTCTTTTGCAAAGAATAAAGATGCTTTAGTTGCCCTTTTCTTGGATGAGGTAGATGTTGTTTCTCATTTCCACCTACCCCTTTCACTGACTGCTTTGTTGCAACTTCAGTCCCTCTGTGATTTGATTAGCTCTTTTGTGCTGCTTCAAGATCGGTCAGATGAGTGGTTTTACATTTGGGGTTCCTCGGCTTTTACCCCTAAACAAGTTTATGTTCATCTCTTGGGCCAGACTTCCACTCCACTCCCTTTTATTTGGCTCTGGAAATCATATTGTGTGAGTAAGTAGAAGTTTTTTTTTTCTGGTTACTCTTGAAGGACAAGCTAAACACTAGAGAGCTTCTTCTTCGCAAGCAGTTTCATATTGAGAGTTATGAGTGTGTGCTTTGCTCTGGCCACCATATTGAAACTTTGAAGCATCTATTTTTTTTGTTATTCTTTCAGCCAATGGTGTTGGAGATATATTGGTTTTGATTGGGATTTGTCTCTTCCTGTCTTTGATCTCATTCAAGTGGGCAAGCTAAGATATCGTTTACGGTGTTTCAAGGAGATAGTGATTATTGTGTGCTAGGAGCATTTTGTTGCATCGGAATAAGGTTATTTTCAATAAGGAGGGTTGTGTCTTTATATGCTTACAGACGAGAATTTAGAGAAGCTTTTGCCCTGGTTATCCATAGGGTCAAACCTTCGCTTCGGAAGATTTTGGTTTCTTGGCTGAGAGATTTTGGTTAAGTTTAGCTAGTTTCCTTGTGTAAATTCTTTCTCCATTCTCTTGTACATACTATCTGTTTACACACACACACACACACACAGTAGGGGTGCTTCCCCTCTTGTTTTCAAGAAAAAATAGCAAATGATCTCGAAAAATTCCCTGAAAAATCTAGAAAATACTTCCAAATAAAATAATTATCGAATTAATTGATGTTTAGATTAATCACATTAAATTGTTTTGAATTTATAAAGTCTCATTTAAGCTTTATTAATTTAACAAAGTTTGGTGAAATTTTCCAAAGTACTAAACTACACAAAAAAGTTTTTGAAACTTGAAAATTGGGATGTTACACTAAAGTTTCTCTTATGAGAACACGGATTCGGAACCAAAGTCCATGGCCGAGCGCTTGAAGCGTTCATATCGGGTAGTTCAGACTTGATAGGTCATTATGAATATAATAAAGTAGTGAAAGCTACGGTTCAAAGGTCCCCGTAGAGACCGTCACTCTTCTATTATGAAGAGTTAATTCCTTATTTGCCATTGGAAGTTGGCGAGCTCCCTAAAATGCCATCAAAAAATTGCTCATCCCTTGTATGCCACTCGTTCTCAACTTTAATCCCTTCTTTGCCACTCGAGTTGACCATGGATTTGACCATTGACTTGAAAAGACAATTTTGCCCTAAGTGCATTATTTAGAAAACCCTTTAGGGAATTGTTTGATATAGTAATATAGTTCTAAACTATGAAATTTTATGGAAAGTTCTTGACATAGTGTATAATTATTTTTAATTTTATTAGGCTTTTATTTGCAACATTCTCTAAAATCTTTAAATTTTTAGGTAAAATCGATTTTTCGTGTCCAAGTCAATAATTAAATCCACGATCAACTAATCGAGTGGCAAATAAAGGATTAAAGTTGAGAACGAGTGGCATACAAGGGACGAGCAATTTTTTGATGGTATTTTAGGGAGCTCGCCAACTTCCAATGGCAAATAAGGAATTAACTCTATTATGAATGATATATTGTTTTATTGCATAATAATTCTAGCAAATGCATGAACAAATCAATAAAATATACAGCCAATGGGTTCTGAAAATTCTTGATGAGATCCTCAAATGACTCAAAATTCCTAGTAAGAAAGAAAATAAAATCGTAATATATATAAAACCCATACCCAATAGTCTCTTACCTATAGTAAAAGCATCTCCTGGAAGAGAGAGCATCTCACTGAAAGAAAATTATCTTACCAGTCGATCTTTTAATCACACCAATGATCATATGATCCCGAGAAGTGGACAAGGGCCCATCAAGACCTGAAAGAATGTAATGTCGAACCTAAAGACCAAATGTGCGCCACATAAGCACTTATAAAGTGCATCTTCCCCTACAAGTTAATGGAATGGTGGTTTCCTCTAGTACCATGAAGGTACGACATACATTGGTGATATTGACAATTAATCCCTTAAATGCCAAAACTAATATTGGTTATATTTTAATCTAGAGTGGTACAACCATACTTTATAGTTCCACAGCAGGGACTATTGGTTGTAACTTCAACCACCCAGAGATAGCTACAAAATATTAAGACCCTAAAAGGTTTTGATAAGATATATTTGAAAGACATACAACTTTGCAACTAGTATTACTCCCATATCCTCTGCAAGGATAATCTACTTGTGTTGCACAATTAAATAGTGGTATTTGATAAGTTAAGCATTTACTCCCGAATAGTATTTATCCTCAAATCTCATGATGAGTAATAGGATATTTGTAAGCAAGACTCTGTATTATGATAATCCAGTTGATTTGATCACAATATACTTGCATATATTTTACTTTCGGAAAATGTATGAAAGACATTAGATCAACAAAACTTCAACAAAAGTTGTCTTCGGGGGGAGCATATGCTAAACATTGTTCATCATACTTGAGATTTTGAAAATCTTAGTCAAGCCTGGAAGGTGTTGATATGATGATTAATGCTTAAATTCACCTTGAAGGTTTTACCACTTAAAAATTTAGATCTAGTTGGTCGACAATGCAAAGATCATGCATAGATCCTGATGATCATTACAAAATTCTGAAGATATGTTGGCTATCTGTCAAATCCCTATAGTGCAAAATCCTAGAATGGATTTATATTACTGATTTATATTACTTTGTGGTGGTGCATCCATCTCTTAGCGGTCATCTAAGCAGACATGGTAGTTAGTTCTACCAACCACTAAGAGATTATAGAGCACTATATGAAGCATCACTTGAATGTGTTTGGCTCAAACGTGTGATTAACCACATCCAGAAGTATTGTTGCATTTAATACCATCAATACCCCCTCAATTATCTATGAAGATAATGTTGCTTGTATTACAAATGCAAACAAGTTATGTCAAGAGCAACATCACGAAGCACATTGCTCCACCTTGGAAGCATTCACGGCATTGGAATGGGACGGTTTAAAGAATTGCATAGTTCAAGGGGAGTAAATCCCTAAATTATAACCCTTATCAAATCCTGAGGATTTATCCAAAATATTGAAGATTAGATCATGAAGATCAAACGTTGTAATCTTTTTCTTAGTGAGTTTTCCTGAAGTTTTCTCACATGAAGATTTTTAGTAAGGCAACAAGTGTAATGCAACTTATGAATGTAATATACTCTTTTCTCCATTCCTTTTTTCACAATGGGTTTTTGAAAGGAGTTTTTGATGAGACATTTGCACATCGTTGTCTATTGCCCAAGGGGGAATGTTATGAAATATAGGGTTTTATGGGCAAAAGACTAAACCGCCCATGGAGGGCTTTCACCCCTTTGAGCTATAAATATGAGGACCCTCCATGTACAAGATACTGCTAGATGAATAAAGATATTATATCTCATCTATACATTGTGTCTCTCTTTATTATTCATTGTGTGATTGCATTGGTTGTCTCCCAACTACGGTATTAATTATCTAACAGTGAGGATTCGGTGCATGCATGGCAGCTTCCCATGGTGCAATAAAAGGAAACCCACGCATTGTGTGCGTGGAGAAACCAGAATGGTCGAGAGTGTTAAGAAACCTTGGATCAAGGGTTGATGGGCATAATACCGAAACTACCCCTGGTGGATTTTAGTCTATAAATAGGACCTCCTTGTACAAAGAAAGAGATTGATCAATGAATAAAGAGGTTCCTCCATATTGTGTTTTCCATCTATTGTCCCTCTATCGATTGTCTATTGTTTGGTGATTGGTTGATTGCCTCCCTACGACGACTACGTTATTTAACACATTATCAGCACGAAGCTCTTCGATCAGGGTATGTCGTTCTATATTATTTGACAAATAGATCATTCTGTGCAGATCTTAACACTATCGATCTTTCATTTGTTTGAATGATGTCACGAGCAAAAACTCAAAATTGGACCCATGTTCGTGAGGAGTTGAAGCCAAACGATCTGGATTCTATGCCTCACTCGTGTGGAATCACATTGATGACAAGTAAACAGTAAGTGTGTTGTCTATGGATAGTAATAGATTAGAATCACAATTACAGCTCTGTTCCCGCGCGTATGGCCACTTGAGCACCACCATTGCGGCCCGACGTTGGCCTCCACTGCCCACCAGGCCGCGTCGCCATGCGTCGCCCCGCTGGACGCCGACGCCGCACCTCGCCTTCATGCCTATGTGCCGCACGCGTCGCGTCGTGTTGGCCCAAAGCCACCGCAGCACCCGTCGCCGCCAAGACCGACCTGCTGCCAGCCTTCGCTATCGGCCGCTCTCGCGTCGTCGCGTGCCCCCTAGATGCCGCGACCGAGACACGCCGCGCCGCGTCATGCCATGTGTGCTTGTCACGTGCGCCGCACCGCGCCATGCGCGTCCCTCCACACCCACCCATCGCGCTCTGCCGCCGCCCACCCGACTTCGCGGTACGCCTTGCCGTGCGTTTTCGAGATGGCCGAGCGGCCCCACTCCACCCGAGCACGCCGACACCGCTAGCCGCCGCCGCCCCACACCGTGCATTGCACCCCACTTTCCGCCACTGCACCGCGCCTTGCATCGTGACCCGGTGACCGTCGCCCTGCGCCTTGCCAGTCAATCTCTTAAACACACCAATGCTCATATGATCCCGAGAAGTGGACAAGGAACCATCAAGATATGATATAATGAAATGAGGAACCTAAAGACCAGAAGTGCACCACACAAGCTCTTATAAAGTGCATCTTCCAGCATAAGTTAGTGGAATGATGGTTTCCTCTAGTGCCGTCAGGGTACGACAAACATTGGTGATATTGACAATTAATCCCCTAAACACCAAAACTAAGACTGGTTATATTTTACTCTAGAGTGGTACAACTATACTTTGTAGTTCTATAGAATAGACTATTTGTTGTATCTTTAACCACTCAGAGATAGTTATAAAATATTAAGACCCTGGAAGGTTTTGATAAATCATACCCGGAAGGCATACGACTTGTGTTGCACAATCGAATAGTGGTATTTGGTAAGTTAAGCATGTTACTCCAAAATAGTGTTTATCTAAAAAATCTCCAGATGAGTAATATGATATTTGTACGTAAGACTCTGCATTGTGGTAATCTAGTTGATTTGATCACAATATCCTTACCTATGTTCATTTTCGAAAAATGTATTTAAGACTTTAGAGCAACAAGACTTCAGCAAAAGTTTTCCTCAGGGGAAGCATATGCTAAACACCGATTATCATACTTGAGATTTTGCAAATCTCAGTCAAGCCTAGAAGGTGTTGATACAATGATTACTGATTAAATTCACCTTGAAGGTTTTACCACTTAACAGTTTAGATCCAGTTGGTTGACAATGCAAAGATCATGAAGATCATACATAGATCCTGATGATTATTACTAAATCCTGAAGATATACTGACTATCTGTCAAATCTCTATAGTGCAAAATCCCATAATGGATTTATATTACTTTGTGTTGGTGTAACCATCTCTTGGCGATCATCTAAGTAGACTTTGGTAGCTTTTTCTACCAACTACTCAGAGATTATAGCACTATATTAAGTCTCACTTGAATGTGTTTGGCTTAGATGTGTGATTGGCCATATCCAGAAGTCATGTGACATTAACATCGTCGATACCCCCACAATTATCTATGAAGATAATGCTACTTGTGTTACACAAATACAAATGAGTTATGTTAAAAGTAATACCACGAAGTATATTGCTCCCAAATTCTTACATCCTCATGGATTCTAGAAGAACGATGAAGTGAAGATCCTGCAAACTAGATCTTTTGAAAATCTGGCTAATTTATTCACTAAGTCTCTGCCTATATCCAGTTTCCAACGATGCATTCACGGTATTGGAATGAAGCGGCTTGGAGAGTTGCAGGAATCAGGGAAAGAATCCCCTGAATTATAATCGACATAAGGTCATGATGTTTTACCTTAATCCTGAAGATTAACCCAGAAAGTAAAGAGGCTGCACTCTTTTTTTTTTCTGAATGAGTTTTCCTTGAAGATTTCTCACATAAAGATTTTTAATGAGGTAACGATGCAATACAACTTGTGGATGCTATGTATTGTTTTCTCTGATCCCTTTTTCCCACTAGGTTTTTGGAAGGTGTTTTTAATGAGACATGTGCATGATGCGGTATTCGCCCAAGGGGGAGTGTTATGTGACCCTGGATTAAGGGTTGATAGGCATAATACCGAAACTACCCCTGGTGGGTTTTATTCTATAAATAGGACCTCTCTATACACAGAAAAAGATCTATCAATGAACAAAGAGGTTCATCCATATTGTGTTTTCCATCTGTTGTCTCTTTGTCGATTGTTTATTGTTTGGTGATTGGTTGATTGTCTCCCTGCGACGACTACGTTATTTAACAGAGATAATAGGAAGGGCCACACAAAAGAAGGAAATGACTCAATTGCCAACTCAGAATAAGGAGGAAAATAAAAGAAATAATTCAGATTTATGTAGAAGGATAAAGTTTTTGAGTGCCACAACAACAGCCTGAGTCTGAATTTGTGTGGGAAGCGTGCATGTGCTGTTGCGTGGAGGAGGAGAATTCCAAAGGTAGTGCTGATTGCATGCGTGGAGATAAGGAAAAGGAGACATGGTTTTCTAGAGTTTCTTTTGAGAACCGACTTCTACATAAAACAAGATACATTCTTTTTGATGAGAACCCGAGGACAACTTTGGCCTACGCGCCTATTCTACCGAACTGAGTTAGTTGTATTTTTTCCTTTTTCTATTTTTTAGTCGGAACTCAAGATGGAGTCCTAGTTTGCATTAGGAGTAGAGTTACGTTCGGTTCTCTGCCAAACCAAATTGAGGGCTGCGCCCCTATGTAGTCGGATGAGCAGCTAGGATTCATCAAATTTTGCTTAAGTTATCTCTGATCCTATGTCAAGAAGATCAGACGCCCCCTTATCAGCTTCATAGAAACAACCGCGGCACTCCACCATCTACTTCACCATCCTGACATGTCGTCCCACGATTCTGCTGTCCCTATGCGCGAAGAGGGCAACAACGACAAGCGCACGAGATGGTTGCGGTTTGTGGGTGATCACCCGCCTAGCTAGTGGTCTAGTGCCTAGTCAGCCGTCCACGTGATCGATCATATAGCGAAAGAAGGCCAGCCAAGCGAACAACTCACATCGTTGCTGAACGTCCGCAACACGCGCTGGTTGCTGCCCATTGCCCCACGCACGCCAGCCACTAGAAATGGATGTGAGCGCGGCCGTCTTGTCGCTCGTGCAATGTTCGCCATGTCACACCATCGGCTTGCGTGCTTCTTTTGATGGGTTGAAACATTGGGGGAAGCATTGTCGGCTAGGCCACTTGCGTCTATGATAACAATCCATTTGGCGGCATATGGGTGTTGCCAGGGATGTGATCAGGAGAGAAGGAAGTTGGGCAGTTGAGTTGATGGGTTGTGTTTCTACGCCAAAAAAACACTTAATATTGCTGGCTAGTCTTCTTATGGGCCTTCTGTAATCCATTGGGCTGACGACAGCGGGCGTTTTCCTGGACTAGCTCTTTGCCCATATCCGTAACTTGGCTGGCCTTGGCCCTTGGGAAGTTGCCCGTTGTACTCTCTGTGTGTGTGTGTGTGTGTGTGTGTGTACAGAAGAGGAGTTGCAGAGCAACAAAAATATGGTAAAAAAACTGCATGATATGGCGATTCTGGTTCATTCTCATCAAAATAGAAAGGTCAAACAAAGGCTGTACATGGAGGGTCATGCTGCCCTCTGGCTTTAGGCTTTGAAGAGGCATCATGTGCTTGCTGGATGGGATATGTTTTGTCATGCTATCGAAGAGGAATTTGGTCTGGATGTGTATGATGCTCAGATGAACCGGTTGTTGCTGCTCAAATAGACGAGAACAGTAGTAGAGTATCATATTGCGTTTGAAGCATGCATGTACCATCTAATGGCGTTGGACGAAACTCTGAACAACATTTTTTTGTCACTTGGTTTTTGATTGGGTCGTGGGATGAAATCTGAGCGGCAGTATGTTTGCAATCTCCCACTAGTGTGACTAGAGCCGCAGTGTTGGCATGCATTTAGGAGGAGGGACTTGAGGTAACTCGACTGAGACACCGGCCAAGCTCAATGGCGAAGACATACTAGACACCACCCAATGCAACTTCGGCAGCGACAACGCATGCAGGGTGAGCGGAGGGCCCTAAGCGCCAAATTTCTGATGAATTGTGGCGCGAACGCCAACTATATGTCCATGCTGTGTTAAAAACAGAAGAAGTGGAGATAGTGAGGCTACGAGCATTGATGGGAAATCAGGTAATGTTGTTGTTGGTAGATTCAAGCAGCACTCACAGATTCGTAAACAAAGAATTTGTAGCTCGGGTTGCTTGCAAGACTGAATGCATTCTCGCGGTCTCTGTCAAAATCACAAATGGAGAAACCATGGATTGCTCAAGCCTAGTACCAAAACTAAACTGGTGGATACAGGGATATGGTGCGCTAGATTTAGGGGCTTATGATGCAATTCTGAGAATGGATTGGTTGGAGAAATTCAATCCCATGGACTGCCACTGGACTAACAAAACGATGGCATTTGATTATAAAGGGCGTCGAGTGTGCTTACAGGGCGTCAGACCTTGCCAACTGAATCAGCTTCTGGAAATATCTGTTGACCAATTACGGAAATGGTACAAGGGGAATGATGTTTGGGCTTTTGCTATTGTGAAGTCACAGTTGGGTGCAGCACAAGAAGGCGTTTCGGAGATGTTGACTGTAGCAGTTCAACAACTTGTCGACAAATACAGTGACGTGTTTACTAAGCCCAAAGCACCACTGCCCGTCCGTACGACCATGCTATTACATTGGAATCTGGTACGAATCCAGTCAATTCTAGATCGTATCGGTGCTCTACTCTCCAAAAGGGTGAGATCGAACAGTAGGTGATAGAGATGCTAGAAGCTGGTTTGATTCAACCAAGCATGAGCCCGTACGCCTCTCTAGTGCTGTTGGTGTAGAAGAAAGATGGCAGTTGACATTTCTGTGTTGATTACCGTCGCCTGAACACTCTCACGGTGAAGAACAAGTTCCCTCTTCCAATCATTGATGAGCTTCTGGACGAATTAGCCGGCACCAAGTTCTTTTCCAAGTTGGATTTACATGCTGGCTATCATCAGATTTGGATGCGTCCAGAAGATGAGGAAAAGACAACATTCAAGACAGATCATGGGCAATTTCAGTTTAAGGTTATGCCATTTGGGCTCACAAATACGCCTGCAATCTTCCAATGTTTGATGAATTCAGTCTTTATAGCCTATATCCATAAGTTTGTTATTGTGTTCTTGGATGATGTTCTGGTATACAGTCATGAATTGCAGGAGCACCTCACACACTTGAAATTTGTTCGGAAAACCTTGCGTAGCAACAACTTATATGCAAAGTTGTCCAAATGCTCGTTTGCCAAGGAGCACATTGATTATTTGGGGCACATTATCTCACAAGAGGGTGTAGCAACAGATCCTAACAAGACAATGGTAATGAAAAACTGGCCGAGACCAACCACAATAACAAAGCTGCGAGGATTTCTTGGTCTCACGGGTTACTGTAGAAAGTTTGTGCACAATTACGACATCATCGCTAAGCCATTGACCAACTTACTGAAGAAGAAAGGATTTGAGTGGATCTTTGTAGCTTCTCAAGCATTCGAGCAACCGAAGAAAGCAATGGTTAGTACGCCTGTGTTAGCCTTGCCGGATTTCAACCTACCCTTTGCTATAGAAACTGATGTCTACAGGAGTGGGAGCAGTGCTTATGCAACAAGGACATCCAATTGCTTATCTAAGTAAAGCATTGGGGGTGAACAATCAGATGTTATCTATTTATGAGAAGGAGTTCTTGATAGTAATGATGGCCATTGATAAGTGGCAGGCTTACTTACAATGTGGTCCATTTCTAATATTTACTGATCACAAAAGCTTGTGCAACTGGGAAGATCAACACCTGACTTCAGAACTGCAGAGAAAGGCTATGTCCAAACTTGTCGGTCTTCAGTTTTGATTTCAGTACAAAAGGGGAATCGACAATGGAGCTACAACTATTGATGCATTATCTCGAGTGGGTCACCTGTTGCCTCTGTAGTCAGTGTCTATATGCCAACCCGCTTGGATCCAGGAAGTCCTAAACTCATATGAAATGGATTTGGAAGCACAAAGATTGCTCACTAGTCTATCAGTGGCAAGCCCGGATAGAAAAAGTTTTTGCTTTGGGGGCACGGGTTAATCAAATACAAAGGCAGGATTTGGATTGGCTCCAATACAGTGTTGCAAACCAAATTAATCAGTGCTTTGCATGACAGTGCAATTGGAGGGCACTCGGGCATTTAGGCTACATACAACCGAGTGAAGAAGGTATTTTTCTGGTCAGGCATCAAATTAGCTGTGGAAAATTTCATCAAACAATGCCCCACATGTCAACAAGCTAAACATGAAAATCAGAAACCAGTCGGTTTTTTGCAGTCACTGCCTATTCCAGAAGGAGCTTGGCAGGACCTCACCATGGATTTCATAAAAGGACTTCCCAAGTCAGAAGGTTATGATGTCATAATGGTTATTGTCGATCGTCTGACAAAATATCCACATTTTGTGACGCTCAAGCACCCTTTTACAGCAGCACAAGTGGCTCACACATTTCTGGAGCATGTGATCAAACTACATGGTGTTCCCCGTTTGATTGTATCAGACTGTGACAAGATCTTCACTAGTGCATTCTGGAAAGAGTTGTTTGCAGCAGTGGGTACTAAATTGCTCTACAGTACAACATACCATCCACAAACTGACGGTCAGAGCGAACAGGTGAATCAGTGCTTGGAGATGTATCTCCACTGTGCAGTGCATGATTGTCCTCGTCAATGGAAAAAATGGATTGCAATGGCAGAGTTTTGGTATAATTCCAACTTTCATTCAGTTCTGGGATATTTTTTGTTCAAAGCACTATATGGGGTCGAGCCTAATTTTGGTGTAATGCCGAACATCTATTCATCCCTTGTTTTAGAAGCAGAAGAAGTGGTTTGGGACCGATAAGCCTATACTGAGATGTTGTGCTGTCAACTGACGACAGCCCAACACAGAATGAAAACACAAGCTAACAAGCATCGATGTGAACGTCAATTTCAAGTCGGAGATCGAGTTTTGCTCAAATTGCAACCCTATGCCCAACATTCAGTGGTCAATCGCCCTTACCGTAAACTTGCTTTCAAGTACTTCGGTCCATTTGCTGTGTTGGAGTAGATTGGTGCAGTTGCTTACAAGTTGCAATTGCCCACCGATTCACCAGTGCATCCAGTTTTTCATGTTTCTCAACTGAAACCTTTTACTCCGAATTACACACCGATGTTTTCTGAACTTCCAAGGACAGTTGATCTAACTACTAGAGCTCCACAACCAGAATAGATTTTAGATCGTCGCTTGGTCAAGAAAAGGAATTCGGCAATGCCACAAATTCTAGTGAAATGGTCTACTATTTCGGCAGAATCAACTACATGAGTGAACTACTATGTACTAAAGAAGCGTTTTCCGATGGCGCCGATCTGAGAATCTGTTTCGTCTTCAGGGGGAAGAGTCGTACGACAGACAATGGTGTCGGCTGCCATGGTGATGTGATAGCTGAAGTTGTGCTGGCCTAAGGGCCCACCTTAGTGCTCAGCAGCGGGGGCCACCTGTTGGCGTATGTAAGTTTGGCTATAAAGCTACTGTAGCGCAAAGGACAAACTCCAGAATGAAATTGAAATATGCTTTCCCCAATCTGTTCTTCTCCGTTCTCTCCTCTCCTGCTTCTCCAATCTTTTGGTCATGGCTACCTATTCATGCTGAAACCTGTGGAAACCGTTCGGCTTGCGATCGGGTCACCACATGCTTGAGATCATTACCGGCGCTTGATTTCCGATTATGTCAGGGCGGAGACGGTGGTGGGATTGCTTCTCTTTACGTGACACTTTGATGCCAATGTGTCCCGGAAACCGCACGCGTCACGCCACCTGTGTCTCCTCTGCAGTCTGCATATACGTCTTTCTTTTGCACGGTTGTGTGCGCGCTTCACTCTCATCATATCGTGCGTGTTCTCCGCCTTTGTGCTGCACCGTTTCAAGTATTCTCATTCCAAAAGAAAAAATTGGATCGCATCGGTTGATGCTGTTGCCCAAGTGCTTAACAAAATGGACCAATGCTGGCAGCATCATCCACTTGACGAGCCTCACGTGATCGACCGATCGCTGAACGGGACCGAGACGCAGTCCGAAATAAAGAGCAGGGTCGCCTTTTCCCTGAAACCAAACTGACACAGTAAGACACCGTCACATGCGCACCACGGACCATCGTATCCAAGGCCCAGGATCTCTATCCTTACAAGTTAGAAACTTATAATAACTACCACGCGACAACAGGCAACGACGCACGCAGTACACTTTTACCAAGGTTGGTTGCAGCTAGCAGCCTAGCACCAGCTCGTCACTCACTCTCCTGCGATGCAAACACCATTGCCGCTGCTGCCTCTGAACATTGCAGCAGACCGGTGATTCGCCACCGATCTGATCCACCTGCAGGCTGCGGTTTAGTTGGTTAACCAATGAAGAAGCTTCAGCTCGTCAATCCTGCCGCGGTGTCCCTCCCGGCGCTCGTCATCGTCGTCTTCGTTGTCACCGCGCGCCAGTCTTCTTTCCTCGACACCTACAGATCCAGCTTTGTCTCGATTTCATCGAGTTCTTCGCGTCCTCTGGCCAAGAACTCTACTTTCACCGTTGCCCGGGTGCCGAGGGGGTGCGACATCTTCCGGGGCGAGTGGGTGCCGGACGACGACGCCGGTGGGGAGCCGTACTACACGAACCGGAGTTGCGTGGTGATCCAGGAGCACCAGAACTGCATGAAGTACGGCCGGCCGGACCTTGGGTTCCTACGGTGGAGGTGGCGGCCGGCGCAGTGCGAGCTGCCGCGGTTCGACGCGGCGGCGTTCTTGGACGTCGTCAAGGATCGGTCGCTGGCGTTCGTCGGGGACTCGCTGGCCAGGAACCACATGCAGTCCCTCATGTGCCTCCTGTCCAAGGTAATGCAACTAAATCTGCTTTAATTCTTGGAACAAGCATGACTAATCGACAGATGTATGCTTTAATTTCCCTGATTCTAAAGAGATTTGATTGCGATTGCTCGTCTGTGGTTAATTCGTTTATAGGTGGTGTACCCCAAAGACATCTCCAAGACGACACACCAGGACTTCAGAACAGTATACTACGAGTCTTACAACTTCACCATCTCCATCTTCTGGTCGCCGTATCTTGTCAAGGCGAACCAGTCCGACCCCGCCGGCGGGCTGTGGGACCTCTACCTCGACGAGCCGGACGACGCCTGGCTGTCCGTCGTGGCGGGCTTCGACTACGTCATCGTCTCGGCGGCGAACTGGTTCACCCGGCCGTCCATGTTCTACGAGGCCGGCCGCCTCGTCGGCTGCCACTACTGCCTCGTCCCCGGCGTCACCGACCTCACGCTGCGGCACTCGCTGCGCGTAGCGTTCCGCACCGCGCTGCGGGCGGTCACAGGCATTCCAGGCTTCAACGGGACGGTGATCGCGCGGACGCTGTCGCCGACGTCGCACTTCGAGGGCGGGGAGTGGGACAAGGGCGGCGACTGCAGGCGGACGCGGCCGTACGCGGCCAACGAGACGCGCATGGCGGGGCTGGACCTCGACTTCCACACGGCGCAGGTGGAGGAGTTCGCCGGGGCGGAGGAGGCGGCCAGGAGACGAGGGAGCGCGGCGAGGCTGATGCTTATGGACACGACGGCCGCGATGCTGCTCCGGCCGGACGGGCACCCGAGCCGGTACGGGCACTGGGCGCACGAGAACGTGACGCTGTACAACGACTGCGTGCACTGGTGCCTGCCCGGGCCGATCGACGTGTGGAACGAGATGCTTCTGCAAATGCTGCTGCCGGCTTGATCGATGCGAGTTGAGCTCTTGTACTTCCTGTGGTTCTTGCGTTCTTGCTCCCAAATTAAATGGAAATAGATTAAACTAAAGAAATTCGTCGTTTCATTCGTACATCACATCCAAGGGATGGTGAATTGCACAAGGGAAGAGCTAATCTGGTCTGTGTATAGACGTCAGCAGTGTGTTCTTAGTGTACAACCCACTGTTGTGCTTAAATGCCGTGCCACTATTGGCCAATGCATGCGCGCGTATCAACTTGGGCCTAAAGAACGATTAACCTATGCAACTATGCAAGTAACCAGCCAATCGTCTCGGCTAAACACGGATACCTAGCTGGATAGCTAACGATTAGGCAGATGATAACTTTTTCGTTCCATCGCGAGTGGAAGCTTTGTCACAAACTCTGAACATGACCAAGGTTACATATACACAGAAAAACAAGCTCACAGCACATGTACACTCAAATAAACTTAGCCATTGACTGTTTTAGCTTGCACACCAGATTAGACTCTCTTCTCCCCATGCCATGGCGTTTCTTCATGTCTGTCATCTTCCTAATTTCAAGAAGCACTGCAGCAACAGATGCTTCATCCCTGTCATAGCTCTTCTCCTACTGGTTGCCGTCCTTGCAGTCACCAGCACGTACTACTCCACTTTCCCAAACCGGGATATACCATTTTCCTGGCCATCTTTTTCTCAAGGCAGGGCCTGTGACATATTCAGAGGCGAGTGGGTGCCGGACCCGGACGCGCCGTACTACACTAACGACACCTGCTCGGTGATCCACGAGCACTACGACTGCATGAAGTACGGCAAGCCGGACCTCGGCTTCGTCCAGTGGCGGTGGCGGCCCGACGGCTGCGACCTGCCCCGCGTCGACCCGGCGCGCTTCCTCGACGTGATGAGGGGCAAGACCATGGCGTTTGTGGGGGACTCACTCGCCAGGAACCACATGCACTCCCTCATCTGCCTCTTGACCAGGGTAAGCGATCTTGTTGTAAAAATTGTGGTTTTAGTAAATATTCAGATATAATTCCAGCAGTAATTATCATAATTAAAAAATATTTTCAGCAACATATAAATAACAAAAATGACATATAAAATGTAATTTCTCCATATCATGTAAACATGATAATATGCTCAAAACATAGAACTTGAGAACAACTAAAATAAGCATAATGCTCATATTTGAATGTTTGTTGTTCTCAGATGTCGGACTACTTAAGATTAAATCTTGGTCTCCTCACCACTTTTGCCAATATTCTTCACTAATTAAATATGACAACAATAAATCAGATTTTGAGCTCAAATTAATACTTTACAAATATGTCAAGAATTATCTCATAAACAACAAATTATACTTTCAGCCAACAGAGGATCATTTGATTAATAGTGCAAAAGGAATCACAGTATCATCACATTAGCCTTTCGGCAAACAAGGTATTGATTATCTCACAGTGCAAAGAAATCACAGATTTCAGCACTTAAGCCTATCGGCTAGCAGAAGATCAACAAGATCACAGAACAAAATGATCCAAGTTCAATTAAGTCACAACCGAAATACAGAAAGTATTAGAACCAAACTGCTAGAGATAAATTGACAACAGTAAGCAACACAATTAGCTCAAGTCTGATCTAGTTATCAATTCAATTTCATAATATGACAATTATCCTCATCGAGCATTAAACTGATCCCACAATCATCACTTAGCAAAGTCTCCCAGTATTAGGCAAAATTACAGAATTTAATTCAACTAGCACAACACACAATGCCAAGTAATACGAAAATGAAAAATAGCGATACTCACGATGCGGATGGCACTCAAAGCCACCGAGTAGTAAATCGGGCAAGGCAAGCCGAAGGCGGTGACTTAGAAAACCAATCGCCTCGCTATGCCATGAATACCAGACGAGGTTGACGGACATACAATGCCAACTTCACAAACCGGGGACACACGAGTGTGCGAAGACGAGGTACAGGGGATGCCGCACAAGAATCAATCACAGTGCACCAGCCGAATGCATCCACAGAGCACCAAGCACCAATACCGAAGATCACTTCCAATCCTAGATCAATCCAGAGCAAACCTAGACCAAGCCCCAATTGCGCAATCGCAAAGTTCTTCCACCACACACCCAACAGAGAAGAGTACACAAGAAGGAACCAACAGAAAGTGCAAGGAGGAAGGTCCAGACCTCACCACCGATGGCGTTGGGTCAACACGGTGGCGCGGGAGCTCCAAAGCCCCAAGACCGATGTAACGACCCACCCTTAGGGCACCCGAGAGGTCTTCCATGACCTTCTGGAAAGTCCATCAGGACCTCCCAGGAGGTCCACAAAGGACCTCTCGGACAGCCCACTAAGACCTCCCAGAGGTCAGCAGACCTCCCGGAGGTCCAGAGAACATAACCCGAGAGGGTCTTGGAGCCAGGAGCACTCACGACTGCCACGGCCACGCCGAGAAAAATGAGGAGGTCCGAGGACACCCCAAAACCACCAAACACCTCCAGAGGAGGTCGTGGAGGTCCGAGACCACCTCGAGAACCTCACACGCTCATCCCATCGTGAGAACATAGAGGTCCGAGCTTGTTCTGTGGTCCCTCAGGAGTACCGAGCTAGTCCCAAGGATCATGGCTAGCTCTTCACAAAGAACAATAGTGGTAACATTGCAACAATACAAGCTTTATTAATATCAACAAAGTTGTTTACAAAAGGGAGGCTTACTAGCCACAAGTTATCACACAATGAAGAACATACTAGACCACCCAATATACCACAGTAATCGGTGGGGCTTAATCTTAGTCGATCAGACCACTTGGCCCATCGAATGTATCACCAGAGAGCTTCCATTTCTGCTAAAGACAACAACAAGCAAGAGTGAGCACAACAACCGTGCTGCAAGTTACACCTCGGATAACAAGATGACATGCATAATGGATATCACAATGGAAGGCTTAATATGGTTGATTTGCATAAAGCCATGTTTATTTCAAACACATGTATTAAGTTCTAAGGCAAGAATACAATAATAAAATTCATTTCATCAAATCAGTTTTTCGGTTGGACAACATTCATCATAAGATGGTGAAGGATACCCTCGACATTAGGCTCCTCGCCTAAACCCATGGGACGGCGGCCCCAAAACAGATTTGAAAATCATTTCGAAATTCCCAAAGTCAACAGCTAACTTCAAGTGGCCTTTGCCAAAGACGCCCATGACCATGACACGGCTATTCAATAGATTTAACTCTGCGAGAGGTTGTGCACTTTACCCACACGACATGAGTACTCTAGTTTGTTTGGCATCTTGAAAGTGCCACCTCTCACCGCCAAGGTAAGAGGTCTAGAGTTCATGACAAGGCCTTTACAATGCATTGCTCCACCATGCCTTTCCTTGCTAAGGTTTCACCTCTATGGATAGCAATCCGCGGGAAGCCCTCTTGCACCAAGGGGAATAATGAGGGTTATAAAAGACCATTGGCCAAACAAGACCTCCCACACCTCCAATGGAGCGACATATGGTAGAGTTTTGCAAATTAATCACCAGTCCCACGCCCCACATCGGAGACATGTGGTCGCACGGTTTTGGCATAGCCCATTATAGGCATGGCATTGGTCGCTCAAAGACCGGTCCTCAAATGACTAGGGCGACTTCCACAAACCCTGTGGCATCGATTTATCATAACGACACGATCCGTGCATAAACTTGCACCAACCAAGCCAACCAATTCGCGGCCTAAATCCATTTCCTTTTCTTTGCTTCCCTAGCAATACTTTCATACCTCCATGACAACCCAATGTCATGGTTAAAATATTTAAGAGAAACAGTTGGTCATGTTGGTAAAGATTTCCCAAATCAATACTTTTGGTCTAAGCTTAACTAAGCATGAGTTTTTCAAATGATTCCCGGTTCACATTATTGGGTCAACCAGATTTTGCCTAAGGTGACAACAAATTTGGTTCAATGTCAAAGTTGGCCATATGAGAGAAAGTGGTATAACTATGTGTTTAAAGACGGTATTGAAATAACTTGGTAGAAATAGGTATGCATAATACTCAAAAGCAGAACATAAATAAATTGAAATCTTGGGTGCAATATGATCAAAAGTGTAACTTGCCTCTTGCTTGATAGCTTAAGATTCTAATTTCTCAGCTCGGGCGCCGAGAAACGCCAAGATCTACACGGAAGGAACATATTCGCACCAAGCTCCAAATAAAGAACCAACAAAGACTCAAGCAAAGAATCATAAGAACTCCAGAGGAACCTCAAAATTCAATTAACAGAGGAGGTCTAAATTTCAGATTAGGGTCTTAGGGAGTAGGTCTAAGCTTACCAGAGGAGGGTGGTCTTTGGCAAAAGACCCTAGAGGAGTGATCACGGCAATGAAACAGAGAGGCCCTGAGAATTAATTTCTGCGCAAGGTCCAGAGAGGAGGTCCTCATCGAGGGCCATAGGAATCGTAGGTGTCCACTGGGGAGGTCCCGTGAAGGACACGACCCGCTCAATGCAAAGGACTAAAATAAGAGTGAAGCGGACCACCGAGAACTTACCAGAGACAAGGAAGAACAATGGAGTGAGGGAGGTCCTGAACACAAGGTCTTCCTCGAAAGCCACCGGACGAAAGCCGGATGGTGAATGTGAAAAGGGTAAAATGGGAGAGCTCCTGGACTAATTATAGACAAAAAGGGGTGAAGAAAACTAGAAATACATATGTCAAGGATAAGTATGGAAGTAGGTCAAAGATGGGTGAGTGGCAGCGGTGTCACTACCACCACAGTTAAAAAGTACGAGAAAGGACAAATTAGGTTGCTTTGGGAAGGACTAAGAAAAATGTCGAGTACCACCACGTGACCACATTCAAAGTAGACACCACGTATACAATTGCATTTAATGTGACAAGACATGCATTAAATGCCCAAAATACTAACGTGGAGGAAATGAGAATGACCAAGACCGAGCGGGGCCGATCAACCTAGAAATCGGGTCAAAATAGGAGAGGTCTTGCCCCTTGAGAGAGGTCTAAGAAACTAAGAGGTCTTGATATACACAAAGGAGGTCCAACATGGGAGGTCCAAATACACATGGAGGAGGTCCACGGATCGAGGTTCTGACAACCAGACTTCATCAAAGGAGTCCCGCGACTCAAGGAGGTCTGAAGTTGAGGAGGTCCAGACATGCGAGGAGGTCTCGACATGGGGAATCCCGACGGTCGGGATCAACAACAGGAGGTCTGACGGTGAGGATCTCTTCAAGAGAGGTCCTGCAGGAGGTCGAGCCAGGTTTAAAACCCACGGGATGTCTTGGGCAGGAGGTCCGAAACTTCAAAGAAATCACGTGGTTGAGATTAAAGGTGGGTTGAGGTCCCATGCTTGGATCTCCCGAGAGGAGGCCCAATAGCCAAGGTCAGCGGGAAGGGAGGTCCCAGAGAAATAATGCACGGGAGGTGCGGGCCTTTGGATTCAAAGTGAGAAGAGGTCCAAACCGTTGGATTCAACCAAAAGGAGAAGGTCCAGACGGTGGGGTTCCAAGAGCGAGGATTCCACGGAGGAGATCCACAAAAGGTGGTCCAACAGAGTTCATGAGTCAAGGCAACTCAAAGGAGGCTCCAACCTCTAGGGTGAGATCAAAAGCCGTGATAGTTAGAATGAACCTAAAGAGTTCCTTTTCGCCAAGAAGAAATGCCTAGGGGTTGAATGAACTCGGGGAGGTTTGAAGGCATATAAGAAGTCCTTTGGAATACAAGGAGGTTCGAATGAAAAGTGGTGCGGCATAGAAAGGTGCCGAGCAATAAGAAGTTTAGACTTAAGAGAAGTCTCAGCAGAAAGAGAATCGATCCAAAGAGATTCAAACCAACAAAGAGATTCAAAGTAATCAAACTTAAAGGGAAAGGTCACGAGCGAATGGGAGAGGTCCTAAAGAATGGTATTAAGTGAATTGGGGTGGTATCTGGGATTGCACTAGAAGGACCTTTCAAAGAGAAGGCTACAAGGATCGGGCAAAAAGGAGTCCAAGTGATCACCAAGAGATTCACAAGAGCATAGAAGGAACTCAAGTGGTTATAAAGGGAGACCTAGACCTCAAGAGGTCTAAGTCGAGAAGGAGATCTGACCAGAAGGTCCAGGCACTTAGAGATCTAGACCTAAAGAGGTCCTGGATCCTTGGATGATGATCACGAGAGGTCAGAACAGTTCGAGCCTCCACATGGGAGGTCCTGCGGCTCGAGGGAAATCGAAGGGGTCCCATTGAGCACAAAGGTGGTTCAATCGAATGCAAAGAAGATCCAATTGGCCACAGTAGGTTCAAGTGAATTACCTTCCGGTGGAGCAAAAGGAGACTCAAGCAAAAGATGTGAGGGAGACTCAGGCACAAGAATATGCCCAACTGAAGATTGTGGTCTAGGATCAAGAGATCCGCACAACAACAGAGGTCAAACAAGAGGGACGGTCTCGGACATATAAAAATGTCCAAATAGATCAAGGAAAAGAAATCCTATCAAGAAAAGGAAGATAACTCCAGAGAGCTAGAGCTACATCAAAAGAACCAAACTTTGATTTAGTTGAAGTTTAGCTTAGTCATTTTAAACATCCCAAATTCTGAAATTCTCAAGTTAAGCTTTGAATTATCATCAAAATCAAATGGTTCTTTTTATTTTGAAAATTTTCAAAAAGGCTCTAAAAATCAGGGTGTTACAACCGAAGCCCAATCGAAGGAGAAGAAGAATCAAACAAAAGAAGGGAACTCATTGATTTTGGGGTCGAATCGTAAGAGGGGAGGAGGCACCTCTAGAAGTAGGAGAGGAGAGGAGGAGGAGGCCCGGGATGCCGCCTCAACGCTGCGCCTCGGCCTCGCTTGAGCCCACTTCGATGTCACGAGCCAAAGGCACCGAAGTCGTGTGCCTCACTTAGGATAGGGTTGGAGACAAAGTCTCCAACCTTATCCCTCCCCCTAACTCAATGACATGTGGGCCCCAAATCCAACATATCTCAGGTCCAACATTCCATGCATACTTGACCACAGTAGATAGATAGGGGAAACGTGTATTGATCTGAGCTGTCGATGGCTTAATTGGATGGTCAGAAAGGATCCAGCAGGATGTACATCACTATTGAAATAAATGTGGTTTCAACAAATAATTTAGATTAATTCTAGATTTAATTATGAATAGAAAGGCATAATTCCAGCTCTCGGTTTGTTTCTCTGTGTGTCACCAAGGAGGAGGAAGAGACCCAGTATAAGAGAGAGAAGAGCCACGATGGTGCTCCCAAATGGGCACCGAACGGCCGTCGCAAGATCCGTAAGCATGGCATAGAGATCGGAAAGGCCACCGCGTCTCCCTCCTCTCTCAGTCGGGAGGAGGCCAAGAGGAAAAAAAAATCCTCCCTCTCTCTATTGACCGAATGGATCAAGAGAGCCTTATCTCTTCCCTCTCTTAATGAGAAGTTGGGCCCACGGTTTGATCGGGAAATTCCCAAAAAGCCCATGGCTTACAACAATCAATACATGTGTGACATGGCGGAGTTTTTGGCTCATATGGCACTAGTGACGGCCCTAATAGCAATTTTGGTCCTCTCCCGACATCAATGCCAAAAATGACACCCTCCACTGGGCATTTGAGGACTTCGTATTGTCTTTCCTACTCTTTATCTTAACCAAAACGTTTTGGTTATTGCATTAGGTTAATATAGTTGGAATTGGCTTTTCCAGCACCGGTAGGTCATAAAGGAGCTCTCTAATCCATTCTGCCTCTACAATCGCTGAGTCAAGTGCTACCAACTCAGCCTCCAATCCTCCATGGTGGACCGTGTAAGGATAGTATGTTTAGAAGACTTCTACGAAACAGCCCCACCTGCTAGAGTGAAAACATAGCCACTCATAGCCTTCATATCATCCGAGTCACTGATCCAGTTAGAATCACTGAAAACTTCCAAGACTACCGGATGGCCAGAATAATATATTCTCAAATTTGTGGTCCCCTTTAGGTACCTAAGCACCCTCTCTAGTGCTATCCAATGACCATCTCTTGGATTAGACATATAACGACTCAATCTGCTTACAACATATGAGATATCAGGTCTCGTTGCACTAGTTAGATATATTAAGGATCCAATTATTTGAGAATATTTAAGCTGGTCTTTTCCATGTCTAGTGTTTTTATGTATCTTAACATTTGGATCATAGGGTGTGGCTACTGACTTACAGTCCATGAACCCAAATTTGGTTAGGACCTTGTCCACATAGTGGGGTTATGAAAGAATAATCATATTCTTACCATTTATTAGCTTGATGTTTAAGATAACATCAGCTTCACCTAGGTCTTTCATATCAAAATTTTGGGAGAGGAAAGACTTCGTTTCATTGATTGCATCCATATTGGCCCCAAAAAGCAATATATCATCCACATAAAGACACAAAATGACACATTCGCCCCCACTAAACTGATAGTAGACACATTTATCGGCTTCTTTTACACAAAAGCCGACTGAGGTCATAATACTATCAAATTTCTCATGCCATTGCTTAGGAGCTTGCTTTAGACCTTACAAGGATTTAATCAATCGACATACATTCTTCTTTTGCCCTTCAACCATAAAACCATCGGGCTATTATATATAAATCTCCTCATCCAACTCTCCATTTAGGAAAGCGGTCTTTACATCCATTTGATGTATTTAGAGTTTGTATGCGGCAGCTAGTGCTAAAACCACTCGAATCGTGGGTAAACGAGCCACATGAGAGTATATGTCAAAGTAGTCTTCACCTTCCTTTTGCATGAAACCCTTAGCCACTAAACAGACCTTATACTTTCTATAGTACCATCAGGTCTACACTTTCTTTTAAAGATCCATTTGCAGTCTATTGACTTGTATCCATATGGGAGGTCCGTAACCTCCCACGTTCCATTAGCTATGATGGAATCTATCTCGCTACGGAATGCTTTCTTCCAGTAATCCACATTCGGTGATGCGTATGCCTCTGAAAGGGTTCGTGGTTCATCATCCATGGCATAGATGACATAGTTATTGCTAAGAGACTTTTCAGTCCTCTACCTCTTACTCCTCCTCAACTCCAAATCTGGAGCGGTGTTATCCACACTAGGAAGAATAGAGCGTTCATTTGAACCATTAAGGTCAATGACTTCAATTGGTCTCATAGGAAACACATGTTCAAAAATGTCGTATCACGAGATTCCATCATTACATTTGTAGAGATGTCACTCACCTCGGATTTGACCACTAGAAATCTATAAGCCGTGCTACTTTTAACATACTCTAGAAAGACACAATCAACAGTCTTAGAACCAAACTTTCTTTTCTTCGGTAACAGCACATGCACTTTTGCAAGGCATCCACAAGTTTGAAGAAATGATAAGTTAGGTTTTCTCCCCTTCCATCCTTCATAAGGTGTTTCCTCTTGATTTCGAGGTGGAACCCTATTAATGACATAATTAGCTGTGAGAACTGCTTCACCCCACCAATATTCCGACATACCAGAACTTTGTAGCATGGCATTAACCAAGTCACAAAGAGTTCGGTTGTTGCTTTCAGCTATTCCATTTGATTGTGGTGAGTATAGTGGAGTAATTTTATGAATTATTCCACTTTCTTCACAGTATTGAGAGAATTCATTTAATACGTATTCACCGCCTTGGTCTGATTTTAACCATTTGATTTTCTTTTCTAGTTGATTTTCTACTTCGGCTTTGAAGATTTTAAAGTATTTTAGTGCTTCATCTTCCGACTTAAGTAAGTAAATGTATCAATACTTAGTCGCATCATTTATGAGAGTTAGAAAATAACATTTAACATCTTTAGTTAATATTTTATTCATCTCACAAAGATCAGAATGGATTAGCTCAAGTGGTGAGGTGCTCCATCCTTCAACGCTACGAAAATATTTTCGGAGTTGCTTTGCTTACACACGCACTTCACACCTTGAACCATTCTCATAATTATAGTTTGAAATTAATCTCATTTTGCTTAACCGTACAACGTCTTTAAAGTTAACATGACATAAACGGGAGTGCCAAACATCATGAATTTTATTGCAACAGGAAATATTAAAAATGTTTACATTATTAAAATAAAAAATGGATAAACGGAACATACTTCTGCTATCATAGCTTCCCCCCCCCCCACAAAGTTACCAAATTTGGTCAACACGACCTTATTTGTGTCAAACGCAAGCTTTATGTAACACCCAGCTCAACACTGAGCCTAGAATGCCACTAAACTACCCTTAACAACTAATATTCATCAACACACTATAAAAATTTCAGCAAACAAAGCAATAATAAAATCCACCCATGGGTCACAGTAGAACATAAATAAAAACTGATCAAGCATGTATAAATAAGCGAGGGGAACATAGCAAGATAATAAGTCTAAAACCATACCGACCAGTAAATCAAAGCATTAGAACAAAAATAGACTAGTCCAAGGCAACCATATAAGCTTATTCAAATTCAAACATGTTCTAAAAAGTATCCCAGCAATAGTAAATCAAATGGTTCTCATGGCAATTAATTTTGTGTCTGAAGTATGAACTATCCCACGTGCTCTAGTCCCTCTCAAACGTGGCGCCCTCAATGATCACCTAAAACAACAAAAGAGCAAGAGTGAGTCCATGACTCAGCAAATACATCAATATACAACAAACAATGATAAAACAACAGTATTCAATAACTTCATTATCATCACATGTCCTTCTATTAATATTCTTATGCCATTCTCTTTTCTTTGTTTTCACACATATTCATCTCATGTCTCAATGCAACTCTACTCTACATGTCCACATGCACTTCTTTCGCGTATACCGGTATAGCATGAGTGAACGCTCGCGACAACGTTCACTCTCAAGCCCGCTCCTCCTTAAGGATCGGGGACCTCCTCCACTCCCGTGGAGTTGTGATCAATCATGATCACCTTCTCATATGCAAAGATGCTTATGAATGCAAAAATGCATAATTTCATCATATTCATCATATCAATTCTCTTCATGTTCATCAACAAGATATAGTCATGCCATTCCATTGCTTGCAATTAAATAAAAATAAAAGCACAACAATAATGGTAATGAGCGATAATTAAATCTGAGGATCAATCATTGATCGGCATCTCACCATGCACTTGCCTTTACTAGTTGCGACGCATGCAGTGCAGCTAGAAGATGGCAACAAGCATGATGTCTCTCCTGAATAAACACTCAAATCTCAATACAAGCTACAACATCACAAGAACAACAATTAATTTGACATCGCCCCTACACGTCCCCCAAATCCACAACGCTTCCCCAATACCGAACCGTCACCCCTTGCTAATCCAACAAAACATGCTAGTTCCTCTCTCTCCTTTAATATTCCAGAGAAACACATAAATACGAAGCATACAGCACCAACTAGCCAGTGACTCATATTTAATATTTAAACATGCATGTATACAATACTACGGTCAAACTAGTTAACTACTAATTAGCATTATTTAATTAACCTACCTCTACTACTAATCCAAAATTATTGAACCGCAAATAAACAAAGCAATCTGTACTACTAAGCTTCTAGCACTAGCAGCCAACACTAATTAACTACTACAAAAAAAAAATGAATGCATGTGTACTAGTTAATGCATCCCTCTCCCGTAACTAATTAGTCCTAGCAGCTGCTAGCACACACACACACAGCACTAGATCCCTCGCGTGAAAAAGAAATAGAGCAATTGAATGGTCATAGCAATGCATTGATCTGTAATTAAAACACTGTAGCATCATGTAATACTTCTTAACTAATACATCAGCACTATCTAGTTTCTCTCTCCCTTAATTCTTCAATTAAAAATTCATAACAATTAAATACTCAAAGTCCTGCATCCCTAATCAAAGCACCTATTAAAATAATCACTATTAAAATTAATCTCTCTCTCTCTCTCTCTCCCTACTACAATCTATGGAACTCACGCATGCAAATCTTACTAAATTAATCATAGCCATAAACTAACCGATGCATGCATCTTTTCTAGCCGTGTCACTAGTAGCCTATGACATACAATAGCTAATCACATAGCACTTTTAGACTAATCTCTCTCCTACTAATCCCATTAAAGAAATACATGCAGCATTATTAGTTAGTCTCTCTCCCCTAACCCTCTAATTGAATAAACAAAGGAGTGTACGTCTCCAATAAAAAATAGTCAAAACAATGTGCATCCCAATTAAATACTCAGCGCCGTGCATCTCCAATCAACGCAGCGATTGTAGGGAACCAACAAAAGGAAAGAAGACAAACCGAGGCTTCCACGCACCAATTCCGACCAAACAAAAAAAACACCGACGCTGCCACACGCTGGCCAACAATTGAAGCCCCCACACGCTCGGCTCTGTGATGGCAGGAAACGCCCGGCAAGAACACGCGCCTGTGAGGCGCTTCCATATGTGCGGGAAGCGGCGGCAGTGCGATCGGCGGTCTGACGTCTTGTGATCGGCTCCCACGCACGGCCAAAAGCGGAATAAAAGCGGTGGCGGCGCAGAGGAACAAAAGAAAAGATCGCTAGGGTTCCTCTCCACGATCCTTTATTCTTTGGGCGAGTTATCTCCCCTAAAAATCCAAATTATTCTATTTTCACGTATCTCCTTTTATCTAATTACGCATAAGCCCTCAAGGGTTATTTTGGGATATTACATTTTATTCCTTGCCTACACAGCATAGACTCACTTATTAGATTATGAGTCATTGTAAGCACGTACAACACGTCTTTCAAGATAGGTGCTTTGTTTGAAGTGAGCTTCAAGCAAACTTTCCAATCTACTGCCTCCAAACTTGTCAAATAGTATTAAATAGTGTCAAAAATAATTTGTTGATGCATTTTTTAACCTCTCACTATCTCTATTGTGCCTCCAATCCACGGCGGCCTCCTCCGTGCCTCCAGGGCATGGCATTGCCCTCTATCGTGCTTCTACGGCCGGATTCGGTCTAGTCCGTGCCCTAGGAGCCCGGATTTTACATGTTTACATGTGGCGCGCGGTGGGTATTCCGGCCTCTTAGGGCACGGTAGAGGGTGTCATTTTGGGTATTGACGTCGAGAAAACTAAAATTATTATTAGTGCCATCAATAGTGTCATACGAGCGAAAAACTAGACATGGTGTGACAGGTGCGTGCGTGCAGGTTGCGCAGCCTACGCCGAGCTGGCCAAACAATAAACACGGTGTACCACTACGGCGGCTACAACTTCACCATCGTCAACTTCTGGGCGCCGTACCTGGTCCGGCATGAGCAGATCGACCCAGACGGGCCGGCGCACACGGGCCTGTGGAACCTCTACGTCGACGAGCCCGACGCCGTGTGGGCGGCGCACGTCCCGGAGTTCGACTACGTCGTCGTGTCGGCGTCGAGCTGGTTCTACCGCCCTTCCATGCTGTACGAGGCCGGCCGGCTGGTGGGGTGCCACTACTGCCTCCTTCCCAACGTCACCGACCTCACGCTGCGGTACGCTCTGCGCATGGCCACCCGCGCCGCGCTCCGCGCCGTGAACGGCCGCGACGGCCGGTTCCGCGGCACGGCCGTGCTGCGGACCGTGTCGCCGTCGCAGTACGATAACGGGGAGTGGAACAAGGACGGCAACTGCCTCCGGACGCGGCCGTACCGGCGCGGCGAGAACCGGATCCAGGACATCGAGCTCGATTTCCACACGCTGCAGGTTGTTTCTAGGATCCTCGGTTTCTTCTACGTTGCTCGTAGCCATGCACGCATGTGTGTACGTTAGTGACGTGTACCTAATTTGACGTGCAGGTGGAGGAGTTTGCGGCGGCGTCGGCGGCGAGGATAGGCGGCGGCGCGGTGAGGATGATGCTGATGGACACGACGGAGGCGATGTTGATGCGGGCGGACGCGCACCCGAGCAAGTACAGGGGCTGGACGCCGGAGAAGTACTTCAAAGTGTACAACGACTGCGTGCACTGGTGCCTGCCCGGCGCCATCGATACCTGGAACGACATGCTGCTCCATATGTTGACGTCGCAAAGCTAGGTAAATCAAATGACGGATAGTAATTCCAATCGTCACCTTGTAAGTACAGTCACATCATGGTCAGCTGTGTGAAATGTTAATTGATGACGCGTGTAAGATGTTTGTTCCTCAGACCCGAAACACTGAAACAGAATATGCTCTGAAACACTACAGCTGCCCAGGTCAGGCCCAATCCTGAAGCTCAACGGCTAAGTCCAAGAGCGGCCACCCTGTGTTATGGGCCAGAATGCCTGATTGTTTTTGCTACTTATGGAGAGCAAATTAGCCTGCTCGATCTGCAGGCATAGTGTGTCACTACCATTTTGCCGTTTTTGAGGAAGAACAGTAGGAAAGCCCCCCCCCCCTCTCTCTCTCTCTCTCTCTCTCTCTCTCTCTCTCTATATATATATATATGAAAGGAAAATGGTATGGTACTCTCGTCTCCCATCTCATATATATTAAATATATGATATCTTTATCTATTTGAGCATATCCAATAATGATTATAAGATATAGTTCCATGAAAAATTTCATTAAATTTCACTTTTATAGCAAAATTTGTGTATATACTTCTTTTATATATGAAAAAGGGTATATAGCAAAAATAAAAAGTCCAATGGAAATTTTTCAATCAAGTCACGTTGGAGTATCTTATAATCAGATTTAGTCTATC
This sequence comes from Phyllostachys edulis, assembly GCA_036346405.1. Classification (NCBI taxonomy): domain Eukaryota; kingdom Viridiplantae; phylum Streptophyta; class Magnoliopsida; order Poales; family Poaceae; genus Phyllostachys; species Phyllostachys edulis. Next base: position 56,725,864 of record CM070555.1, read on the forward strand.
TCTGAAAGTGATAAAGAAGTATAATATATTCGTTTAAGTGGTATATTGAAGATGAGATGCGTGCTCTAGGAATACTAAACGCATCCTATATGAAAATAGTATGGTACTCCTGGGAGTACATACTCCCACCTCTTATGTACCACTTAAATCGTATGTCGATACCTCTTTATCTATTTGAGCATACTCCTATAATGATTATAAGATACCTCAAAGTGAGTTCTATGAAAAATTTCACTTTTTATAGCAAAATTTATGTATATACTTCTTTTATATATGAAAAAGGGTATGTAGCAAAAAACAAAGAGTCGCAATGAAATTTTTCAATCAAATCGCATTGGAGTATTTTTATAATTGGTATTTAAGTATCTTGAAAATGATAAAGAAGTATAATATGTACGTTTAAGTGGTATATTGGAAGTGGGAGTACATACTCCCAAGAGTGCAAGCAGGCGTCTATATATATATATATATATATACAATGTAGAGAGTATCTTGCGCAACCGAGAGTATATATGTGTAGTATGCGAGTATATAAGACCACTTATGTGGTATTTACACCTTTTTAGGGGTGGTATGTATAATTTTTTAGATGTACTCCTTTTTATATGCGAATATGAAGGTATTTACAAAATATGCTAAAAACTATGGACTCTCTTGCAAAATTTACATGTGGTTCACATTGGAGTATCTTATAATTAGTATATGAGTATACCCAAAGTGATAAAGGAGTATGTCAAGTTTGTTTAGGTGGTATATCAGAGGTGGGAGTAACTATTCCCAGGAGTAGAAAGTGTTAATCATATATATATATATATATATATATATATATATATATATATATATATATATATATAAGTCACAATAATAATATATCACAAAAAAACAATAATCACAAAAAGGGGTTGAAATTAGCTCAAACTGTTATACCAAGCACTAATGTCAAGTTTAAGATTTGCCTTTGCCCCATGGATAACCAGGGCAAGTTCTTGGGTAAAAGATTTGCGCCATTTTGCAAAGCTTGGGTCAATCTAATTGAAGATCATGTTGTTTCTTGTTACCCAAATGGCCCATGTAGAAAACACTATAATCTCCATGAAGAAGTGCTGTCAAATCTTGTTTTTCAGATGAATGATTGCTTGATGAGTTGAGACCAGAGGCGAACATCATGGATAGAAATAGTTCCAGTAGGCTTGAACAAAAGGGCATGTCCAAAATAAGTGTTGTAGGGTTTCCTCTATTCCTTGTTCGCATAGGATGCAGGTGAAGTCCTCCAGATGACAGGAGTTCCTTCTCAGAAGATTTCGAGTGTTGAGTCGGTCTCTGAGCAACAGCCAGAAAAAGACTTTGTGGCGACTCTAACAGGTGCTTCCCCATAACCAGTTGAAGTAGGGGTGGATTGGGGATGAGCCCATAAGCATTCGATAAGCTTTGACCAATGAGAACTGCGTCGAATTCCAAATGTAATGCTAAGAACCCTCTTGAGGGGATAGTACTAACTCATGTAGCATTTGTTGCACTTGTTGAAACTGTTTGTGAGCTTGTGCTGAAAGCGGTAGGTGGAAGAGAGATGAGAGGTCCGCCACTTTCTTGACTGCATGGATCGAATTGAGGTCTGTTTTCACAAACAAAAATAATTCCGAATGTTGTTGACAGAGCAAGTTCCCATTCCATAAATCTTTCTAGAAAAGAGTCGAGTTTCCATTGCCCACTGTGCAAGCTACTAGGCCCTTGTAAAAGAGGAGCATCTTGAGGATATCTCTCCACCAAAAGGATCCTACTCGCGAACTACCTAAGGGGCAGGAGTCGGAATAGTAGGCTTCCCAAACAAGTCTAACCCAAGGAAGGTTGGCATGGTTGAAGAACTTTTGGAGATTTTTTAAAAGGAGTGCCTAGTTTTGAATTGATGGGTTTAAAACTCCCAAACCCCCTTGATTTTTTGGTTTACAAACCTTTTCCCATGCTACAAGTGATTTGTCTCAGTAATCAAGAGTTGTGCTTCTCCATAGATAGTTTCTTCGATATTTATCAATATGTCTCAGAGCTCCACCTTAGATCTTTAGCAAGCACATGTAGAAAGTCGGTAGTTGGGAGAAAACAGAATTAACCAATGTCAATCTTCTCCCATAGGATATATATGCTGCACAGCTTACTAACCTTATTTCCACATGTTGGATAAGAGGGAAGTAATCAATGATTTTTGGCTTTGAGGTTCCCAAAGGTTGCCCCAGATAGGTAAAAGGTAGGGATCCTTGCTGACAACCAAAAGTGTGGGAGAGGATCTCCATTTTGGCCATAGGGACATTTATTGGGATCATCATAGATGTATCATAGTTCACCCTCAATCCAGTAGAATCTGCGAAAGTATTTAGAATCCCTTTAAGGTAGAAGAATTGTTTAGCGCAAGCTTGCCTTACTATCAGAGTGTTGTCGGCATACTGTGCAACCGGGAAGCCTGAACAAGCGTGGAAGGACAGTGGTGATGAGAGAACACCCTGATCCATTGCCCTGTTTATTATAGTCTGTAGAAGATCGTGACAAAAAGGACAAAAGGAGTGGCTTACCCCCTTTGCGGCTTGTTAGGAACTCGATGAGTAGAACTAAGGATGTTCCGTACTTAGAATCTTGGAGATTCATTCGATCCATTTTGGTCCAAAGCCCTTACACTTCATGATATGGAGGATTGTCTTATGTTTGATTTTGTCAAATGCCTTTTCGAAGTCCAGTTTAAGAACAATTGTTTCCTTTTTCGATTGGTGACCAAGGTGCGGGTATTCAAAAGCCCAGGCAAGACCATTTTGTCGTTGGAAACTATGTGATAAATCTGGAAAGAGCTATTCTTTGAGGAGGGGAAAATAACCGGAAGGAGTCACTGGTCAATAAATTTGGAACGGTGGGTGAATTCTAGTTCTTAATCTGACTGGCCAATCAAAAGATCGAGGAGAAAAAGGAGGAGCTAGTGTGAGCTACTGCTATAGCTCAATTTACAGGTAGCCAGTGCTCATGGCCTCAAACAAGCGCACATGTTTAACACTTGAGGCCCTTTCTATAACGCCCCCATTTTTGGGACCGTTAAAACTTTCACAACCGCCTAGGATGTATAGTTATGAAGTAGTAGCATCTCAAGCAAACTTTCGATTACAACAAAAACCATACTTTTATTACATAAAGTTAAATCTTAACAGCCGGTTTTAACACTAACACGGGCATTCAAGCCCAAAATTAATATATTACAAGACAAAAGAACTTCCAAACCATAGGCACGCTTGAGCATAGTCGAGACCTAGTAATAGTAGTCACCACCATCTGGAGGTCCACCAAAATCCTGCTCATTATGATCCTTAGCATTTTCCCAGGTTTCTTCTGTAGTTGATATTGCAAGAATGAGTACACAATCGTACTCAACATGCCACATGGAAAAGCTAATTAATTACATGCTAGGAAATCAATGGAGTGTTTAGGGTTTACCATATCAGGTACTTGTGGTTGCATTTTCAGTTTAAAGCAGTTTACCTTTAAAACAGTGAAATAGTAATAAATATAACATCATGGGTTTACTCAACAATTGCAATTACCATCGTAACATTCAAAAACTCTACTTATGCCTTATGTTCTAGAATCACCCATGAACATAGCTTCGTTAACCGGAAGCACGGCATATTCGAATACCTTTGATTATACTCTGCAGAGTTGCCCAACTTTACCCACAAGATACCTCAAGCTCATAATATGTCAGATCATAGACACGCAACACGTTAGCGTATGACTAAGCTGAGATAACAAAGCCTTTTCACTACTCATCCTTTCTAGTCTCTACCCGGTAGGTTATTGGACCATACAGCCCTCGGGAGCCCACCAGTCTACAGTGGAACTCGTCGGCCCGATGCTGATGGCTCCTATCGTTGTGTAGACCAGAGAGTGTCCCTTCAGGTCCACTTTTGTCCCACCCCAATTCCTTCTGCTCTAACACACAAGAGCAGTTGACATCCTGTAGATATTGAACCGGAACAGCAGTGTACTAAGCCAAGTTGGAATGACCACACCTGTGATTGAGCAATTTCTGTGTCTATTACTTGGCACAAGATTCTTGTCCTGACTTGTCTCCAGTGAGGAAATGGACCAACACCAACTCATGGTTGTCTACCTGCTTGATCTCACATTTGACTCACTTTTAACACAAGTCTATTAGGTTGTCCAACTTCCAGGTCTAAACCCTCAACTTTCCTCCAAAACCATTGACGAATAACCAATACTGCTTTTTAGGATTTATAAACACATTGCATGACAAAGCTAATTGTATAGCTAATATCTTATGTAAACTTGTCAAGGTGAATATGGCCTACAAGAGCTAGGTGGGTTTTGATGTGGGGTGAAAGAATTTATCTATTTATCATGGCATTCAAAAGTATTATTTGAATAATAAAGTAATTGGCACAAATATAGTAATGAAAGTAATAATATAATTACATGAAATATATGCTCAAAATGATCAAAGGAATGTGACTTACCTCCTTGCACAAAATCTTCTAGTAATTTGTCTTGTCTGGCGTCTTCTGGAGCTTGGTCGTCGAAGTCGTGGCCTAGCGCAAAATAACATAAAATAAACCAAACAAAATGTCCGGCTCGACAAGGAATGAGCTGGGAACAACATGCAAGTAAAGAAATTCAAAAAAGAAACATAAATAAAAGTGGTGTGGGACGGTAAGAATTTATTTGGTGAAACAGAGTTGAGAAATGGATTCACGGGCTCGAAACAGTCGAAAAGAGTATAAAATGTCGAATTAGGGTTTTGGGGTGAATAGTGTAGATGATGAATAGTGATGTTTTCATTGTTTAGGGGCGAAAATGGTTAGTGAACAGTAATGGAGGTTATTGTTTTTAGGTGTGAATAGTAATCAGGTTTTACTGTTTTCTGGAAATGAACAGTAAAAGGCTAGTTCTAAATAGTATTGGGCCAAGCCCAATACTCATTTGAGTTGTAGCAAAATGGGCCATACCATTTGGCCCATTGATGAAATGGCTCTGAGCATGTGGCCAAAATAGCGTCTTGGCCGAATGGAATTGCGCCAATGAGTTATGATGACTCCGGTGGCGGCAACCGGGACGGGTTGTGTGGGTGTCTTCCTCGTGGCTTGAGCAACCCATTTTTGGGTCTTGCTTAGGCCATGGGGGTTCAGGAGATTGGTGGCAGCGGTGGTGGTGCACGGCCGGAGCAAGAGGTAGATGGCGGCGACAATAGGGTAGTGCTCGGCCAAAAAGAGTGGCATGGGGGCATCAATGGCCTAAGGGGAGCTCAGGAGAAGTGGCGGTGGGAGTTGAGGTGCACTGAGGTGGCTTGGCGGCAGTGGTGTGGGTGGCGTGGAGAGGAAGCTCAGTGCTGACGAGCTCTGGCGAGATTAGGGGTGGGGATGATGGGGAAAAGGAGTGGGATGGTGAGGCGGAGCTAAAGCTGGGAAGGGAAGGGGAGGAAAGGAGATGGCGAATTTCACCTCGGGCTCACCGGCGACGGAGGAGGAGGCGGTGAAAATTCAGACGATTGGCCGACGATGGGGACGAAGGGGAGGTTCTAAGGTGTTGAGCGAGTGGTGATGAACCTTAAGGCTCGGGATTGGGGGCTTTTATAGCTGGGGAAGGACGGTGGGAGCAGGAGCGGGGTGAGGAGCTTACAGCGCATAGGCGGTGAGCTGGTTGGGCGGCCGTGAGCAACACCAAGCGGGGCAAGGTGGCGGTGTAGTGGCGGTGGGGGGTGTGTGTCAGCATTGAAGGCGAGGTGAGGTGGCGCGAAGGCGACACGGCGGCGAGGGCGATGGGCATGTGACGCAGGGAGGAAGATGGGGGAAGAAGCGCCTGAGGAAGATGGCGTTTCTGGGTGAGAAAAACGGGAAAGCTCGAAAAGGAAAGCAAGAAAAGGGAGAGAATTTCTGAATTGGGAAAGAAAATTGAATTCAAGCCAAAAGCGCAAAAAGTTTTGAAATTTTTGAATTTTCGGGTTATTTCACTTTGCATTTCGCGTTTCTTTATGTCATTCTTCTTGCAACCCAAATGTCCTAAAAACTAACAGGTGGATGGAAAAACACAAACATGTGGAATCCACCATCACAAGTGTACGCTACATACTAATTACATACCATGGAACTCTAATCAGTCACTGCCATTTTGGGCATGTGTTTGCATATCTAGAGTGGTACCGCGTCAACATGCTGCTTCCAATCAGATCGCTCGTGAACTTTCATGAAATAGCGGCAAAAAATCTATGTACATATACCAATTGATATTTCATAAGCTTAAGGCTCGTGATCGGTTGTTAGTCTAGGATGTTTATGTTGGTTCTTGAGGGTATTTTGGTAATTCCTCAATTCAAGAAAAGAAGAAAATGAAAAGGGGAAGAAATTGTTGTGGGGCCCACATGTCAAACATAAGAGGGAGAGATAAGGTTGGAGACCCAATCTTCTCATGCGGATGGTTGTGGTGCTTTCTGCTTAGCGGCTCTCGTCTTGGCGAAGACTTGGCGGCCTTTGGGCGCCAAGCGGTTCGAGCGCCAGTGCGGGGCGTTATTTGCGGTATTCGCCTCCTCTCGGCTCTTCCTCTCCTTTTATTTTCTGGGATTCGACTCTTTTCGGCAGAGAATAAAAAACATCAAGTTTTCCCCTTTTGATTGATTGCTTCTTCTTCTCAGATTTTGACTTCGGTTTTGAGGGGATTTGGAGTTCTTGTGCTACCATGGTTGCCTTTGCACCGTCGGTGGTGAACTCTTGATCTCTCTATTGTGCGCATCCGGTCAGCTTCCTTCTTGCGCCATACACTGTGTGTGGGTACTTGAAGGGAACCTCGGTGTTGTGCAATTGGAGTTCTTGTGGTCGGCTTTGGCTTGACCTTGAGGGAGAAAAGGCGTTGGTTTGGTTCTAGTGCTCGGTGATGAGGTGCACTCGGCCAGTGCATACTTGTTGGTCTTGTGCGGCATACTCCTGTACCTCAACTTCGTACTTCGGTGTGTCCCGGATTGTGAAGATCGGCATTGTATTTCCGTCAACCTCGTCTATTTTGCGTGGCACAACGAGGCACTTGGTTTTCTGAGACAACATCTTTCGACGTGCCTTGCCCAGTTCTTCTCAATGGCTTTGATTGCCGTTGGCTTTGTGAGTATCTTTGTAATCTATTTTGCACTTCACTTTGCATATATGAGCTATACTTGTCAAAATCTGAAATCGGTTTGATATTAGTACTAGGAGATATTGCAAGTGTATCTGTTGGTTTGTGTTAATATCTCAATGATGATTGCTGTCATATTATGAAATTGAATTGGTAACTAGGATCAGACCCGAGCTAAATTAGATTTGCTTATTGTTGTCATTTTTGTTTCTATCAGTATTGATTCTGGCATTGTTAGTTTTCAGCTGTGACTAGATAGAACTTGATCATCTTTTGTGCTCTGTGATATCGCTGATCTTCTGTTTTTAGATTGTCTTGACTGCTGAAGTTAGTGATTCCTGTGCTCTGTCAGATGTTCAATTCTCTGTTTGCCAAAAAATTCAATATGCTGAAATAGTGTTCTTATGTCTTTGTTAATCTCAAGATCCTTTGTTGACTAAAATTTCAATCTGCGGTCTTGAGATAATTCTTGACATATTAGTAAAGCATTGATTTTTCATATTCAATTGAAGAAGAATATTGGCATGAGTGTTGTGATGAAGAATAAGATGCTTGAGCAACTAATTTAAATTAATAAAGAAGAGTTAAGAGACAAATGGTGTATTGTTGAGCATATTATAGGCTAAATTACATGTGTATAAATTTGCTCCAAACTCTTGGCCCCTGTCTATTTTTTTTTGAAACAACTTGGCGGGGAGATTTGCAAGATCTACCCTCCTCCTTAATCTGCGGCTAAGATTTCCTCCTTGAGGAGTTGTCGAGGAGTTGCTTTGTTGTTGAAAATTCTCGCATTACGTTCTTTCCAAAGCACCCACAAGATCGGGATGAGGGTCGTTCTTGTGGCCTTAGCAGGATCCTTTCCCTCTCATAGCGTTGGACCACCAATCGAGGATGCTCGTGCAAGGGGCCAAGAGGATGGTGGAGGCTCGTAAACCCTAGCCGGTCGCCATCTGCTTCCATATTCTAGAGGAGAAGCGACAGGCGTAAAAGGTGGAGGACCGATTAGGGTGTGTATGCGAGAGAGGCGAAATCTTGGTTCGACCATCCACGGACTTCGATCTATCTGCGGTCCAAAGCTTGTTTTGAATTGCTAATAGCGAAGAATTTGCACTTTTTTTGGGGGGTGGGATTTCCAAATGAGAGATTGGAAGTTAGTCAGTATAGATCCGGGGAAAAGCAAAGCGTGGGCGGACTTGGAGGAGTAGGTACCATTCGGGGTTAATTTCCAAACAATCTCGTCACAGGAGCCGAGATCCCAGGAAGGATCGGTTGATTTTGACCGAGTCCTGGTGGTGAATGTGGTCGGTGATAGCCCCCTGAATGTTGATGTCGTGCACCCAACGATCATTTTGAAGGCTGAGGCCCTTTGTCTTATTTCTCCTTTTGGAAATTCCAAAAATCAAAGGGGCCAGAGCTTTAGGGGCCTCCCAGGCAGAGCCGGGAGTGCGAATGAAGGCTGTTTGACCATCCTCGAGAAACCTTGGTTCTTCTTTGCAAAAGGCTGCGGATCCCCTTGGAAAAAGCAAAGCATTGAATTTTGAGCTCAAAGTCTGATTTAGCGGTATCATATTCAATTGATGAAGAATATTGGCATGAGTGTTGTGATGGCCAAGATTGTATCTTGAGCAACTAGCCTTCTGAGAGCAATAACCAATCTTCTAAATCTTAGCTATATGCTGATTTTGTTTGTACACATGGTGTATGTGTTGAGCATATTATTCATTTTAAATGACTTGGAGTATATGTTAATTTGGTCATTTAAATACTGCTGGAATTATGCTTTAATGTCTATTAATTATGCTGAAATTAGTTCTAAGTGTTTGCTAAAACCGTATTATTTACAACAATTTACCCCAATGAAGTTTCATGGGATTAATGTCCCGTCCATAACCCATTACAACCACCACTACGTTTTTCGGGCTGTCGTCCTCACGACATGCCTTCTGATCCTCGCCATCGTGAGCCTACTGGGCCGCATGCTGCTGCTACCGGCGGCGGTGACGAGCTGGACGGATGGCTGTGGCGGCAACCGGTCTTGCAACATCTTCAAGAGCGAGTGGATACCGGACCCGGGCGCACCACCCTACACCAATGAGACATCAGATAAGCCGCACTGCGACCCGGTGGACGAACGGCAGTTAAATCTGGACGGGCCAGCTATATGCTGAATCTGACCCCAAGATTGTTTCCATCCTCGTACTTCTGAGGAGCGAGGGTGGACACACCACCCGCAACGGCAGGGGACCCTTCCTTGGCCGCCTCCACGAGCACCGAGGAAGGAGGCCAGAGTCCCAGGGGCTGCGAGTGTAAACTGTGTTGAAGGAGTCCATGTACTCTTTGGCGCCACGTCCAGTAGCCGGTTGGTCCTTTGGGAGAAGCCTGAGAGTTTGTGAGCAAGTGCCTCTTGGGCAGTGCGGCAAAGATAGAACCTGCGCTTGGCCCAAGCTGAGTCTTTAACGTCTGAGCTTAGCACTTCCGCACGAGCATATTCTGCTCTATCTCAATGAGACCCTTATCCTGGGAGGTCTTGTGCGGAGGCGAGAGCAGGAGAAGTGGTCTTCAAAATTTGGGTGTATGAACCAGCTCCCGAGGCCGGGAGAGGAGGACTCCTCTGAGGCTGGAGGGAGCTGAGGCTGACTTCTCCTGCACGACACTCGGACTTGGGGTGAGGGGCCGAGGTCCAAAGGGCTGGGCGGGAGGGCTCGGCCCCTCCCCAGACAAGGGGCCGGGGAGGCCATCGCCGCAGATGGCTGGAGCGAGGACATTGTCTTAATTTGGGCAGCCGCTTGCTTGAGCATGCAAGATGGGTTGGGCTGTTGGCCATCTCGTGGAGCAGGGGCCAAGGCCGGAGGGGGAGGCGCCATTGATCATGATTCCTCGCCTCCTCGGAAGAAGGAGTAGGGGCGTGCATGCAGGGATGCAGATCCTTGAAGAAATCATGAAGTGGTCGTCCGAGGACTTAGGCGTGAAGCAAAAAGTTCTAGGCTTGATTGCCCGTGATCCACGTCCACTATGACGACATGCGGTAGGGTTAACAATTTCGTTTTGAAAAAAAATTTGTTGATGGCCGAAATAGGTGAAAATACCGAAATTTCGGTGGATTTTCAAACTGGTTTGAATCAAATTTAAATTTAAAATTTAAAATAATCGGAAAAGTCAGTTGCGCTGGGTGGGATTCAATCCCAAGCCCTCAGGGTTGACACACGCAGGTGTGACCACCAGGCCATGCACAGTTTGGTGATTATATTCTAGCGCTTACTCTTTTTAACCCTGCAAATTCCCTCCAAATTCAAACCAACCGAAATTTTTTGAACGAATTGAAATCCTTTCGGGACCCAGCGAAATGAACGAAATTTCAGTCATTACGCCGAAATTTCGACGAAATTGATAACCCTGCATGCGGTACAGCAAGCAGGACCTCGGGTTCGTCCGATGGCGGTGGCGACCGACAGGGTGCGATTTTCCCCGCTTCGACGCAGCGTAGTTCCTCGGCATGATGAGGGGCAAGTCCACGGAGTTCGTCGGTGGCTCGCTCACCAGGAACCAGATGCAGTCGCTCGTGTGCCTCCCGACGCGGGCCGAGAAGCCTGTGCCAAGGACAAACACAGGCTACGTGTACCGCTACGAGCACCACGGCTTCACCGTCACCTCCTTATGGTCATCGTTCCTTGTTCGCACCGTCGAGACGGACCCGGATGGCACGACGCACAGCGGGTCGGGCCTCTGGAGCCTCCACCTCGACGAACCGGACGCCGGCTGAGCGGCCCACGCCGGCAAGTTCGACTACGTCGTTGTCTCGTCTGACAGCTGGTTCTACCGGTCGTCCGTGTTCTACAAGCGCGGCCGCCTCGTCGGGTGCAACGGCTGCCTCGCCTGCAACGTCACCGACCTCTCGCTCCGGTACTCTCTCCGAATGGCGTTCCAGAGTACACTCCAGGCCGCCGTGGGCGCGCCTGGTGGCTGCGCCAGGACGGTGGTCGTGCGGACTCTCTCGCCGTCACACTACGAGAACGGGACATGGAATGAGGACAACGACTGTGTGCGGATGCGGCCGGTCCTACGCGGCGAATAGGAGATGAACGCGGTGCAGAAGGCGATGCTCGGATACAGGTGGAGGAGTTTGCAGCGGCGGAGGTTGCGGCGAGGCGGAAAGGGATCAGGGTTCTCCTGCTGGATTCGACGGAGGCAATGACGCTGCGGCCGGACGCCTACCCGAGCAAGTACCGACTGTAGCAGCTGGAGAAGTTCAGGGTGTCACGCGACTGCGTGCACTGGTGCCTGCCCGGCGCCATGGACGGGTGCAACGACATGCTACTTCACATGCTGATAGGTTAACCGATAACTAACTACTCTAGCCCAGTACTAGGTAGGTTGATCACTTCACATTGTTAGTAGGTGAAGATGATTCAATAATCCTCAATTAATGAAACTAATTTTCTGTAATATTCATTATGGATAATAGCATTCTAAGTAGCCCTCGAATGTACCCAAGATCGTTGATACATGCAACGACCAGAAGAAGGTTATGATCAGTTCAGGCTGCAACTATCTTATGGTCGTAAGATCTATTACGACTAGATCGACTTACGACCACTCTATGGTCGACAAATCCCACATACATGAGGACCTTATTGGCTAGGGATCTTGTACGCTACGCTCAACTACGCGTAGTAGTTAATACACGTGTGTGTTATCTTTGGCATAATCGTACGTACATCTCTCTGTCTGTGGTAATAACCGCTTAACGAACGTGCAAGAGGATGTCTCACTGACAATAGCTGTTATTCACGTGCGTACTCAAGCAACGTCAAGGCACTTCTTGACGACACAACAACAACCACCCTTTCAAACACTATATAAGGGACGGTGCTGGCAAACAAAGAGAGGGGTCCAAGAGAATCGAAAGATGATCAACAAGAGAAGTCATTAAACTTAGTTTGTTGACTTGTTGTACTCTGTAATCTCATCCAATACAAGAACACATGAGTAGAGTTGTTATTCTCTCCGGAGAAGACAAGAACCTGTCTAAAAAAGCCCAGGTCTCTTCTTGCATAATCTTGAGAGTCGTGTCCCTAGCATTTATTTTGAAAGATCGATAGTGATTCATCGACAGTTGGTGCCATCTGTGGGGTACTCTGGCAATCTTCTTTATTTCTACTCAGATGCCTCCATGGCAGATGAGTGCAACGAGGAGAATTGGTCTAATCTCACAGATTATGCAGGAATTGACATGGATTCCTACTGCGACTATGGGCAGAGTGTCTTTTCGTTTGAGGCAATGCCTATTCCAGGGATCCTTCACGGGTCTTGGGGGATCGTGCCACGGACACGCTCCATGAGGGCACCTTATCTCCAACCAGCACCACTCGCCCAGATGGGGAGTCAAAATCCTCACAGGGCAAGGGTCCAAGCAACCACATCCAGTGTCGCCTAGCGATACGCACTGAACACAGCAAGGCTCCTGCCTCCGAGTGCTCAAGCCCATTTGAGGACGACCAGATTCCTTCGTCAAGTCCTGGAATGCATGATTCTAGGGCTCGATCACCATCTATTAACCGTCACGATGTGGTTACCTCTACCCAAAACACGGTCGAACACATTGCAGTTGCAAGTTCGACCACATACTAGGAGTATTCGCCTTCGACCAGAGACGATTATAACCCAGAATTTCCCTCCTTGGAAGGGATTACTCCGCATCGTGAGGTATTGTCTTTCAACTACTCATCAAGCCAGGAGGGATCGACCACAAGCGGTGACAACTGCACCCAAGAGCCTTTGTTCTTCCTATTTGCTTGGCACAACCACAACATAGTGGAGAATTGGGAGTTCTCTACCCCATTGTTTTTGTGATTCCTTGTGTTTTGCAGGAGTAACAACACGTCTACTTTGCGTGATCGAGTAGACGAGGATCAAAGGGTGTGGTTGGGCGAATTTGAGTATCGCGGGTTGCTGTAATCAAGACGGTGGTTGGCATCATCGTTCGTTAGGTTGCACGAATCCAAGTTATCGGATCGAAGTGTGCGGTTGGGCGAGTTTGAGTGTCGTAGAGTTTTTATGTCGAGGCGATTGGTTGGTGCCATCGTTAAATCGGAGTTACGGATCTAAGTTATCGCAATCCTACATTGTGGATATCGGGCATCCCCTGTATCACCTAAGTTCCAATCCTACACAAGTTTAGTAATCTAGGAATCGAAAGAACATAAAATTAATTGCGAAAATGTAAAGGGGACAAGAGACAACCGAATTTATTACCGAGGTTTTGAAGATTCGGCATCTCCCCTAATCCTCGTTGGAGCACTCCCACAAGAGTCTAGCTCCTACTTAAACCCGTGCAAAGATCCAAGCAATCAACTTATGGTAGTCCTTCTCTCCGGATAGGTGGACTTCAAACCTTCACAACCCTCCCAGTGCCTTCCACAAGCCCCATTGAGTTTTCTGACTTAGTTGATTTTTTATCCAAAGTTTGAAATCCTCGCAACCAAAACTTGATCATTGGCACTCTCTGACTAGAACTAAGCTAGAAAAACCTAGTGTGCACCACAACTAGTTACCAACCTAACCAAGCTCAAGCTACTAGTCTCGAACCCCTCTTAATAGTACGACCAAAGCAAAAAAACAAAAAAACAAAAAAACAAAAATAAAAACTAATCAACTAAAATGATCCACACTCGACTCCATGGGTCATTTCTAGCCACAAGATCCTTAATCTTCATGAAAAACATGATTTACCGTCATTTGCATATGTGGGTATCCATGAAATCCGAGAATAACCCGTATTCATCATCAAGACCTAACTTATCTTCATTACACTTAAACCAAAGTTACTCTTAATGATTTAGGAGTCATTAATCACCAAAACCACATAATCAACGAATTAGGAGTCTAGATGCTTACAATCTCCCTCATTTTGGTGATTGATGACAACCAAACCAACACAAGGATAATAGATTTGATAAGACATGAAATGAACAAAGTCTCAAATAGCATTGACCCATAGAATAAGCAATAAGGCTTATGATCCAACAAGATAAGCAATAAAGTATCAAGTACATGGCTCAAAAACCAAAAGAAGTCCTACCCCTCTCACACCTACGATCTCTCCATCTTTGGCATCAAGCACAAAAGAAAGCACTACTCAGCGTCAGGGTGAAGGAGAAGGCCTACTCGGCGAAGCACGAGCACGAATCATGAACCACAAATCGGCGCCCAGAGAAACGATTGGAGAGTCGAGTCATTGGGGATCGAGGCGGCTGCAGCATCGACAATAGTGTCGATGTCGTCGTTGTCTATCTGCACTGGAGCTGGAGAGCTGGAGGGGTGCTGATGCTGCAGGATCGATAGTGGAGCTAGAAGTGACTGTCTCGAGAGTTGGATCGACCTCCTGAACTGTTGCCACTGCTGAAGTGCCGGCCACTAAAGGTGTAGAAAAGTCAAGTATCAGGCTCAGCGAAGGACAAAGTGCCTCAGTGGGAGTTGTTGCTGTTGGAGCCTCAATTGTGAGGTTGAGGAGTGGCGGAGAAGTATCCACTAGGGTGTGTGATGAGGATATAACAATCCTCATTTAATTATATATCTATAATTCATATTATGGATAATAATGACGTCATATAACTATTGAGTATACCCTTAATAGCCATAAGAGAGAATTTGGAGGTCGTAAGTTCTTCTCGACCACCTAGTAGTCGTAAGTCCTTCTCGACTATCCAATGATCGTAAGTTCTTCTCGATCGATGCGTGGTAAATAAGATCTTCTACAACCACAGTTATAAGCCCTAATCGATAGGGCTTACGGACATGTGGGCCTAGTCGATTAGGGAATCTTCTGCATATTCAAAATATGGGCGATAAATTACATTGATTATTCTCTAGAATAATGGCACGATTTTAACTCCTTTGTTATGGTGATAAGCGCTGACGACATGGGAACGTTACTACTCCCATAATAACCTCGATGCTTGACTCAATAATCACAGGACATTAAGGCGGTCTTTACCTTTGGAGGCGCGGTACACCTTGAGGATTGTATAAAAGGTAGAATCATCAGGACAATCGGGGTGGTCCAGAGATCATTAGAAGTACAATTCTCTAGTCTTTGGCTCCATCTTGTAATCTAGCATACTCAATACATACACACAGGAGTAGGGTTATTATTCTCTCAGGAGAAGGCCCGAACCTATATAAAAATCCCTGTGTCTCCATCTCTATGTGATTTTGAGCCTAGAGGAACCCCCGAATCAGACAATCTTTACATAAGTTTAGTCCTAAAACACCGACAGTTGGCGCCGACTGTGGGGATCTTCGAGTCATCAGCTTTCCTTTGTCTTTCTAATTCTCATGCCCTCATGGCAAGAGAGTGGAACGAGGAGAACTAGTTCGACTTGGCCGATTCCGCGGATATCGACATGGATGCCGGTTTTGACTATGAGCCGAGTGATGAATCATCCGATAGTGATGTCACCCACGGAGATCTTTCTCCAGGAGACTTTACCACCGACGGAGTTGAGGAGGGATCCTTATCCCCCACAACGATACGTCCAGATAGGGACCAGCTTCCTCAGAGGGCAAGGGTCAATCCGACCTTAACGAGGGTTGTCCTAAGGTAGACTCGGAACATGGCGAGGGTTCCCTCTCCAAATGTCCAAGTCCACCTAAGACAGTCCTACCTGGCGCGACAACTCTTAGAAGTCGTAATTCTGGATCTTCATCGACATCTGGTGATTCTCTCTCTGTGGTTAGCCCAAGGATCACGATCGAACATGCTCCTCTGTGAGTTTGACCATCCCAGCAGGACTCACTTGCCGACGGAGAGGTTATAACCTGAAATTCCCTTCTGGAGGTTTGCTCCAAGTCGCCGGATGGTGTCATTCGACGACTCCTCAGCGAGGAGGCCTCTAAGCGTAAGTTGAGATCATCAGCGGAGATCTTAAATCACGCCCTCGGTGTAATAACTCTCCTAGAGGCGGTGAGGACACTCCCCAAAGATCACACCCTTCGATCGCTCGTAGCGATGACAAGGACACCTCCGGCAATGAACAGAGTCAATACTCTGATGAGCGTGCGGTAAATTCTCGAGATCATCGCACTTCACTAAGGCAAGCTCAAGGATCAGGTATGGATGATTCTGAAACAATCCGATAGAAACGAGTTGCGGTTCAGAGAAAATTGCCTGGGCACACCCAATACCAGTCGAAAGAAGCTCAGGAACTTCAGCATATCAACGATCTGCTCGAGAACCCCTCCGAGAACTTGCCCGAACACCTGGCTACGACCTCTTCGCTGAAGAGATCGCACGAAGGCTGTAGAGCATGATGAGCAAGCTCGAACGACCCTACCGACATCATGCTGGAAGTCATGGCAGTATGACTCCATCAACTTCCAGTCGTTCGAATAACTCACCGCATGGGGATCGCCACAAGTTGCATCGTTCCCCAAACCAGAAAAGAGTTCCTCGAACGCCTGATGATCATAAAGCTCCTAGGAGAGGTGATCATCCACCACTCAGCCGAGAGGTGCGCAACAGCGAATGAGTGCAGGAGTATTACTCTCATAGGATCGAGACTTACGATAAGTCGATTCACATGTTCTTTGGGTATCGTCGAGTCACGATCACTGGCGACGTCAACCCTCTTTTCTATAAAGGCGTTCGACATAATTACGGGATGTCGGGCATTCTCACGACCTCCGAGTAGTTCCTTTGGCGCCACGGTTTAGACCGAGGAACATGGAGAAATTTGATGGGTCTCAAAATCTCATCGAATTCTTTCAAATCTATCGATCGCTATCGAGAAGCGGGGAGGAGAGTCGTCATGGCGAATTACCTTTATTTGTGCTCGAAGGATTACGCTTTCGATCGTGGTTGTTAAACCAACCAATCGAGTCGATCTACTCATGGCAACATCTCTGCGATCTATTCTTTGGCCAATTTCGGGATACCTACCATCGCATGGGAAAGGAGGGCGACCTACGAGGATCGACAAAGCGACCACGAAACACTATGCCAATTCATCGGGCATTTGATCGGGTTAAGTAATTCGATTCTGATGTTTCGACTCATCTGTTATCGAGCCTTCAAGAAGGAGTCCGTAGCGAGAAGGATCGCGAGGACATCGATTTGAACCCTCACCTCACGTCGTAGAACTCTTTGAGATGGCTGATCGGTACGCTACTGCTGATGAAGCAGTCGAGTGGACCAAAATCATCGATCGAGATGACCAGCACCCTTAGGAGACTGGCGAAGGTGGCAAGAAGAAAGATAAGAAAGATAAGAAAGCTAAGAAATCCAAGAACAAGGCAAAGGGCCAAAAGCCTCAAGCCAATACTTCTAACGAGGTCCTGGCTGTAAGCGATAAAAAGCCACGAACTACCAAACAACACCCCGATCGAGGCAAAGGTAAGCGCCCCGAACGGAATACCGATAAGCCTAGGTGGTGTCCTTTCCATAAAAATAAAGGACATGACCTTTGCAATTGCCGAGTTTTCCAACGAAAGCTCGAGGACTACTACAACAGCAAAGGACCACTTCCTACTCTCGAGGAGGTAGGGCAATCTAGTGGTCGTATACAGTCGGACGACAATGAGGACATGCCGTTTCAAGATCCCAAGCACACCACCGAGCACATCTTTGGAGGATCATCGGCATACGAGTCAAAACGACCACTTAAGGTAGTCGAACGCGATGTAAACTCTATTGACCCTCCTCTTGTCAATAAGTTGCCGAAGTGGTCAGAAGTCACCATCTCCTTCGAGAAGGTCGACTGTCCGACCCCTTCGACTCGACCAGGTCGATTTCCGATCATGGTCGAACCCACCATCAACAAGCTAAGTAAATCGTCAGTGTTGATTGATGGCGATAGTCGTTGAACGTTTTGTTCTGAACACCACAGGACAAAATGCAAGTCCCAGGTCCAAGGTAAGGCCGAGTAATATATTCATTTCATGGTATTATCTGGGGTCTTTAGCCAAACCATTTGGTCAAGTTTCTCTTCCTTTAACATTTGGTTCACCAAGTAATTTGAGAGACGGAGAAGATCTCCTTTGATGTGGTCGACTTCGATACGGCATATAACGCCATACTCAGACGACTAGCTTTGGCAAAATTCTTAATGGCAACTCATTATAGGTATCAATGTCTTAAGATGCCAGGTCCCAAAGGAGTAATCACAATTTATTGTGATAAGAAGATGGCGCATACGTGTGATCGTCGATCCCTCGAGATGGTAGGGCAGATACCAGCTCGGGAAGAAAAAGGGCATCCTTCAACCAAGCACTCGAAGCCTAAAGCTACGCCCAAGCTGAACGACCAAGTCAAAGAGGTTTCCCTGGATCAGAAGGAGCCCTTGAAGACTGTTCGCTTTGGGGATACTTCTGACCCCAAGTAGGAAGAAGCCCTCATCACTTTCCTCAGAGCAAACACGAGATGTCTTGGCGTGGTAAGCATCAGACATGCGGAGTCCCGAAGTGATCGAGCACAAGCTAGCTCTGACTGACAAAGTACACAGTAAGACAAAAATTACGGAGATTTACCCTGATCGGCGAGATGCTATAAGGTCGAAATTGGACAAGCTACTTAAGCGGGCTTTATAAGAGAAGTCGACCACCGAGTTGTTGGCCAACCTGTAATGGTTAGGAAGTCTAACGGCAAGTGGCAAATGTCGCGAGACTTCACGATCTTAAAAAGCTTGTTCAAAGATGATTTCCCTTTACCTCGTGTCGATCGGTTGGTCGACTCTCTCTTGGTTGCGAAACATTAAGTTTTCTAGATGCATATTATGGCTACCATCAGTTAATATGTGTCTAGAGGATGAAGAAGACCGCATTTATTACTCCATTTGGTATAGTTTGCTATGTCAAAATGCCATTTAGTCTAAAAATGTTGGCACTTCTTTTCAGCGTTTGATGCAATCGACTTTTCACCTCGGTTAGGCGAAATTTGGAAGCCTATGTTGGCGATCTAGTCGTAAAAAGCATCAAGCGGCTTGATCATATTTCAGGACTTGCGGGAGACATTCGACAACCTCGGAAAACACCGTTTGAAACTCAATCTGAGAAGTGTGTGTTTGGAGTCTCTTTGAAAAATTGCTTGGATTCTGGTCTCTGTGCGAGGATCGAAGCAACTCCGAAAAGATAACATCCATTGTTCAAATCGCCCTCAACCCACGAAGAAAAGAAGTCCAAAAGCTCACGGGGGTGTATGGTGGCTTTAAGTTGTTTCATAGCTTGCGTCTGGGAGAAAAGGACTACCTTTCTTCAAACTTCTAAGGAAGCATGAGGGTTTGAGTGGTCGGAAGAGGCAAGCAGCGCTGCCGAGGATGCCAAGATATCTTATGAGTGCTCTGTTACGGTTTCCGAAACGGAAAGAGGCTCTTAATCTATCTAGTTTGCCATGCCACAGGCAGTGAGCGCAATACTAGTCGTAGAACGTAAAAATGTTCAACAACCAGTGTACTACGTAAGTGAAATTTTTCACGGACCTAAGGAGTGTTACCCTTAGGTCCAAAAGCTTCTCTATGCCCTCCTCATGTCTTCGAGGAAACTGCGGCATTATTTTTAGGTGCACAAGATAATTGTGCCATCTGAGTTTTCCTTGAGAGTGATCCTCCAGAATAGGGAAGCAGCAGGACGCATGTCTAAATGGTTAATAGAACTTGGGGAGGTCGACCTCCATTTTGTGTCCCAAACGGCCATTAAATCCCAGATCTTGGCGAGACTTTGTGGCGAATAGACAAATCCTAAACCTATTAAGGAACCTAATGCGATACCCACGACTAGTGGGCGATGTACTGGTGGTCACTTACTTTAAGTGGCTCGAAATTTGAGGTGGTCTGGAATCTCCTAACGGAGAGACCTTAAAGTATGCCACGGTTAAACTTTGGGCCACTAACAACGTGGCGAGAATCTGACTTCTTGGTGGCATCTGAGCTGCGATAGCACTTTCGCGATTCGGCGACTACTCGTGAGAGGAGACTTTCAACTAGTCGTGAATCAGTCGGGAAAAATGCGGTGCTCTAACTTGACCATGTCTCGATACTTATTGGAGGTTCGAAAGCTTGAAAAGCATTTTTTTCGGTTTCGAGGTACAATTCATCCCTCGAATGGATAATTTCCTCGCGGACCGGCTTGCTCGGATAGCTTCTTCCCGATCACAAGTACCAAAGGGAGTCTTCTTGGAGCAACTCCAGAAGCCATCTCTAGTGGACACACCAGAGATATCTCCTATTGAGACATCCTCTCTAGAATACAAGGATACTTCGATGGATCCCATCTACAAGTATCTTGAGCGGAGTTCCGTGCCGATGATGATCTCGAAAGCGATTATTGTTTATCGAAAGACCAAAATGTATACTTTGGTGAAGGAGTTCTCTATAAATGAGGTACTCAAGGGGTACTCATGCGATGTATACCGCAGAGAGAAGGACTAAACATCCTTTACGACATTCACGGGGTCATCTGTGGAACTCATACTTCCTCTGAGAATGATGGTCGGAAAAGCCTTTCGACAAGGATTTCTTGGCCATGACCCTCTCTGATGCCAAAGGGTTGGTTAAGAAATGTGTACAATGCCAGTTTCATAGCAAGCAAATACACCAACTGGCCCAAGCATTACAAACAATTCATCTATCTTGGCCTTTTGCAACCTGGGGTCTCGATATCCTAGGACCGTTCCCAAAGGCTCGAGGGGGCTTTAAGTTCCTTTGTGGCTAATGTCGTTCACAAAATAGATCGAAGCCGAACACATGTATTTGGGATAACAACGGAAGCATAAAGCGGTTCATGATGAAGCGTGATTACTCGATTTGGAGTCCCAAGTCGAATAATCACAGATAATGCTAAACAATTTTCGGCGCAAAATTTGGGAATTTTATGACGAGTTCAGGTTCAAGCTACATTACGCCTCATCGCCCCATCCCCAAAGCAATGGGACGGTCGAACGGCGAATGGCCAAATAATGCAGGAATCAAAACTCGAGTCTTGACCCGCTTTGTTAAGTGCTCGGGGCTTGGGTACAAAATTACCCTCGATATTATGGGCGGATTCGTGCGACCGCTAATAGTCGAGCAATAAGCGAAACTCCCTTTTCCTAGTTTTTGGTGCGAAGCCATGCTTCCGCGAGAACTAAAGATCAGTCAACAAGGGTCGAGAGTTTCAATGACTCGGCCAAGAACAACTTCAAGCGGATGACATTAACTGCTTTCGAAGAAAAGAAATCAAGCCTTAATCCATTCGGTCTACGGCAGAAGCCTGCATAAATACTACGATCGTAGATCAACCTCGTAACTTTCTTTGTAGGTGATTTGGTATTGAGGAAAATTCAATCGATCTAATCGGAACAAACTTTCCCCCAGAAGGAAGGTCCTTACGATGGTCGAAGTTATCGTCTAGGTTAGGTATGACTGGCAATGGAAGACGGTCGGGTTCTCTCTAATTCTTGGAATATCAACCAGTTATGCAAATTCTACGAGTAAATGACCAACTATTCAATAAAGCATCAGGTTATTTCTATCTTTATTGTTTTACTTTGAGTAGTGCTTTGACAATTCTTTCCACCATACCACAGTGAAGGTGCATCTTGACCGGTTCCTAATTAATGAGCTCTTCCACGACAATACAACGGTAAATAAGACATCCTACAACTAGTACCCGAGTTCATCTTTACACTAGTTGAAAGGATGGTAACATCACCTAGTCGAAGCATTTCCTCTCTGCGTGGTCCCACCCTAGAAGGAACTTCCTAGAGTCGAATCGTTCCTCCTTTTGCTACCAACACAAAAGCTTGGGTTCAAAACATGGTGAAATAATGTCAAGCCAACTCTTAGTACCTTAGTTTATTTCTTTATTAATCTTTTTGAAAAATAAATTAAAGCGAAGTATACTTTTTAAATTTACTCGACTACTTTTACATTAACCTCGGTTTGTTTTAAGCGGTGAAAGAAATTGCAACACTTAGTCGAAGACTTTCCTCTCTACGTGGTCACCTTACACTAGAAGGAACTTCCTAAGCGTCGTCATGTTTCTAACTCTTGCTACGAGCAAACCTATTGAGTGCATTGAAATAAGTAGAACAAAATTTTTAAAGGAACTCCAGGCGTTTATCTATCTCAAGTTGACCGTTCTTGATTTGATTATTACAGTTTGGAGATGGTAACATCACCTGGTAAAACCTTTCCTCTCTTGCGTGGTCACCTTACTAGAAGGAACTTCCTGGTGTCGACTCGTTCCTACTCTTCGACGATGCATGATAATCGTGATCGAAAATCTACAAGTTAGCTAAACATCTCTCTTTTACAAAACCCATTTAAACACTATTTACTCGGTTTATCTAAATAAACCAAGAAAATAATCGAGGGCTAGGATAAAGTTATTAACTTAACTTCAATTCTTAGTCTAGCACTTTTTCCATTTATTATCTTATGAGTTACTAACTACTTGACAAGATAATTTTTCGGGAAAAAGGAAGGGATATATATATATATATATATATATATATATATATATATATATATATATATATGTGTGTCAACATCAACAAAATTTGTCTTCTCGGGACTCGAGGACTGCAGTGCAATTTGCTCTAGTGAAGGAGATCTTATATGCATACCCTCGTGACTACCTCGGCGATCATTGCGGTGTTATCATTAAGCGCTCGCCTCTGCTTGAGGGTAGGCGAAGTCGTCTATGATAGGATTCTGATTATGGTTGGGATCACGGGCTTTAAGTTTTGCGGGACAAATCTTATTCCTCTTGATCGCATCCTTTATCGAATTGAATTAGTTAATTAGCCTTCAAGGTAGTCACCAACTCTTGCAAAGTTCTGACTTGTTCGTCAATGGCACTTAAGTGGGCAGGCAATGTGTCATCTCGAGGTAATCCCTCGGCATGAAACCCAAGAGTACATTGTTTAGAAGTAAAACGTTGTCTTGAAGATTGATCTTCAAAGCCTTCATTTCCTCCTCATTGCGAGTCGAAGCCTTGTGGAGTCGTTTTATTTGTACTACTTGTTCTGAAAAGAATGAGACCAGTCAGATAAAATGACCTCGAGAGGAAAACACAACTAATCGTAGGTAAAGATTTGGTTACCAACTAGTTGAGAATCTAACTTCTTGACTTCATTGGTGTGAGTGTCGGTGTCCTTGAGGTGGCCTTTGCTCCCACGTTTGGACCTCTTGGTCCTTCTCACGAAAAATAAGATTTAGAAAAGGAAAAAGAAGGTTGAAAGGCGGTCTTAAGTTGACACTTACAGCAATAGTGCACTGCAACTTTTGGTTTCGAGTTTGCCTCCTGAAGCTTCTTCGGAGGTCTTCAATCTCCTCCTTTAGCTTTTTCGTCTCGGCTTTCTCATAGTCGAGAGAATCACTAAGTTTTTCGTCACTCTTAAACACGTAAAGGGAAAGAGTGGGCGTCGACACCAAACAAGCGATTAGTAAGTTCTTCTCGACCAAGATCTTCGTAAATAAATCATTCTATGACAAAACCACGGTCATAAGCTCTTCTCGACTAGTACCTAGTCGTATAGATCTTCTCGACAAGCCCGCAATCTTGTGTAATTAGTGGTGAAACATAAAATACTACGAAAAGTAGTTACTTACAACTTCTCTGCTTTTGCTCGCGAGTTAAAGCTTTCTGTCGTAATTGGACAAGTTGCTGTTGTATTCAACAGCGGTAACAATTTACTCAACGCTCTCTGTATAGAGAAAGACAATTGGAAGAGAGAAAAGATATGAGTGCAAATACGAACAATAGGTACTTACATTCCGCGCCCTACGTGCAAGCGAAGATACTACCCTTGGGATTCCTCGACTCATCAATCTCTCACTCGGTCCCATCACACCTCTTCAAGGCAGCGTCATCGCCGAAAACATCACCTCCATCAGGGAATATTTTTGGGGTGAGAACGAGCATGAGGTGCGAGCGAAGATCCCACATTGGAAGGCGGCGAAGAACTTCGAGGCGAAGTTAGCATATTCTTCCTCCTCGATTCGGTAACACGGCTCCTCTATGAGGACCCGAGGAAAATCTGCAGCGACTTCCTTCCGGGCGATGGCTTTGATGCCTCATGATGTCGGACATTGTCTTTGCCTCGATCTCTCGACCACTCCTGTGGTCGTAGCCTTCTAGCCCCACGACGGCCCCGGTGGTCATAGCCACTCCAGCCCTAACGGTACCCTCCACCATTCGTAGGTGGGCGACCCTTCGACCACTGCGATGTTCCTTCGCTGCTTGGGAAATAGCGATGGGTTCCTTGATGAGCGTCCTCGAGGGTAGCAGTGTCGAGCTAAGATCGTAAAAGGAAGGCACAATTAGATAGTAAAAAACAAAAGGTAAATATTATTCTTACACTTTTGTCTCTTTTACATACCTCCTTGTGCCAGACTTGATCCTGAGTTTGGAAAAGACCCTCCCTAAGGAAGGTTTCTTCAACTTTTTTTCAACCACGTCTGGTCGAGACTCAAGTTGAGGAACAGCCACGACCACGCCTAGTCGTGGGTCTTGATCGAGCACCATCGCTCCTTGAGCCTCTGGGCTCTCCGGACGGTCGAGACTTGTCTCGACCGCCTCAAGGACATCGCTACCCTCAACCACAGGTACTGCTGGCGTAGCAGTTTCCTTCACAAAAGATATAAAACTCTTCCAGTTCTCCTTTTCTAGTCACTTGACAAAGCCACAGGAAGTAGAAACTACGAAAGTTTTATTATCGTGATAGAAGAGTAATTTAGTCTTGGGGGCTTTGCGGCAGAGAGGTTCAACCACTCCGACTCGGTCTCTCTGCGGCGACCGGATCCATGACAAATTTTGCGAAGGGTCTAGTTGGATCAAAAGAACTTCGAGCTTGAGCCTCCTTGCCGGCGGCTTTAACAAGCGGCGCCTCTTGGCGAGGAAGAAACAAAATGCTTTATATTGCGGTACTGCAGACAACCATCGAGTTCGACCTCTTAAATGCGTCTGATTCCATGCCTACTACTGCGAAATTAGAAAGAAAGATATTATAAAGTAGTGATTAAGTTCTTTTCGACCATCATCATGTTATAGCTTTTTACGACAACCCTTTGGTCGTAAGTTTTTCTCTGACGAGAACACGATCGTAAGCCTTTCTCTGATCGATTGCCAGTCATAAGTTCTTCTATGACTACAAAGTCTTAAAGATGAAATCAACTCTCGATTACCTTTAGGCGCTCCACCTTGTCCTCACAGGGGCAGGGGCAGCCAAGATTAGAAGGCGCCACCACATGGGCTGGGGGCTTCTCATAAATGAGTTTGTATGAGCATCAATCTCCTCTTGTGAGAGAGATGCAGCAGGGATATGAGACCTTCAATAAGCCAATTTGAAAATAACGAGAAAGAAAGCTAGGCTTGAAGTTTACTTACCCTCCTCATAGTCCCACAGTGGGTCTTTAGACCGGAGTACCTCCACATTGGATAAACCCTTTTCTTGAAGAAGCGATCGCGCATGATGAAATCCTTCACCACGTGCCATCCAATGAGCCCCTCTTCCTTCAAGTCTGCAATAGCTCGAATGAAGGGGGTGATCGGCAAGATCCTTGAAGTCGCATCCCAAGAAGAAAGCTTCTCGGTAGGCTTCAGGCGAAGGAGAGGCTGTCCTCGTTAGTTATCTCCTAATAGAACCACCTCTTCTTCCACCACTGCCATGGCGACCCGGGTAAATATCTGAATATACTCCTTCGACTTTCCGTCGTGAAGCTTGAGCTAGCATTCTAAGCAATTCGACTAGTCGAGTCATTAAAGTAGTAATCTTAGGAACAACTCCCAAATCGTGGAATCCCAGGTAGGCCTCACTGCAGTACGAACACCACCAAAATTGTGATAGAATTAGGAACAAGTACACCAACTCCATCTGAAAGTATTAGAGTACCAATGTGAGGAAAGTATGAGTGGGCAATCGAAGACCACACTCACAAAAAGCCTGAAAAACGGGGATTTGCCCAATCTCCCCCGGCGTTTAATGTTGCTCAACGGCCTCAATCCACTTCACAAATTCCTTCTTTGGGATCTTCTCGGAGTCGACCAAAGCTCCAATTTTGGCCGCATCCATCTGCGATTCGGCCCAATGGGAAGCGGTTCTGGCCATTTCTCCCAAAAGTCGATGGTTTGGATTTGGAAAGATTGAGGAAGAAGGCTCGATTTGGTTGGCGGCGGAGAACTTGAAAGCTTGAACAACAAGAGCGATTTGGGGAAGGTAAAAGACCTTATCCTTACCCACGGTGAAAATTTATAACCGCTACGCTGAAGTTGAAAAGACATGGCTACTAGCGGTTGCCAGCAACCGAACCGCTTCAGAACAAGCAGACTTGAGAGTCGATTGGGATTCTTAAATTTATGCCTCGAGAAATCGGGTTAGTCTTTACCTCAATGAAATTACCTACTTGACCAAGTCTTTTACGGTCCAAATACTTGGCGATGGGAAGATTTTACTTTCAACCGCGATCTGCGACCACTTGGTGTTGGAGAATTTCTTTATGACCACCTAGCTTGTAAGTCGCAAGATTATCCCATAATTTTCTTGATCAAGTAAATTTCTGGTCAAATGAAACACTAGTCGAAGAGTCTTTCCTTCGACCATCTTTCTACGACCATCTATTGATCGTAAGACCATCTACTGCTCCTTCTCCAAGTAAGTTATTTTCGATTAAGCTGGGGGGCTAGATTACGAGGATATAACAATCCTTATTTTATTATATATCTATAATTCATATTATGGATAATAATGACATCATATAACTCTTGAGTATACCCCTTAATAGCCATAAGGGAGAAGCCGGAGGTCGTAAGTTCTTCTACGACCACCTAGTAGTCGTAAGTCCTCTTACGACTACCCTATAATCATAAGTCCTTCTCGACTATCCCATAATCGTAAGTTCTTCTCTGATCGATGCGTAGTCGTTAAGATCTTCTCTGACCATCCCACAGTTGTAAGCTTTTCTGACCGAGCCCTAATCAGCAGGACTTACGGACATGTGGGCCTGGTCGATTAAGGAATCTTCCGCACCATATTCAAAATATGGGCAATAAATTCTGCGGTTATTCTCTAGAATAATGGCGCGATTTTAAATCCTTTGTTATGGTGATAAGCTGCTGTGACATAGAACGTTACTACTCCCATAATAACCTCCAAGATATGACTCAATAATCCAGGACATTAAAGGCGATCTTTACTTTGGAGGTGCAGCCAGGTATACCTTGAGGGCTGTATAAAAGCGAGAATCATCGGGACAATCGGGGCGGTCGAGAGATCATTAGAAATACAATTCTCTAGTCTTTGGCTCCATCTTGTAATCCAGCATACTCAATACATACACACAGGGAGTAGGGTTATTATTGTCGTAGCACAAAGGCTAAACAGTGGATATGGGGACCCTCCGTACAGCGGAGACCCTCTGTACCCTTTGTCTTGGGTGAAGGACGGATGGAGAGAAGCCAAAACACGCCATGTATGAATAGTATTGTATATGTGTATACAAAAATGGAGAGAACCTTACATATGCCCTTGGGGGCTTACTTATAGGGGGCAAGAAGGGACATTTACCTTCTTGCCCCCATAAATGAAAAAAGAGACAAAAGGGTATTTTGCTACATTTTGCGAGAATATACTATACATACTAGATTTACATATGCACATGTCACCCAAGCTGCACCAGTATTCACACGATCCTAGGGTGCGGGCCACCCCTTGGTGCTCTGCTCGACAACTCCCTGCGTCTCGTGAGTGCAGGTCGCGAGGGCAGATCTGCTTGTCCCGAGGCGGCGGGCGCATCCTGCGCCCTCGGCCCCTCGAGTCGAGGATGCTCTAGGGTGATGTAGGTGAACCAAGCCAAGGGGCTCGTGACGGCCCGGCGGAGTCTTGGGGAGCTCTGGAAGAAGATCGTGTTAGGGCCGCCTCATGGGGCGAGCAGCCTCGATGAGGCGATGAACTGGACCCATGGGGGCGAAGTCGGCTCGGGCCATACGCCCGAGCAGCCATCAAGGCGGCCTGGCGTCAGGCCGCCTCGCCAGTGATAGCCTTGAGCGGGCGGTGAGCAGTGATTGGAGCCAGTGGGGAGTGAAGAAATCGTGTGAACCATACCTGAGATTAGCCATCGTGGCGGCGGTGCGTCGGAGCCGCCTTAAGGCGATAGCCTCGGTAGCGGTGAGTGTGGCCGAGCTTATGGGGCCGAAGTTGACATGGAGCGCCACAAGCGCGTAACAGCCATCGGCGGTGATGCGTTAGGAAGCCGCCTCGCGGCGATAGCCCCATGGTGATCGGTGAAACGTGGCGAGCCCGTGTGGTAATCGGCGCTAAGCGCCATGTCGAGCAGCCATCGGGCGAGTGTGTCGGGAGCCACCTGCAAAGCGATAACCTCAAGCGGCGGTGAGCAATGGCGGGCGTGGGGGTGAAGTCGATGTGGAGCGCCACCACAAGCTTAGCCATCGGTGGCGGCGGCAGGCCGCCTCGCCGTGGTGATAACCTCGGGCGAGCGATGGTGAACGGCGGGCCCGTGTGGCGAAGTCGTAGCAAGCCCGCAGCCGGACGAGCAACCATCGGTAGGCGGTCGTCGAGGGGCCGCCTCGTTGAGTGATAGCCTCGAGGCGGTGAACAGCGGCAGGCAGTGGGGCGAAGTCGGCGATGGAACCGCCA